>VWZX01008714.1:0-32835 GCA_013399015.1 Galbula dea | reverse complement strand
TGTGTCAGCCACTCCACCCAGTTTAGTGTCAGCAGCAAACTTGCTGACAGTACACTCTGTTCCCTCATCCAGGTCATTAATGAATAGACTGAAAAGTACTGGTCCCAGTACCGACCCCTGAGGGACTCCACTGGACACAGGCCTCCAACTAGACTCCATCCCATTGACCACAACTCTCTCACTTTTGTCCTTCAACCAGTTCACAATCCACCTCACTACCCAATCAGCCAGACCACACTTCCTCAGTTTAGCTGCAAGGATGCTGTGGGAGACAGTGTCAAACACTTTACTGAAATCAAGATACACCACATCCACTGCCCTACTCTCATCTATCCACCTGGTTATGTCTTCATCAAAGGCTATCAGGTTGGTCAAACATGACTTCCCCTTGGTAAACCCATGCTGACTGCTCCCAATGTCCCCCTTATCCTTGATATGCCTAGAGACAGAGTCAAGGATAAAGTGCTAATCATTTGCTTGTTTTTTAAAAAGTAGTTCTGTAGGTGAATTACTCATATATTTAAAATCAAGTACAAGAGAGCTAAGTCTACAACATGCCACCACATTATTATATTTACTATTAACC
Organism: Galbula dea; assembly: GCA_013399015.1. NCBI lineage: Eukaryota > Metazoa > Chordata > Aves > Piciformes > Galbulidae > Galbula > Galbula dea. The sequence goes on along the minus strand of VWZX01008714.1, from coordinate 32,249 downwards.
TTCTCTCCTAGATCAGATCTCTTTCATCATTTTAGCAAGTTCTATCCTGTAGGAACACATTGAATTTTCCTCACCTTCTTAGACTATTCCACAACACTCAGAAACTCTTTTCTGACTTACTGTCTAAATGTATTTTTGACCAATACAGACAAACACGATAATACATCAAGGTCGGATTCCATCTCTGTCAAAGCTAATGATATATTAATAGTGAATTCAGTAAAGCCCATAATTTGCAATAACCAGTTAAGGAAGATACAGGTTTTGTTTCACAAATGAGATACTCTTCTGTGTTTATTTAAAACAGAAAGTTGACTGCACAGTTACTGAATCTATACTACTGACTGGATGGCGTAAATAAAAAACAACCATACTTTCAAAGGCCAGTTACACACTATTTACTTGTAACTTGTGAAGATCATGAGGCCAGACTAGAAATGTTCAGGCCTTGAAACAGAAAGTGGGTATTAAAAATGTTGCACAAGATGATCATGGAATCCCTTCTCACTTTGTGCATAACAAGCATTACATGTATTCCCAAATTCCAGGGAGTAAAGTAATACTGAAAAAAGACTCAAAAAGTGTCACTTGCCAAAGGAAGACACCAGGAGAGATCCAGAATACTGACAAATCCTAGAACTGTCCTGGATCAAATAAAAGGACTGTCAATTTTACTTTTCTGCTTCGCACAGTGGCCAAAAGATGACTAAGGAAAATTGGAGAGGAGGAAAGAAAACAATCATAAAGAGATTAAGGGAAAAAAATCTCAGCAAGAACTGAACCTGTTTGACTATGGATTTATTCAACTGCTTAACTACAGTTTGAAATAGCTTTCTGAGCTATATATCATAATATATGGATTAAAATTTCACATGGTATCTGAAGGTAACCTCTAGCCAATGTCAAATTTCGGACTGAAGCTTTAAACAGAACCTTTGTTTTGTTCAATGACCAGCAACAACTCAAAAAAATACAAGACAAAAAATGAAAAATAGTAAATTTTGTTAGTTGTTTTTATAATTGCACCTTCATGTAGGGGATTAAGATTTTAAATATTATGTATGTGTGGCTAAATATCTCCAAAATAAAAAGAGCTGATAGAACCATCTTGTAATAGAGCACTGTTTATTAATGTAGGCAGTAATAGCCAAGTTACTATGTAAACAAGTGATAGACTGATTGCTGAGCCAATGCTAAACACTGAACAGTGCTAGAAAGAAAAGTAATGTCTAACTAAAGGCACCATAAGGCTTTAAGAACTGATCTTAGCATACAAGAGAAAAACCAGATGTGATATATGTTATGCTAAACCTATTTCTGCATAATTGACCTTTAAAAAATATATTTTCAGAGCAATTTAACTATACTATTTTAATAAAATAAATTATCTCTATTGCTATATCAGCTTTGATCAGAATATAATAGTGAATTTTTAATGAATCCTTGCATTCTGCTACAGCAAAGAAAAGCTAATTCTACTAAGACAGCACCGAAGTAGGAACAAAACCAGTATTTTGAATGGTTATTGACTGTGAGGGTGACTAAAATTGTTTGTTATCTATAGTGCACTGTAAGCAAAGTTAGTAGCATTAGAAAAATTATCAGTATTTCAGAATGTAAATGTTAATGACTGCATGGACAAAATGTCTTTTATAGTGACTGACACTTCAGTTTCTGTGGTACCAGTGTTGATACTGTACAACAAGGTAAGTGTAGTGAACCCTTTAGATCTGCAAGTGATCCTCACAGAAGTCAGATAAGCTGCCTTGAATGTCGGAGTAACATCTTTGCACTTTTGCCTTCATTCTGAGTTCAATCTGATCAACAAAGGAAAAACTCGCGAGATCATGAGCATGTCCAACCCACTAAAGAACACATGGCCTGACTCTTGGATAACCCACTGGAAAACCCATTTCAAAGAAAACAAACTACTAGGAGCCATAATGAATCAAGTAATCAGTCCCATTCTAAGAAAGCTATATATATCGGGAAAGAATTTTTTCAGTCTCTAATAGCTGCCCTGTCTCTCAAACCATGAACAACCTGGTCTAGTAAATTAAACTGCAATTTTTCTCTCTCTGCAGTCCCCTTAGCAACAGTGAAGACTTGATCATAATAGTATATTCACAGTTCATTCAGAAATAAACAGGACAGAACAGTGATGGATATTTATCAGACAGAAAATAGCAGTCTTCTGCACCTCTTCCCCATAAGATTTCCCTGTCTTATGAGGCAACATGGAGTATTACTTTACTTCCTATTTCCCCATTAACATTAAGCTGTCATCAAAAATGTATCTGTGCCACTACACCTCTAGAAATCCATTGTACATAGCTCCCTCCACCCCTCAACATGTAGTGTAAGGCAATTTCCATAGGATTTTTCGGTCTTCTTGTGCTCAAAAGAAAAAAAATCTTTGAAAATTATTCTGAAATTCTTTTGAGCACAAGAAGACCAAAGAGGCCTATGGAAATGGCCTTAGACTACATGTTGTAAAAGAAATTCCTGTGCTTCAGAGACCTCAAAAGTTGTATATGACTGCAAGCTACATGTTCAGGTGGCATATTTGTTACCCCACATTTCCCCTTCCAGGCCAGGCACACAGTCAGGAGGTAAAGTAACTTGCATTCTAATAAATTCTCCTGTAAAAAAAACAAACCTAAAAAGTCAGTTCATTTGCAAAGCACATTTCTCTGAATTTGAAATATCTTCCTGGATGTTCATGGTATAACTCTGGGAAACCAAAAAGTGAAGATATTCTTCATTATCTGTTTACTAGTTTTTCTGAAGGCATGATTCCATCAACACCTCCAATATCTGTTTAATGACAATATAAGTTATTTAGGCCTCTATGCAAGTGATGTAATTTGACTATCTTGCATTTCAGAACAAAGTGTGCATTCTAAGTTTCCGTAGGTTAACTGTAGTTTGCAAAATCGTTGAGCTTTGTTTCTTCAGTTGAAAAATATAGGAAAACCCCTCACTCTTTTTAAGCTTAGGGATTAAAGAAACCATATGAATCACATTTCTTTCTCTTTTCTGTTGTTAGTGATTGTGCTGACCATCCAGGATGCTTGAGGCTTGTTTCTGAATTGACAGATATTATATCTAATGATCACATACCTTTAAGCACTATGCCTTTGAAAAGTAAAAGGAAACCAGAAACCCAAAGTATACCTTGCCTCAGAAAGAAAATTTGGATATATAATCCAAAATAAACTTTGTCTCAACATATTAGCAAAACTACATAGTAAAATGTATGCTGATTAACAGAGATTAATAGAACATTCACCTAATCTGCAGTGTATTTCAAAAGGAAGAGTTATTAAAAATAATTGTTAAGATTTAAGTTTGACAATTTTAAATTTTGTATGAACCACTCAGCAAGCCCTTATTTGATTTAATAATTGGGATATGTATTTGTTTTCAAATGCAAATTAAAACACAATGACTGTAAAACTATAGGTGGAATTTTTGGAATGGAAATTTCTAATTAAGGTACTGTTGATGGGACAAGACTGTTCACACCTGAGATACAAAACGAATTATACACATAATGACAAGCCATCTTACCAAAACTTGCCAAAGCTCAGTCATTGAGCTAAATAATATGTATTCCAATGCAGTGTTCCATTTGGGTCTTTAAAGTGCTTCTTTTTTCACTGGAGTTTGCCAAATTGCTAGGCTACACAAACACTGGTTAGTTGAATATAAGAAAGGAAAGTATATTACCAACGTTAAACAGATAGCTTATGTATGAGAAAGTAAATTTTTATACCAATTAGTACCACAATGACAAGTTCCTATAACTAGTTTTCTGTCTCTAAAGTTAAATTTCACTGCTTAACATCTTAACTGGGTCCCAAAGAAGTATTTGAAAGACCCTTCCTTCCCTCCCACCTTTCCTTGTTTCTTTCCTTCCCTTCCATTTCTTTCCTTTCAGAGGCTTAAAACCAAATATGTTGGACACACTTGTGATTCAAAAACAACAAAAAAGTAAATATGTTTAAACCTGAATTTAACCTTACAATGCTTCTCTCAGGATCACCATCAATCACACAACACATCAACAGTGTAAGACAGATTGAACACAAGTCTATTTAGTAACTGCAAGAAATATTTAAGTTGTTGATGTAATATGGAAAATTAGATGAGCTTATCTTTTAGCAGTAAGAGAAGGAAAGCACCTACAAAGAAGAACCAGTTTTAGGTTGGATGGATAAGCCAACATCTTGCAAATTTCATTTTTGTAGAAGATGTAAAAAGAAAAACTAACATTCTCCTTTCCTCCAGATTTTTATGTTCATTAATAATAGAAAATCTAAGAGACAGCCTGAAAGTACCATGCATAAAAGAGTATGGGAATCTTACACATTAAAATGTTTCAACAACATTCTCTGATAAATGTCTTTGTTCTTTACAGGTGAATTCCAATGCAATGTGCCCCTAGTGTATAACTAACTCCTGTTGTAAGACCTCAGTGAGAATGGGTGAGTCATGATGCTTTCATTGCTCTCTAACCCCATTATCCATCTATATCTTCTCTACCTACCTAAAAAGCTTTATTACCTTCCTGATAAATTCACAGAGAAGCAGAAAATCAGCCAAGAGATACGCACAATAGTAACACATCTCTTACGATTTATCAACTACCTAAACTATCAGCTATACTGCTCATAAGGACTCTTTGAAAGTAGCCCAATAACAATTATGTATCTTGGTGAACTTTAAGCAAGTAAAATACATTTTTACTTCCTCCTCTATGAACTTCCCCATATATATTTTCTATAGATATATCACATCACCCATTATATTTTATTTGGGGTTCTTTTTCCAGTAGCCTGAAAAGTTCTGTTTTTATACGTGAAACATACAGGCACACATAAATATACAGACATAACATGCATATCAAATGTTCATTTTATTATTCCTATAAGAAATATTTGTATGAGTTCTTCTCACACACACAGATGCATGCATAGTGTTGAACATTTATCACTTCGTTTTGTCAGATGTATCTTGTTAGAACATATACCTTGTTCTTGCAGAGGTCAGACTGAGCTTCCATCTTTTTTTTCCACAGGAGAATAAGAAGAGTTTTCCAATAAGACTTCTTGGCACAGGCCAATAGTTCATCTACAAGAAGCGGCATTTTTCTAAAAATCTCCATTGACTCTCTCCTTCACAGTCTTCAGCACAAACCAAAAGATTTTCCAGTGTCATGTACAACTTCATCTCTCTGGGCACACAATTGTCTTGGAGTCTGCTGTAGAGGCAGCCAAAAAAACAGACACCAAGAGCTGCCCAAAATGTGGATTTATTGTAACCAAAATGACTTGGCCCTCCTTCCAACAAAATTAAATTACATGTTCAGATGGCAGTCAGGAATATACTACTACAAAACAAATTCCTTAAGCTTTAAGGAACATTATTTCTAGAAAGATGAGCCAAAACGTGTGCTCACTCATAAAGGGAAAACCTCCCACTCAATGGTACCCAAAATATACACTCAACAAAGGGGAATGAGGACTCCCTAATCCGTAGAAGTACCCTTAAATGTTGTCCCAGTCTAAGGGGACAGTCTGGCTGCAAGCCACTTGATTTGAGAAGTCTGACTCAAAATAGTCGTAGTGGGTCTCCATCTATAGATCTATGGTGTAGTCGAGCATGCACTGTGGTCATTCTAATTAGTTGGAGGTACAAGCCCACAACAAAAGCAGGGTAAGGGCCTGGACTCTGAGGCACTGGTTAATCACTGCCATGTGCCAAGCTGATCTTTATGAGGTTTTTGGCAAGCCCTGGCCCTTTATCAGGTGTCTGTGTCAGGGTTTTGTGTTTCTGTCAGGTTTTTGTCAGGTTTTCCTGTCAGGGTGGTTGCATCTGCCGTAGACCTATTTAAAAAAAGAGTATTTCTAATATTTAGGGGTTGTGGAGGTGTTTTGAATTTAGGTTTTCTGTTGGGGGTGGTGGTTTTGGTTTGGATGTTTTGGTTGTTTGGTAGTTGGGGTTCTTTTGGTTGTGGTGGTGTCTTTGGTTTGGTTTTTGAATTCTTGTTTGGCTGGGTTTTGTTTGTGTTTTGAGAGGATTTTTTTTGTTTCTTTCTTTCTTTTTTCTTACAATTAGAAAATTGGCGATTTTATTTACCAGAGAATAAAATAATTCCATATTTTTAGAGGTATTTTAATCCTCCCTTTACCAGTATTTCTCATTCAAATTCACTATGCGGTTAAAATATACATTCTTTTACTTAGCTGGGAGATAGATTGACATTTTTATGTACAATGGATTGCTCACTTCGTGGTCTTATAAAGACAGAAAAATAAATGGAAAACATAATTCATAGGGATACCTCACGTGAGACAAATCTACACATACTTTTTTTAAATTTTAAGAATATTTTAATTGTCTTGACCCAAGAAGCACAGAAGAATTAAGCTAATTATGCAAGACACTTCAGTTTCTGAGCAGTATTTGAGGACAAACCACATGCTCAAAGGCAGTACTTAGGCCTTAATAATTACCAACATGAAGCAGGGAAATACCTATGAATTCTCACAAAATAACTGCAGTCTGTTGTGTGCCTATAAAAAAGTATCTTAACCAGAAAAGTGTCAAAATTTCAGATGAGGAATCAGAGAAGAATGCCTCTTGTCCTTGTTTTCAGAATGCACATTTACTTCCTGTTTCAGCTTTAAAATAATAATTAAAGAATGCATTGTGATGATTACTGTTACAAAGAGAGAAAAACAAGAGAAACAAGCAAAAAGACAGATGGCATATAGAAGCTGATTCATAGACAAGTCATTAGCTCCCTCATGTTTGTTATAGCTCCCTTGGCTGCAGAAATACTTTTTACACCAGATTTGATTACCATGAGTAAAAATATAGCATTAATTCCCAGAGAGCTGTTAGACATTCAAGGAGAGCAGGTGACTGATCATATAAGTAGTAGCAGACATTATATTAATAAATCAGCAGATCTCCAAATATTTCCTTATTTTCTCAGACAATATGAAGGCAATTTGCACCAAGTTTACAGAAAACCATCACTGATGGAAAAGCTGTTGCTGCTCATGAAATAGTTAAATATAAATGCTTGCCTAGATGACTGGAGACCAGGCTCACTAAAGTCACTCATATTAGACGGGGGGGTCTCAAATCTTGTAAAAATGATTCTTGCTAACCACCAAGCAGATGGTACTCTTTCCTTGAGTCCAAAAGGATAGTGAAAAATAGTATAACTCACAGTATACCCTCAGATGTCTACAAAATACACCAGAGAGGAAAGGAGAGTAGTGGAAAAGCCAATACACTCACAGAGCAAGAGCAGTGTCTTCATTACAGTCAGTTTTGCTTATGGACTGAGTTCCAGAATGGGTAGGCACCAAATATAAGTTCTTCTTTTCCTCAAGGAATCTAAATTGGTAGTCAGAACAGTAATACTGCTAAATTGGAGGAACTGCAGAGGTATCACATCAGAAGGTAAAAAAAAAATCATTATGTTTTGACATACTGCATAAATTATGTCCTCTTCTGTACTACTACAGAAGGATGATAAAGATGTTAAACCTGAAGCTGAGTGTTTAATATCTCTGGAGTACACTGCAACATCATCTCACTTGGCATATTTACCAGGGAAATGAGTGAACTCTCCATAGTGATCTAAAACAGCTGTACACTTGACACTTTTAAGGTAAAATCCTTAACTTAGGTTCCTTTCAGTTCTTTGTCCCTGCAAGCTTGGAGGCTGCTTTAGTAAAGAGCAGTTTCTGAGATAAAAAAATTCAAAGCTCTGCTAACCAACAATGTCTTAATCAATCAAAAATTTGGTCTAACAAATAAACTGGTACATTCCTCTAAAAGCAACTATATGGTTAGCCTGATGTAATTCATAAAATATTGCACAGTATTAAGCAAGCTGCTAGAGCTCTGGCAATGAAGGTATGTTGGACAAGCTCCTTTCTGAACATGCTTGGATTTACTTCCAAACAAGACAGCACAAAATGCATCATATATAAATATACAAGAATAAAAAGGTTAGTCTCTCTAGTTTGTTTGGATCTCCTTGTATTGCTCTGGCCACATGGAGGTGAGAAACCAACTCAACTTCCACAGCTGAGAAGTTCCTTATCACCGCAGAACTGGTAGAGAGACCCTCTGACAGATACTTCTACTCCATCTCCCAGCCCCACTACAGGAAGCACAAGGGACACTGCTGAGCTTTCTCTCTTTACTGTTAACAGACAGCTATTTAGAAGCCAGTTGGAAGATATTAGAATATCTCCAAGTCTGCTCTGAACTGCAGTGGGTAGATGTAAAACTAGTCTGAGAATGAAACGGGATGGCAAAGCTCAGATGTTCATTTGCTTCCTCAGTCTTGCCCCATTAGTTATGATGTAGTCTAGCTTTGCTCATTCATTTGCCTTTCCTGTTGCAGTTTCCAAGATTTTCTAAGCCTTTTTCTTTCTAAGAATTATAAGAATGTATTACTGGACTTAATACAGAAGGTCTTCATTACTGCCAGTTTTCAAGTTATCTGCATTCAAAGGAAAAACACAAATAAAGAAAAGAGATTAGCTGACCTCCTAAATCACCATATTTGGGCTTTAAGCTTGCTCAGACCAAGCAAACTTGGAGAATGCTTTGCTTAGCTAGGTTTAATAACCTTTACATCTTTTCTCAGTTTTTCTCTTTACATGTTGAAATCTTCCTTTTTGCTAAAACACTCCTTCTCTTGGAGACTAGCAGATACATATAATAATTATAGTCAGTACTGCACCTTCAAATAGATGTGTACTTTTTTTTTTAACTCCTTAACAGTCAGATTGTTTTCTAGCTAGTAATGTTGGTGCTACACAGCTGGCAATGCAAGAAGGCTCTTTTGCATCAAGCTTCTTTTCCCTCAACGCTCTCAATTCTCCTAAAAAGCTGTTAGTAAAATGCTAGTCTCCATGTAAATTAAAAGAGATTGAAAAATTTCTGTGGGTGGAGGACATTAAAATAATATATTCATCCCTAATGGCAATGTGGGAATAGCACCTGTGCTTTGCCATTAGTCATAGCTTAGAATCAGACTTATCAGCCAATAACATTATGCACAAACATTACCACCTCAACACCAGGGTATTATTGAAACATTAACGGGTTCATCCTCACAGTGCCACTTGTAATGTGACTGGGAACTAACATTATTCCTATTCTACAGAGGAAGAATTGAAGGCAGGTTTCTTCTAAAGCATGCTACATTAGAAGCTGTGATCTGCTTGGGGCAGCAAAGCATTTCATGCAGACTATACTCACTGTGCTGGTAGCTAAGCTATCTCTAAGAGAATCACCTCACAAAGTCTAGAACATCTCCACTGCCAACACAGTCTAAGAGGCAAAAAGACCAACACTTTGAGTCTAATAACTGCACAAGTAAAAATAAGTAACAATAAATAAAAAATAATAAAGCAACAATTATTCCTATGTAGATAGAGTATCCTGCTGCCCCCTTTTTTTTTGCAAGGTAATCACACTATTTAAGCAAATTCTAATTTCAGCAAGACTTACTTAGACATTATTTGATTTCTGAGTGATTGTTAATAAATTGCTCGCCTAAAACTATTACTGATACACCTTCATAAGCAAAGCTTGAACTAAGCTTCTCTGGTTTTGCACACTCTTCAGCTGGGTACCAACAGATGTACTTTGTAACTACAGCAATAAGAACTGAGACTTGGGTGTTTTCCAAGGGTATGTCAAGAATCGGCCTTTATGTAAACTGGTTCCCTGGAAAACTCTGATGTTTCAAGTAAAGATCCACTTGTAAATGTGCTCTATTCTGTTGCAGATATACCTCTGTCACATAAGAAAAGAACTATAAAGCATCTGCAATACTCCAAAGCTCCCTTTAGATAAGATGCTTATCAAGAACATGCACACACAGAAAGAAGGTAAGCATAAAAAATAATTAGGAAATAACTCCAGTCCTTTCAAGCTGAAACATACACTTTGTTGTATCCTCTACATGTGACAAGTATCTGTTTCAAGTACTAGTTTTCCAACACGCTCCCTTCTCCTTCAAATGAGCTTAATATCTGTCTCTGGTAAGTAGAAGAGAAAGTGAAGGTGTTAAGAAGGAACATGAGAAAAAGGCCAACAATTAGAGAAGGGAAGGAGAAAGTGAAATACAGGGCACGTCAGGGAGCATTGAGAGACAGCTGCTTTACAAGGGAAGGTGAGCTGGGAATGAGCACAGTAATAAGGCTGGCGTGAGCAGCTTCACTAATGAGAGCCAGGATGTAAAGTAGCAAGTCTGGGTCAGGGCCAGATATGGTGGTTGGGATCAGACTCAGTTCCAATCACCTAGCAAGTCTGTAGTGATTAAGCAGGACTGTTCCTTGCCAGGAAGGTAAAACTGTTCTGAATCTGACCTAGGTGATCTAAAAGAGGGACTACCCATTTATGAAACAATAAGAAATTCATGTCCCCTTCTGCTAACCAGAAGACAGAACTTCTTTACCTTGGAAAGGAGACTGGCCACTCTAACACATGCTGCTATCATGGATGAAGCAGAATATTCCTAACACACTGAGGGCAATGGTCACATTGCAGGGCAAATGCAGTTCATAAAACAGAAGAAAATACATATATCATGCAAGAAAGATCAGGGCTATGACTTCCCTGTGATTCTTATTTCCTATCTCTGGAGTCAGCCTCAACATCCTGTATTTTTCATAAAAATCCTAAATTTGTAAGAGACAGGACATTCAGGGTCTTGTTCCAAAATCCATGTAGATATGTAGATAGTTATTATTGAGAAAAAATTATGTGGGTGGAGAAGTTAAAGTATAGCTCAAGATCTCATCCTGGACCCCTTACAAAAGGGTTAAAGTAAATAGAGATAAGTAAATAAAGTCGGGTCATCAGAATTTTTACTTGCTGACATGAAGGACAATTAAGAAAGAATAAAGAATGTAAAGGAAACAGTATTCAAAATACCTACTCAAGCAGCATTCTCACTGTACAGATGATCTGAAATCAAAGACTAACAAAAAAAACCAAACCCCTTTAAGACATTATTAATGCTACCTGATCACACTGACTCATACTAGACTGACAAATCCACACTTAATAAGAATAGATAACATGAGTTTCTTCTATACTTAATTCCAAAAATGCATTTAAGGCTGCCTTAAGCCCTTTAGGAAACTTAATGGCATCTTTTAGTCCTTTCCTATTCAATTTATTGAAAATTGGAGAGCTTAAATGTGAAAATCTATATTAGTGATACATTAAGACTGCAGAGTTTTATGAAATAAATCAGAAATACTTATTTGTCAAATACACACTCCAACGACCTTGAAATGACATTATTATTTGTTGTATAGTACAACTCTATCTTTACATATAAAATAACATTACTATCCTAAGAATCATAGATTTTGAACTTTCTGGCTTTCTAAGGCAGTCAGAGTCCTTGTCATTGCATCAATACAGACTTTAGACTCCTGTAATTACTATCTCATTTAGACCAGAATGAAGGAAAATATCTTGACCTGCATTTGAAGGGACAAAAGAGCCTGAGAGAGCAAGATTTTACCACAGGCTTTTACATGATTTCTGTTTTTAAAGAACAAATAAAATATACTCAAAGTAATCTCAATAGAGTCATTACTATAGAAGCAGAGGCTGGAGAAGAACCACTCAGCTTGGTATCAGCAAAGGTAAAATGCAGCTAGAGCTAGGAGGATTTTACGTTGAACATGTAGGTAGATAGGAACGTTTGGAAGAAGAAAAGATGATATAAGAACTACTGAGATCACCACACATTATTTTTCCTAGGCAATCAGTATAATAGGTAAAAAGTCTGAAGTGCAGCAAGAGGAGCAGAAACTGTCTGCAGAAGTTGTGGCTCCTAGAATATAGGCTAGTAAAATTTTGCTGAAGGCATTTCTGTAGTTTAGTCGTTGTTTTGCTCTGGGGAAAGTGGGAGGAACAACAATGGAGGGATATTTTCATATCTGCACTGAAAATTTGTGGTGGGTTTAAGGGCTCTTCCCAGCCCNTGGGGGGAACTAATAATGGTATTATGTACGTTGTGGTGGAATATCCTTTTAGAAAATACAGGTACTGAACAGAATTTATTCTGTTCTAATCCAAACCATAACAAAATGCATTCAGCTTTATAAACAGGCATATACCCTGGCCCTACAATTTTGGCTGTTCACAAGAACTCTAACATGTGACAGAAGTTACAGAATCTCATAGCACTGATAGCTGTCTCATTAATTGACTTCTTGGTTCCTAGTCTCCATATCTGAACATTTCCTGTTATCCTTTTCACCTTTAAAAAAACCCACAACTTGTTAAACTATATTTTCCTAAGTTATCTTTCTCCAGCCACTATTGTTTTTCCAGATCAGATGGTTTGGCATCACTTTTTGTAAAACTAAGAAACACTTTAATTGTTGATGCCGAGACAACCCCAGAGCTAATAACTTTGTTGGTGAAACAAGGGTGATTAATGTTGACCAGAAGATAGACTGTTTTCCTCTGACCCCCCTGGAATTATGTCAGGCTCTAGATTATTCATATTTCAATAGAAACAAACCCATAATTTCTATATTAAATTGGCTTTTAAGTATTACTTACATGCATATGTGAGGTGAACTTCTACCTTTTTTTGAGTTTGTCATAAAGTAAAGAAACAATCTAAAAACTTCTCTGAAAGACAAGTTTTTCAATACTGTAATACCACACCGGGTGTAGGGTTCAAGTTTGTTATCCACATGAGATCCATAACCTATGAATACAGTACTGTTAAATAATGTAATTCTTCTCATAAAGTATATATTTTCCAGTCAGATGCAAGTTAAAATAGTTTTATATTTATGTTCTTGTGAGACTAAAGTGCAGATGGATGTAAAATTTGTTGTAGAGCCTGGAAAAAAAAGAAGTATCCAGGTGGCTTTTTTCTACCACAGCAGCCATATACAATTCAATATGTGCTCCAGAGCATTTAGTTCTTGTAAAAACAGTGTCAGCAAAGTTTCTGGGTCTCTCATGAATATTTTTAAAAAATTAATTAGGCTGAAACATGGATGTTCTTCAGCAAGAAGGCTGCGTCTCACTACTGAAGGATTAGCAAATGAAGAGGGCAACAGATAAGTAGATAAGTAAATTGTAGCAATACTTAGATTGCATGCATAATGGGATCAACATTTTACTTAATGAGGTTAAATTTCAAATATTCAAGGAGCCTTGAAGTCCTGACATTAAGGGGTCTCATACAGAAAACATACACCTTGTTGACATTTCAAGTGATCTGCTGATGGTAGAGCTCAAGGACACTGTTGGAAGCCTATACTAAAATATTTTTACCAGAAGGATGTCTGTCACTTTCAAAACTCTGGGAGCTATTTCAGACAATTCCTGGAGTCTCTAGAAAATGAGAGGTTTCACAAAAATGAAAACATTGTAGTGTAGAAAAATAAACTTATAAAAGTTTTACTTTAAAAAGCACCTGTTACACCTCATGTATTTAACATAAACTTGCTGCTAAGAATGCTGACAAGTCTAGCATACAATAAGCACACAAGTAGTGTTGCTTGTGCACAGACCATAATGTATGATGTACACAACTCTACCACCCTAATATAATATTCTATTTTTTACCACTTTACAGCAGTTACTGTTGTCAACAACAGCAGCATTATTAAAAAATTTGGCTGTGGCACACAGAATCTTATGATTCCTATTTTTTAAATTAAAAAACGCCTTTTCCTCATTGTTTTTTCCCCTAAGGTATACTAAAATCAAATACTGAATTTATTCTGTGCTCACCTTTTCTCCTACTAAATTATCTAAATACAGGTTCTCAACTTGAGAATTCTTATTTGTTTTCTTGAAAAGACTTTACACATAACCATCTTTCAGGTTTTTGCTTTCATATAAGAATTTTCCTAATGCAACAAATATGAAATAATGGACACTATCTATCCATTGATAAAATGGAAAACAGATATTGCAGGTAAATTCTTCTTGTTTGTGCACCTCTCTCATATGAAACTAATCAGGTTTTTTTTTAGCAGACACATACTAATGGCATGTTTACGGTATGAATAATAAGTTGAATAACAATGCCTATTAAAAGACTTCTCTCCAGGTTTCACATTTCACCAGTATCATTTTATGATTTTTTAAGTTTATTTAAAAAACAAAAACAAACCAGCAAATCCCAGAAACTCCAATGAGACTTACAGCCATTTTGCATCAAGCCCTTTACAAACATTACAGAAACACTATCTCCAGGGCAGAGAGCTTATAATCAAAGTCTCTGCTTCTAAAGGATTTGGGCATGTGCACTGTAAGTAGCCCAACTGCTGTCAAGCCTGGCAAACAAAGTACTTATTCAGGTAGCTATAAATGGATTTGATTACAGTTTCACTGAAGTAATTTTAAAGCACTCAAATTCTTTGTATTTAAAAGCAGAGAAGTTCTAGACCATCAATAATCCCAGCTTCCCAACAGCTTTGCAGATGTGGATGTATCAGCACAATCATTGGTAACACAGCAGCTTTGGCATGAGGCCTGGACACATGTGAAGGATTGGAGTGCTCTCCTCCCAAGGTTTTCATGGTTTCATTCTCGCAAGGAAGGATATGTCACTTATACCAAAACCCTCAGCCAAGTAGCAAATCTGTCTCCATCCCAACCTGAGTGGATAATGTGTATCAAAAAGCCAACAAACATAGAAAAAGCCTTCTGCACCACCCAAAGCCATGTGGGGAATGACACTGTCAGAAGTGGCAGCCTCCCTCTATGTTGAGACTGGAGCTTCCTCTCCTGATGTGCTGCTGCCTGTGTGGGTACATGTGGCCAGTCTTGCCAGTCAGTCACTGGAAGAGAAGTGGGTTATGATGAAGAACAAAATAGTGGACCCATATGTAAGCAGAGGAAGGGCCTTCCAGATTGAAGATACTCTGGGAAAGGTGGTAGGGATATTTTCATTTAAAAATCTGAACATTCTTGACTGCCAGTTTCGACTATGCCCCTAATGTCAGTAACACAGATACAGGACTAGGAATATATAATAAAAATTACCAAATGCATATGAAAATATTGCATATTTATACCTTAGTTCTCTTCCTCTTTTAAAAGCTTTATTCTGTTACATATGCCAGACTTTTATCTAAAAGTTGTTTAGACAAATGCACTGGTGCATTCTACCTGCCACGATCCTCAGGTAGCTACACATACCAGCATGTGGATGACTTAGCTGGTCAACGTGATGCTTTGAACTAAAAGACAAGACATACTGACAGAATTATTAGTCTTTACTCCTACTTTCCCTATTTGCCTCCTGTTGGAAAAACATACTGAACTTAATCAGAGAAACCAAAGAAATAATTTGTAAGTATTCTGCAATAGGTTTGTGTGAAACCCAACAATAATTTGGGTTTTTTTACAATAACTAAAAGAGAGACTGTAGAAACAAATAAATTAAATAGGCACTATGGTAGGGACTACCACAGTTGACAAGGTTTCGAAGACACACTCAAACTACAGCTGCCCTAGAATGATACTACTCTTGCTCTGTATGGTTTGGGAACGCAAGGAAGGGCCAGAAGAGAAGCTCTGAGAGACATTAATCAGATGCACACTAAAATCCCAAACCCGATATCAAACACTTCTTGGGTGATTTTTAAGGTTTCTTTTGAATACCAAAAGTACCAATGGCTGAAATGATGCCTCCATGCACTTTAAACAACAGTCTTCAAATTTTAAAAGAATTCTGAATTTTGACAAGACCACTGGCTTGACTGTCTTATTAACGCACTACAGAACCCTTATCACTTGTAAAATATTTTTCGTCCATGAAAGCAGATGCAGAGTGGGAATGGAAAGAAAAAATACCATGGACTGGCAGTAAAAATGCCAATATGTAGAATGTGAACCTCCGTACATGAAAATGAGTTCACTCATCTAAGCAATTTTAACTCAAGTCTGTATAGCCACTGCACTGAGTCATATGTCATACATTTTTTTCTATTCACAAGTAGAGACAAATTATCAAGAATAATGTAGGGTTTTTTCTACTGCTGCCTAACCCACCCTCCACTTTCTCTTCCCCCTCTCCTAAAAAAAGAGACATCAGCATATTGGAGAGATCTCAAAAAAGAACTGGAAAAATCATTAAAGAAAAGAACTAATTTCTGAGAAAGATTTAGAATACCCAGCAGCTTGTAGTCTTGCTAAAGGGTGAATGAGAAGATATATAACACACAATCAACATGTTCTGTAATGATTTGAGCAATAATGATGTGTATTTAGAAGCTGTATTACAAGAAGTAAGACTATACAGCTGAGAAAAATATGATTTAAATTGGATACATAATTATGAGGTGGAAGGTCTTATGAAAAATCACTCCAACTCTGTATCTTATTTCATGGCCAGTTAAATTAGCATAAAACCAAAGCTGATACTGAATTTAGAAATGAAACTTGGTCCTAAACAATAACTTACATTATTGCATATACTGGAAAACATGTCCTCTTAGGACAATAACAAATACACAGTGACTTATGATGAAACTATTCATTAAGAAAGGGGGTGAAAGAGGGAAAATGCCTCACTGAGGCAGGAAAGTGAAACTGCAGTGGCATTTCAATCTTCAAATCTCTTCCCACAGCAAGTTTCATGGGAAGACCTAGAAAAGAAAAAAAAAATCTCACCGCCACCATCTAGAAAGTGCACACAAGAAACCCTGTCTCTTCCAGTCAGGCAGCCTCTGTAATGAAGCGAATTAAACTAGATGTCTTTGTGCTCAGGGAATTATTCCCCTTGAGGTGTAGGGTTGTGGAGTTGCTCTGGTTCTAGGGAAAAGCCACTTACTATTAAACCTTTTTTGGAATAAGCACTATGGCTTCAAATGTTTATGGTAAATTTGTAATCTAATTTGGCAATAAACAGTCAGGGATAGAGACAAAGCGAAGACAAGTTAGTAGCCCCACGCATTTAGAATGTGGGTAAATCAGTTAAAGACTCACAAGAGTAGTCTCCAGGCAAAACCTAAACAAACAAAAAAACCCAACCCTTGTTTAAATTTTTTATTCATGTTAGTACTTCAAGTTGCACAGAAAGAGTCAACCTGCTTTTAAATGACATTTTCAATAAAAAGCATTGCAGCTCTTTAAAAAAGATAACACGCATTCATACTGAATCCCCCTGAGATTTTGGATGTATGTTCCTAAGTTGCAGTTGCAGTGTGAGCAGTGTGGCTACCCGACATCTAAATAAAGTGGAGAAACAGCTTCCTTCAGATATAAAAGAAAAGATATCACTGATTTTACAGCTCTCAAGGTCATATTTAACAATGAGAGCAAATCAATAAAAGCAAGAATTTTTTCAACCATTTTGTCCTTATTGTATAAGGTCTTACTTCCCTCTCTGCTGGGACAAGAAATTAAAAAAATGGACTAGAAGGGTCCCAGAAACTGTTCAAAAAAGCTGAGAATATTTATTTTCTCCTTTTATTGTTGGATTTGTAAGCTTATGTTTCTGGGTAAAACATAGATAAAGAAAGAGGTATATATAAAAAAGCAGGTTACTTTTTATTTCCCAGTGTTACTTTTTGCCACTTACCTATATCTCATCCATAAAAGTAGAAATTTTATAGGAAGAGAGAAAGCTAAATAAAACCCATCAACAACAACAACAAAACAAATTAATGATTTATATGTATTTTACTGAGCATTGCTTTATGTATGCCTTTTATTGACTCTAAATGTTAGGATTTTAACTCTGTTTCCAGCAGCTTATGACTGTAGGGCTATAAAGTCCTACTGAATAAGGATTCTTCAGAGCAGGTTTAGCTATGGCTTTTTCTAGTCAGTAATGTGATGCCATGTTCACTCCTTAGTAGAACTCCTCCAGGTTAAAAATTACTTGTATTGTTATCTTCACATGGTGTTTGAAATTTTTTTTCTTCAATTTCTCCTTCTTAAAGCCCCATTACATGTGCTTTTTATATTGACCTATAGAACTTGTCATAACCACTCCATGAAAAGTTCTTGCCAAGTTTCAGTAATTTCCTACAACCAACTGACTCTGTGCACATAATTGAAAACTGAACAGTTTGTGTCCAAAAGCAAATATAGCAATTTGAAAAAGAATATTGTATTACACTCTTAATTTTGACTTCATGTGCTTCATAAAAACATCTGGAATGATGGTGTCTCCTTTTAATTTCTTGCTTACTCAGTAGTAGATCTGAGGAAGTATCAAAAAATGCTTTATTTTATTTTCAGAGTTTTAGACAGTATTAGAACTGTCTATTTCCAGCAGAAATAAACAATTTATTTCTGTTACTATTAGAAAAAGAATCTCTTCCACTGTAAGGGTGAGAAGTGTAACACAAAGACAAGAAGGTAGCAGAAACAAGATGTCAAGATCAGTTCTTGATGCAGAAGAAAAGAGATTTCTTTATATAAAAGTAAATGATGTCATCTTCTGATAGAGCTCTTGGAAATCCAATGGAGACAAAGGACAGAGACGGGTTGCTTGCAGAATAACCTGGCAGCAGGTAAAGGCAACCTGCAGTTGCGTTTCAAATAGACAATAGAAGCTGCATTCATAAGACTAAAAAAGAAGTAAAGCAGTAGACTAAAATTGTTCCAGGCTACTTTAGAATCTAGAAGCTGTCAGCAATCCTGAATACTTAAACCTTTTAAATAACAGCTGTTTTTCGAAGTCAGTCTTTGCCAGCCCTGAGGCTACAAACCTGTCCCTTGAGTAAAGTACCCCAATTCTTGCCTATAGTCTCTACAATAAGAGTTATTTTTGATAAGCTGTAGTTTTCTGACACATCTAGTAGAGAAGTATGTGAGAGTTTATCTGAACTTTCTCAGCAGCTTCTCTTTCAGTAGGTCCTTTAGTACCATACTCTTTCAAGTAGATTTATTTAGAAAGTTCACTGCTAGTTCAAAGCAACTGGACTTACTCTGCAGTTATCTATTGAAAAGAGTAATTATTTCAAAGTGGATCAGATTATGTACCTTTTACATCTGTCAACACTAAGATATAAACATCTCACTCCTAATACAAGTTGGGTCAATATTAATTTTTCATTTAATGTGAGTTTTAGGTGCACTTGCCAAGGAAGTGGTGGTCACCATCCATGGCGTTGTTCAAAAAACGTGTACTTGTGGCAGTTAATAAGACGGTTTAGCAGGCATGGTGGTGTTGGGCAGACAGTTGGGCTTGATGGTCTTAGAGTTCTTTTCTTTAAGAGAAATAAAGATCAAAACAACCTAAATATTTGTCTCTGTAATGGAGGGTGAATGATTAAACACTGTGATCTTTGCTCTCTAGAGAGGTGACCATCCACTGTCATCAGCTGTGTTTTTGACGGATGCCACTGTCTCTTGAAATCACATGTTATTTTAGGTGAATTATAATAATAGAGAGATTATTAACATATTCATAATGTATTCTTACCAAGTTAGTCAGCTGTGATTTTTTCTATTTTAAAAATAATTGACAAATTAAAGAGTTATCCAATTTGAGTGAAACATGCCATGATCCCCTGAATTTCACCCAGACATTTAATGCATGTTCCTGAGGCTTGCTCTTTTCACACATTCACAAAATGACATTGCTTTCTATGCTGATTCATATATTCCTGCCAAGATGGAGCCATAAGAGTTACATGTAGCTGAAATTCAGAGCTCCCATAACACTAGATAAACTGACAATGCCATAAAATTCTTACTTCCATTTCACTGGTTCTATTTGTGTTGAAAAAGCAGAAACATATTGTGAAATACATCTTCTAACTCAGTAATGCTTATTTAAACACAAGCAACAGGTCTTTGTTTAAAACTTAACATTAAAACCTTTTTTTTCTGTGCCCTCCTCCTGTAATGTCTTCCTAAGAACATTTATTTGCTGTCAACTATATACAAATACAGAATAGATGAAACCTTAATGTAGACAGGTATTGTGCATCTCTGGAACACCTTTTAATATATCCATGAGCACTAAGTTGCTTTATTAATTCCAGTTACATCAATATAATTACAAACTTCTGACTTCTTTTTCCCATTCTGTCCCTATAAGAGCAAAGAGGTGTATCTAGGGTTTCTCTTCAGATTTCATATTTACAAAGAATAGGTTAGCAAACAAAAGCTACTTCCAGAGGGCTGTAGTGTATAGCAAGTAGCCTCACAATGACTGTTCTTTAAATAAGTTATCACCAATGATGATAAGCAGATAGTGATAAAGTAAATTCTAATTTTAAAACATAGTTCTAATACAAAAAATGTTTAGAAGAGATTATACAGATTTCCTAAAGCAAAAGATAAATGCAATAAATTCCTCTACAGTAACACCAATTACAGTGTTCTGTCGTAAGAGACATTTTACAAGTATATTTGAGCATTATACTAGTTCACAAGGACAGAACAGGGGAAGTTGGGGAGAATTACAGATTTGTAGAAATGAGATGGATGAGCCTCAGGACAGGGATTTCATGCTAAGCAATAATCACCATAAGCTTTCCAAACTTTCAGTCTAAAACACACCATGAAATTAAGGACCTTGTAGTCATTTAGCTGTGATCAAACTTGAGAGAGGAAAAGGACCTGCACGGCAATTTGGTGATCCATTGTGCCAACCACATAGAAATATAAGTAACTGTCAAGGGCAAAATAGAGGAGATTTTGCACACAGCTTTAACCACATTTCATTAAACACTAAACTGAAGCATGGGTAACGCATAATCAACTTGCAGGATAGTAAGTTTTATTCAAGTGTAAGCTTTGTTACTATTTCAAAGGTAGGGGCAAAAATGCCCAGTAGTTGGCAGATATTTTAAAAGACTTTGATATTTTGTACTTTTCATGGCCTGCAGTTTTTGAGGTGAGATTTTGTCATTTTTATGAGTTACAAAATATGTGGCACAAGAGCGGATGCAAGAGGGTATCCATAGTTTGCCCTGACCTTAGCTGAAGAGTCCTTTAAACTTTCTATTGGACAAGGAAATTTAGCCTGAAAGCCATAAAAGTCTCCATTATACTACAGAGAGGAAGAAAAACAAGTGTAAAACAACAAAAGCCAAGTGTGGCATGCCAGAGCTGGCTGAACACTTCTGCCCTGTTGGCTATAACAGAGAATTTGAAAGTAGCAAAGCAGTTGAGAGTAATGAAAAAAATAGGTGCTGCCTATGTTTGGGTATTATTATCTACTGAATAGTCCACCCAAAACTGTGTCCTTAAGGACCTTAAGGTCTCTGCATGCTTTGGAAAAGGAGTTCTGGGAGGTCAGGTTGGTTGTGTTGACTTGCATGAGCTCACCCACAGACATGGTGGCCCAACAACCCCAGTATCTGGCTGTGCTCGCTCACAATGGCAGGTAGGTCAGAAAGCAGTGTCTTTTGACTGCAGTCTCCACCTGTCTATATGTGATTATGACAGATGTAGATAATGAAAAAATTATGCACATTAGGAATAGACACAGCAGCATATGAGGCAAAAAAAGGAGAAGGGACTAGGGGACCTACAGAGGTCCCTGCCAACTGAAATTATTCCACAAGTCTAAATTAGTCCATGCAAAGCTTGTAAGCATTCAATCTTGCTCTTCATACAGCTGGTGTCAGAAGCCCTTAGTGTTGCTTGAAGTAATTTTGATGCAACAGTCAGAATTGAATAAAGGGCTAAATACTAGAAGTACATTTTATTTTATTTATGATTTGCAATATAAATGCTGGTGTGTAATAACCATCCAATTTTCCTAGCAGTTAAGATTAGCTGCAAGTATTTGTGTCTACCTTTCCACAGACAAATAACAAAGGATCGAATCCCACAGCTAGCCATTAGTGGAAAGTAATGTTTCTCAGCATCTGAGATACAATTCCCATTCTCTATTAAAAGGTAAAGAGATGCCAGATTTGCCTTTATAAGGTGCTTGGCTCATGCATCAGATTCTAAGGTCTGAGGTTTTTTTCAGTTGAGCAAAAGTATCTTCTTCAATTGCCAAGTTACCTGAAATTAGTAAGCTCTAAGATTTAAAATTATACATTTTATATGTATGTATTTCTTTTCATTTATTCTAGCTGATAAGAAGTACAGATTGGAATGGTAACACCCATGCTGTACTAATGGCCTTAATGGGAAAAATAGCTAGAAATGTCAAAAGTTTCTAGAGACTGATTTACAGATTTGGGGCAGAGGAAGGAAAAAAAAAAACCAGCAGGAAAAGTGTATCATCCCTGTAACATAGCAGATGAAAACAGAATGGTAGAAGATCTTTGAAAATTTTTCTACCTCTCTGTTTTTCCTGTATGATATAGAATGTGTACTTTTGGTCCACAATAGAAACCTTGAAAAGCAATTGTGTTTATTATTTAGATAACCAGCTGCATTGGAATGTGGTATCATTGTGAGGTTTGAATGGTGCTGAATGTACATAGTACTTTCTTAGGTATTTGACTTATGACTTATCAAAAGAACTTTTTCTTCAAACCTTTTCTAAGGACTTACGAATCAACTATTTATTACTGGAAGGTGCTTTGTTTCCTGCCAAAGAAGACTGAAACAAAAGCTGTTGCCTCCAGCCTTTGCCACTGCTAAGCAGTGTAAGGTGAGCACAGGCAGCACAGCCAGAGGTATGGCAGAAAGCATACTTCACCTCCATGCCTCACTAAATAATACATTGGAAAGCAAGCACGTAAGAGATTTGGTGTCTTGTAACTACTATGAGATGTGTGTCTATCAAGCTTCATGTTCGTTAGCCAAATGAGACCCATGAATTAGAGAATGTTTAAATTTATCTTCCTTTAAACAGGCAGACAATGACTGCAGCAGAGCCACAACTGGAAAACTTGACTGAGAAGAACACAGCGGTAAGAGAAGCTCAGTATGAACATGTAACTTAATGTTTTTTTATTTTATTAAATAGACTGTCTAATGTAGGGCTTGGTACTACTGATGTAATAGGTGAGAATGAAGGGATAAAAGGAAAAAAAGAAGCATGTCCCATGAATATGAATAATGCATTTTTTAGTCCTCTCATATTAGACGAGAAAACATGTTGATTTTTCTGGTAAGATATGAGAATTAGTGTTCCAGTGCAATTTACCTCAAAATATTGGAAACTGGTTACATTTGCTGGAATAGGGGCCTGCCATAATTTACAGTTGAAACAACCTTTCTTAAAGTTCTATTATTTACCTATGCATATTTGTATCAGGATGAAAGTTGGCATGTTAAATGACAGCCCAGATTAATCTGTTTTCTCAAAATATGACTAGGAATCTGGAAGTGCTTTACATTTTGTAGTAATCAAGATCTATTTTAGCTCTTTTCATAAACTTGTCTTACCTACTTTTGTTAAGAAGTGTCTGAAATGTAAATGAAGAAATATTACAGATACTTGAGGCTCTGCTTACCTGCAGAAAAATCTGCAAGTCTTTTAGGCAATGGTGTCAGAAGTGTGTGCCTAGCTAGCATGTGCATAGCTAGAGAGTCCTTAAGGGAGAAGAGATTATTTAATAAAGGGGTTAGTGAATGTTGCTCTTGGACTAAATTATTGTTGTAGAACCTTTCCAGCAGACCAGATTTAGAGGAGAACTTCCGCAGCTACTGGCCCTCTCTTTCAACCCCTTGCCTCTCTTCCCATCATTGCCATAAACTAAGGGGTCAGCTGCTTTTGTTCTACAGTCTCCTCTGGATCCTGGGGTTGTTCTTCAGTGGTTTAGAAAACGTATGGCATTGAATGATATACAGTCTTCATTTGCAATGCATTGGTCCTTCTCTTGTAATTTATCCCATGGTGGCCTATGTATCCTCATGCCAGGGATTCCTGACAATGCAGATTAACTGGAAACAGATGCCCAGGGTGGAATAGAAAGGGAGCTGTCAGAGGCAAGAGCTGGATGAAGTAGTATGGGAGATCACAGAAACAATTTCTAAAATCCTGTCCTCAAAGGATTTTTGCTTTGGGTTTTAGTGGTGGTATTGGTTTTGGGTTGGTGTGCTGCTTTTGTTTTCGGGTTTGGGTTGTTTTTTTTTTTGGGGGGGGAGGGTGTTTGTTAGCTTTGGGGATTTTGTATTGTTTTTTAAATTGAGAAGGAAATCCAGCTCAATAAGCAATGACAAATGGTAGCTGTTTGACAACAGACAGTTTTCTATTGTCAGGAGAAGACTCACTGGAACAATGTGCATGATTATATCATCCCACCAAGATGGTTGGAGATTAGGAGGAATTTCTTTACCAGGAGGGTGGTTAGGCACTGGAACAGGTTGCCCAGAGAGGTTGTGGAGGCCCCATCTTTGGCAGTGTTCAAGGCCAGGCTGGACGTGGCCCTGGGCGACCTGGTCTAATGAGTGGCATCCCTGCCCATGGCGGGGGGGTTGGAACTAGATCTTTAAGATCCCTTCCAACCTGAGCCATTCTATGATTCTATGATACATCTAAATGAACATAGCAGCACTATTTACAAATAGTTACACAAATAAACAGTATCAGTTTACTATTTTTTGCTATTTCTATTTGCTAGTGAACAAATGAAAGAGTTTACATGTAAGAAACATTTAAGATAGCAAGAGTATGAAGAACATGCAGGTAGCCATTTTGGCAAAGGATTACACAGCAGAACTAATAGTTTCTCTCAACAGCTGTTTTAAGTATTTGCATTAATATATTCACCTACCAATTGAATAAATAGCCTGCAAACAGTAGAAGAGAGCTTATCTCATTTACTGCTCAAGAAGGAAAATGCCATTTCAACGATCCTGCTGTGAAGACTGATATATCAACAGCTTTAGCTTTAAAAAAATCCCTGATATGTACTGAATACATGCAATTCATGAGCCTACAAAACCTGCAGGCCTTTCTACAGCTTTTTGCCCAGGAAAAGTATACATTTATCAGGTTTGTTACGTGCCATGAAGAATTATCACAAGCCTCTTATAAAGTCAGTGGAAAAGAGATCCAAAAGATACCAGAGAAGAGAGAAAAAAAAAAAGTAAAACCTACAGTTTGACAGCAGTGACTGCTGTACTACCACTGGCCTCAAAAAACCAAACACATTCATGCAAAAAGTTTATAGGCAGCATTCATAAAGACCTGCTTTTGAAGTATGTATATAGGATTTTAGGTAGTTCCTTCACAAAAATTCTCCCATAAGTTTCTACGCAAGTGACTGCTCACTAGCTAACTTAATTTGTTTGGTACAATAGGACTCGAAAAACTAGTGTAACAGACTTAAGTTCTGTCTTCCCACAAGTCCCATACATAAGTGGGCCTCTATTCTGCAGCTTTTGAGAAGAGAGACAATAGTCAGTTCCACAGATATGAATTTGCTAGCAATTCCAGCAAATTGGAGAGTGTAATAAAATGTTTTGTTGCTATGAGAGCGACATCAAGATAAGTTTGGAGGAAAAGTGAATAGGTCAGAGGACAAATATAGCCACATATCTAAGAGCTAAAAATAGCAAACACAAAAGAAAAAAAAAGATACTTGATAAAAGCTACAATACCTTTTCTTCCCTTCAGTTAAATAAGATAATTTTAGAGATGGCTAGTAAAAATTTAAAAATGCAATCAACAGAGACAGTATAAAATGATAATAGTGATTTAGGTCAAAGTCAAAATATGCACTTTTCTTATTTCCTCCATTTTCTTCTTACATTTTCATAAAAACTAAGTCTCTACATCTACAAAGCCCAGGAAATAAAATAACTGACAATTTTAGATATTCAGTATTCATCAAGTATTTTACTTGAAATAAATTCGCATTACTATTCTACAGTGATTTAAACTACCATGAACAGGTAGGGAAAGAAATTAGTAAATCAGAGACTAGTTTCAGAGATAACAGTAATAAAATGTGAAAACCTCAAATGACCTCCAGAACAGACCAGATTCTGGTTTGGTTTTTTTTCCTAGTTTTATCCAGAGTATCAGAGAGACACTTTCATTAAAATAGTTCTTTATTTAGGAAGTGGCTTAAAGTCAGGTTTAAGCCTACATTTAAAATTATTCCTGAAACAAATGCAGATGTTACAATAAAATCTCTTTGGCTTGTGGAGGGAGGGGAAAGTAGAGCAAATCACCAACTTATAAACTGTTGAATCTCCACACAATTTCACCTCACACAAGCCAATTCATGCACATGAGCAAAGCAAATGTGTTTGGTTTATATGTCATCTAACAGCCTTAGGTCCCACACCAGACAAGGCTAAAAGAAGGTACCATTCTTAGTTGAATCAATTTTGAGAGCTATGAGGGAGAACTCCAGACTATTTTTGAATGGCAACTTAATGCCAACCCTGAAAACCACTGAAACCAACCAAAGGACTCACTAGCTATGAATCAAAACATAGGAGAATGTGTATTACATAAGCACACTCACCTGAATTAGGAAAAGCCTGCTTCACTGTCTAAAGTCAATCCTTAGATGAAGTGTAAATCAAGAGTATTTCCAACATAGCTATGAGTTAGGTTTAACATTCTTGTGACTGGTGAATTTAACTGCTGTTCTCCATTTCAGGTTAAAGGTCAGGCCCACTTACGATCTTTGATGGAATCAGACAGCTCAGAATAACAGGTGCATGTGGTAGGTGAAGGAAGGGTGGCACTTAGGCTTACTGGAAGGAGAGAGCATGGGAGACAGATTTGCATCTGTCAAGGGAAACTAGCAAGATGTTAGCCATAGTCACAACCTAATATTTCCAAAAAGATAAAGGATACATAAGTCTTGGGCCTATTTTTAGTTGGAAAAAAGGTGAAAGCTGAGACCCAAGAAACTCTTTCCTGTTTTGCTCAAGGAAAGACCTTGCATTTCCTTCTAAAAATATTCTTGGAGTGCATCAAATACTTAACATTTCTCCTGTGTTTTTTCCCCCTAAGCAAAATATTACAGACCACACTAATAATGGTTAAAAATTGACTAAAAAAACCCCAAGCCCACTTCTCAACAATGCAGACTTAAGCTCAAACAATTGTAAGCATCTTAAGGGACAGCTAAACACATAATGAACCCTGCTGCCAAAAAGGAATCCAGTAGTTGAGTCTTGGTTCTTGTTAACATTTCTTTCTCTTTACTTTTTTAAATGCATGTTCTTTCTACTCAAACTGATTTGGAATGAGAAATGAAAACTTACATTTAAGTATCTGCTACTGGGCAGAAAACCTTGAAATTAAACTCTTGGAAGTTGATTTTAGGAAATGGGTAGCAGATTTCAACAGCTGGTACAAAATGATAGAATGACAAATTTCATTATCAAGACTTCAGTAAGAAAAATGGAAAAAGCCTTTGTGAGAACACAGTCAACTGATCAGGAAATTTTGATATGAACACTTAGTAACTTACCTGCCAGGAGAGCTCCAGTGCAATTAGGACCTCTGTACTGGGTTGTGTTTCCAAACCATCCAAATACTCTCACAGCTAATTGCAATGGCCCTTCTCTCTCTCCTGGCTGCATTAAAATACTTTGTCTCACTCTACAATACTAGCAGCTGATTCAAATCTAAAAGAAACCAGCAATCACCTGTCACAACACCTCTCAGTGCAGCACACAGTGATTACCAGGAATTCATTCATTAGTCCCACTTTGATTGAAATTCTCCCTAATTCTGAGCTTGCTGCTTTTCCGTTCATGATAGACAGCAGTTCTGCTAGCAACCTTAAGAATAAAATATCTAAACACTACCTTTAGCTCACTCTTTAATTAACGTATTCCTGCTGTATGAACACAATGATCCCTTTCACTGACTTTTACTGGATCTTAATGTCCATTGGGAAGTGGCTTCTGCCCCAGCCTTCAGCCTGTGCCGAGGCTTGTCCCTCGACCTGCAAGGGCTCTTGAGCTGTCCCATGGTGAGCTCTGCCAACATAGTGCCACTTGTCTCTGACCCCAGATACTTCTTGCATTTGCAGGACACACTGGAGCTGGCAGACTTGCCCCTGCAGAAGGGCTCTGTGGAGCAACTTAAGCAGAGATGGGAGTCTGCCAATGCTACAAGGCCTGGCCTAACGCTCCAGTACTTGCCAGCCCCACAAGCCCTTGTGCTGGATAAGGTCAGCTGCAGCAGCACCATGCAGAAAGTGCCAGCAGACGTCAGAAGGGTGGATGTGTTCAAGGAAGAGACCCTGGATGCCTCTCAGCAGATCGAGCATGTCGCCATTACTGTGGAGGAGCTCCGGAGCCACTTTGAGGCCCTGGGTGGCCATAAGGTAAGTACCTGGGCTGGGCGGACACCTCAAGGGAGTGGAGATGGGCCACAGGGCTGCAAGGCAGTTTCCCTAGCCTCACGCTGTCCCTTTTCTGTGCCCCACTGGGGAAAGGCAGCACCAGCCATAATTCTTGTGGATGTCTTGCGGACAATTTAAATCAGTATACTAATACTAAGTGGCCTATAGCTTCACTTATTCCACAGCGTAATTTGCCTGTATCAGGTTAATGGTTGCTAATTGGCACCATCTGCCAACATGTCAGCTAAGTTTGTGTGCAGTTGTATTTGACTAGTGGTTTTTAGGGTGGAGGGCAAAGGAGGAGAAAATAAGATATTATGGCCTGAGAGAAGAATTCCCAAATGAAACTTACTACAAACACTCTAAACCAGCAATTTAATCGTCTTTATAGAACAGTATTGACTCCCTTTTAACTGAGAAACCTGCTGTCACTTCACCCATTGGCTTTCACTGGCATAACATAACAGGTCTGGACAAATTGTAACTTGTTCATCAGATTTTTGTCTGAGTAATGTCTGTGACTTCTTTGAACTATCTGGGGAGAAGCTAAGCTTTCTTGAATCCTAGGATACTGAAAAAGCTATAAGTAATTTTAATGAGGGCAATTTCATTTGATTTTGTGGCTAAAAATTCTTTCACC
Organism: Galbula dea; assembly: GCA_013399015.1. NCBI lineage: Eukaryota > Metazoa > Chordata > Aves > Piciformes > Galbulidae > Galbula > Galbula dea. Next base: position 3,368 of record VWZX01008714.1, on the reverse strand, counting down.
ATGTTTTACCTCTTCTGCATGAAAACGAAAATGTCACAGAAACACAGAGTATCAGGAGTTGGAAGGGACCTCAAAAGATCATTTAGTCCAACCCCCCTGCCACAGCAGGATTCCCTAGACCAGGTCACACAGAAGAGCGTCCAGACGGGTTTTGAATACCTCCATAGAAGGAGACTCCACAACCCCTCTGGGCAGTCTGTTCCAGTGCTCTGGCACCTGAACTGGGAAAAAATTTCTACGTGCATTCAAATGGAATCTCCCATGCTTCAGCTTACAGCCATTGCCTGTTGTCCTGTCACTGGGCTTCACTGAGAAGAGCCTGACCCCATCCTCCCGACACACACCCTTCACATATTTAAAAGCATAGATGAGGTCACCCCTTAGCCTAGAGGCAGACTGAAGGATAAAGTGCTCCATCACCTTTCCTGGGATGGAGGTGAGGCTGACTGGCCTATAGTTACCCGGCTCCTCCTTCTTGCCCTTTTGGTCTTTCCCAGGTGCAAGACTCAACACTTGGCCTTATTGAATATCATTAAATTTCTCCCTGCCCAACTCTCCAGCCTGTCTAAGTCTCCCTGAATGGCAGCACAACCCTCTGGTGTGTCAGCCACTCCACCCAGTTTAGTGTCATCAGCAAACTTGCTGACGCGCACTCTGTTTCCTCATCCGGGTCGTTAATGAATAGATTGAAAAGTACTGGTCCCAGTACTGACCCCTGAGGGACTCCACTAGACACAGGCCCTGCAGGCTTTGGTTACTGATGGAATATTTTATGCCTTCCAAATTATAATTCCTCACTTCTTGTTCAGTTATCAGAGTAATAAATAAATAAAGAATCCTTTTGAATACTTTTACCTCACTCCTCAATCACAAATTTATTGGTGTCATAACTCTGTGCTCTACCGCCTTCTAACTGCTGGAGGATAACCCTGTCAGTCCATGTAGTCAGTTATTTACTCAATTAATTTTAATGCCCAGAGTGATTTAAACATGGTTTTCTGGTCCAGAAACTTGAGTTCAGAGTAATGCATACTGACTGTGATGTAATTCATACACAAAATCTTGTTATTAAAAGATATTAGAAAGCTTTTTTTAAGTAGACAGTAAAATAATAATTCATGTGATTCATGAAAAATCTTTTCATTTGCTTTAGAAACATAAAGCAAAAAATAGCAGTTACCAATAAAATAGAGGTTAAAACTTCATTCAGTTATTGAGCACTTTAAAGACCACATAAAATAGGCATAGACTGCTGCAAAGTGGCATACTAAAATGATTTTAAAGTGGAGAGCTTTTTGATTGATCTAACAACATTTTTTAATAATAGCAAAGTAAATTCTTTTTTCCCTATGAAGCAGTACTTTCAGTACTGTAGACATGATCATTCTTGTAGGAGCAAATTGGTCCTTTTTTAATCTTATTATTATGAAGATCTCATTGAGAAAGAATAATTTTTTGGACTTAAAAAGCACTTGTCACTTGACAGGATTGCAGACCTTTATTCAAACAACAATTAGCAAGAAAATAAAACAACTTCTTACCTCCAGTCTCAGAAATGTTACAGTAATTAAACATTACTTTGCAAAATTTGCTACTGCTCTACCTGCAAATGCTTGGAATTCATGTGCAGCTTAGTATCTGACCATTACTATTTCACTGATATACTTTATAAAAATTATTTCCAAGTATATCTATTTTTTAGATGTTTCTCCAAGTGAAAAGTTATCATTTCTCATACAAAACAGAAGCAATGAGTCAGTAAAAAGAGTGGGTGGTGGGGAAAAAAAGTCAAGGAGGTGTTACTTTTCTCTTCTTCATCATTTTTGTTTGCCAGGAGTGCTGCATACAAAATGTATTTGAGTAGAGGTCTAGTTAAAATCAATTTTATCTCTGGCCAGCCAGAAGTAAAAAAAAGTGGTGCACTCTCTACAGAGCATGCTTCTTGCTAAGCCACAGAAACTCCTTCAGGAACTGAAACTGTTATGATCAGTGTCTTGCAAAGAACTTTGGAAAGCAGATGATGCTTATTAACTGGGAAGTGATGAGGTGTGGAAAAATGTGAGGAACAGGCCCTTTATTCAGAATTCAAGTATTATCCTGTTCAGGTAGCTGTCTTAGGAAATAAGGTTTATATTGCCTTTGAGGATTTATTTCCCCAGCGTTGTAAAACATCTTGAAATTTCCAAGATACAATCAATGTGAAACATAAAAAAAATGGAATCTGCATCATAGAAGAATTTCACAATGTAAGCATTGCTTCAACATTTTTACTTAAAAAGAAAAATTTAAAAGTGAGTCTACAGAAAATGTAGGCATTCATGCCAAAGGTTTCTGATGCTGAAGTATGGATACTTAAACTCAGGTCATGCACTTACAAATCCTGGAAACTAAATAATGTTAAACCATGAAGTGACTTCTCAATAATTAGATCAATCATATAAAGAACCCTTTGCTGGTTCAAAAGTGAAAAGCATTATTATAGGCAGGTGCAAATGTATTTAGACTTCTGTCATAGTTTTCTTCCTGGTGGCTACATGCTGAACTATGCCTAACCCTAATTATTTGAATGTAGTTAACTCTTCATATTACAATAAAGAATACAAAAAAGAGTAAAGAGAGTCAGAGACTAAGGTTAATAATATTGAAGCTAAGTTACTGGTGAAGTCAAATTACTTTTTGACTGAGTTTATCCAAGTGAACTTGGATGTATTTCCCTCTTAAGAGTATTGATATGTGAATAATTGAGTCTCTTAATGAAACACTATATTATGAAGCTTATCCATATCTTTCCATCATTTAGAAATAAACTGATGTCCCATTCTGTTAAAATGAAAAGTAGTCTCCCCTTTCCTATAGGAAAAAACTGTCTCTTAGGAACTTATAAGATATTAAAACACCAATTCACTGTACTGATTTGTCATTCCCATGAAACAACTATTTTAGTTCACTAGCACTCAGAAGCACTGAAATGATAAAACAACTAAGTCCTGTGGTTGCTGGAAAGTGATTATGTGTGTTTTCCTTAAAATATGTGAAAACATCCCAACTGACAAAGTAATTTCATGCTTACTTTTTAGAGAAAGCTATTAAAAGAACTTATTAAAACCATTCATTTAAATAATCTGGTATATATTCATTAAACTGTGTCCTTTGCAGAAAATGTATTAATTGCTGCCAGAAAGTAAATGAAGGAAACAGATGTTTAATGTAAAAGGTTAGACCTTCACTAAAATTGTTTAAACAAGCAGCATCTTTTTTTCCCTTAAAACTCTGAGAAACATTTATATTAATTTAGCAAAGCCATGTAGTGCAGAAAAGAATGCAACCCTCACAATATCTGCTGGAATTACAACACAGCAGCAAGGGAA
>VWZX01008712.1:66698-107765 GCA_013399015.1 Galbula dea | reverse complement strand
TGGAGAGCAGTGAAGGGGAAAGGGATCTGGGGGTCCTGGTGGATGGTAGGATGACCATGAGCCAGCAGTGTGCTCTTCTGAACAGGAGGGCCAAGGGAATTCTTAAGTGTATTAGAAGGGGTGTGGCTAGTAGGTCAAGAGAGGTTCTTCTCCCCCTTTACTCTACCCTGGTGAGGCCACATCTGGAATATTGGGTCCAGTTCTGGGCTCCTCAGTTGAAGAAGGATAGGGAACTGCTGGAAAGAGTCCAGCACAGAGCCACCAAGATGATGAAGGGGGTGAAACATCTTCCTTCTGAGGAAAGGCTGAGGGATCTGGGTCTCTTTAGCTTGGAGAAGACAAGGCTAAATGGTGACCTCATCTATGCTTTTAAATATGTGAAGGGTGGGTGTCAGGAGGATGGGGTCAGGCTCTTCTCAGTGAAGCTCAGTGACAGGACAAGAGGCAATGTTTGTAAGCTGAAGCATAGGACATTCTGTGTGAATACATGTAGAAATGTTTTCCCAGTTCAGGTTCCAGAGCAGTGGCACAGACTGCCCAGAGAGGTAGTGGAGTCTCCTTCTATGGAGGTATTCAAAACCCGTCTGGATGCGCTTCTCTGTGAGCTGGTCTAGGGAATCCTGCTGTGGCAGGGGTGTTGGACTAGATGATCTTTCGTGGTCCCTTCCAATTCCTAATATTCTGTGATTCTGTGAAGGGATTTGCACGTGGCTTGTCTGGTTTGGTTTAAGTGCTACCTGTTGGAAACAGGTTTAAATCATACAAACTCGGACATCACTCAAAGGGAGTGAACAACAACGCAAATACCTGAAGCCCACAGCAAGCCATGAGACATACATGCTGTCAAATATCAGGTCAGGATCTGCAGTGATGTTTGCAACAAGAGATATGTATTAGAAGCATGAATACGTTCCGAATTGCCAGCAAGTCAGAAAGGAATAGCTTCTCCACTCCAGTCACAGGCAGAAGAGTCAAAAAAACAGTTCAGAACATGACCAAGCATTGGTAACATACGACATGGTGGGTTCCCAAGGCACTTGCTGTCCTCAGACAGAGCCTGTCAGCCTTGTCTTTCCTTGACTCACTTCATTTACACAAAAACAAAACACAACCATTCATAGATAGGAGTTAGCCATCTGAATTTGCTCCTACGTCAGTGCTGTAAATTTGGAGTCTGTGTCTGCAGCTGCACCCTGTATCCATGGGAGAAGGTCTGAAACCTGGAGCCATAGGCAGCTTTTATGAGGCAAAGAGCTGAACTGCTGCACCTGAAATCCTTTAGTAGCAGCTTGGGGTCAATGAAAGAGGAAAAAAATTGCAGTTCCCATTGATAGCAGCTGTGACCACACAGGCACCTCCACAACCAAAGTGCTGGAAGTAAGCAGCTCTGAATTTCACCCAAATTAAGCAGGGAAAGACAAAGCAAAGAAACACCAGGAGGACACATAAACACGGGTCTTCAGAACAGGGCTCCTCCAGAAACCCAAAAGCCTCACACACAACTCCATACAGGTTCACTTCCTCCTCTGCAGGGTGCACTGATAAATGAATACAAAGCAGACAGGGTCAATATTGCAAGTTGTTTTGGGTTTCAGACTGTTAGGGAAGCAGCGGAAAGAGATGGTTCTTCAGGCATAGCTTTGGTAGCTCTCAGAGGTGGAGAGCTCAGCCAGCCCTCAGCTCAGGGAAGGGCAGTCAATAGGCTCCTGCTACGCTGGCAGCACCCTGTGCCAGGTTCCCTAAATACACATCAAATGATTATAAAACCACTTCAGGCAAAGCTATTTTTACTCTTGTGGACGCCATTAGAAATGCAAGTCATCCCTTCCATTACTGTGGGGTTTATTATGCAAGTAAAATTATTATCTCTCATCAAAACTAAACGGACTCCTCAAAGTAAAGGACTTTCAACGTGCAGTTTAGAAACACACAGATCAATGGGTCTCTTGTTTATATGCAGCCAGGAACTTTCCCTCTTAAGAGGGCACTGCACTAACCTGGTACTGGTGTTACACAGCAGAGATTTTACTTATGAATTGCCAGGCAGCAGCCAGCAGTGGCTCCTCCACACAGAATAACACACACTTGCCACATGACACTGTGCTGCTTCTATAGATACATCCGTGTGCATAATGCAGGACACAACTACTTAAGGCTAATCCAAAAAAAACCTAGAATATATATAATCCAACTGACAAATTCACAGCCACACACTCATATTTGCTGTGGAGAGAAAGACCTGCTCTGAAACATAATGGAACAAGGAAAAGGCAGCAGGGAGATTTTTAAGCACTCAGGCTTTCAGAGCAGTGAGTGGTATGGAAGACAGTAAGTTTCCTTCATTTCCGTCACCAAGTGTTTCATCAGATGATGACTGCCTTAAAAAGGAAAGGGGAGGAAGCATGTGGATGTGGGTAAGGATTGAATAAAAAGATGCTAACCCTGAAGTTTGAGAAGATTAAGAGGGAAAACTCAAGTTCCTGGTCAGATTAGGGCAAAACTTAACTAATATTAAAAAAAAAAAAAGTAATTTCTTTTAAGGGAGAATGAGAACAGCCCCACTGTAAACACTTTCTACCATAGGGCCACTGCTACCAAGATAACTCAAGCTATAGCTTCCTCTCCTCCATAGGACAGCCATCTCCAGCTAAGGCTACCACCCACCAACACTTAAGATATGCATGGAGCTCAGGGCCCCAAAGCAGAAAACTCATGGGTTCCCAGATTGGCTTTAGCACTAATATCTCCTCTGCCATGACTGCTCACTTCAGCAGGTCCCACTTCATAGAATGGTAAGGGTTGGAAGGAACTTCTGGAGATCATCTAGTCCAACCCCCTATTAAAGCACATTCACTTACAGTAGATTGCACAGGATCACAGAACCCAGGCAGGTTTTGTACCTCTCCAGATATGGAGACTCCACAGCTTCTGTGGGCAGCCTGTTACACTGCTCTGGCACCCTCACAGGAAAGTTGGTTTTCCTTGTGTTCAGATGAAAGCTCCTGGATTCCAGTTTGTGCCTGTTGCCCTTTGTCCTCTTGCTGAGCACCTCTGAAGAGAGTCTGGTGCCATCCTCTTGACATCTGTCCTTTAGATATTGATAAGCATTGGTAAGATGTCATTTCAATCTTCTCCAGGACAAAGAGACACAGGTCTCTCAGACTTTCCTCATAAAAGAGATGCTACAACCCACGTAATCTTGATAGCTCTCCACTGGACTCTTTCCAGCAGAGAGAGTCCTTCTCACTCTTGAACTCAGGAGCCCAAAATTGGACACAGTGCTCCAGATGTGGCCTCAACAGGGCAGAGAAGAGGGAGAGGATAACCTCCCTTAACCTGCTGATCACACTCCTCTTAATGTGCCCCAGGAAACCATTGGCATTCTTGGCCGTAAGGGCACATTAATCTATACTGGTGACCATGTTATTCCTCTCTAGGTGCAGGACCCTACAATAGCCCATATTGAACTTCGTAAGGTCCCTCTCTGCCTAACTCTCCAGCCTGTCCAGTCTTGCTGAATGGCAGCATGGTCTTCTTGTGTATTTCCTTGCCCATCATGCTCCTGCAACTCTTTCCTGCCTCTGTGCTAGCATTTTTGTTGAAGCACAGCAACTGTTCCTGCAGACATATAATGAACCAGACCAGCAAGAGGATTAAATAAACAAAACCCATACTATCATGAAACAAGACCCATATTTTGAGGTAATACTAACAGATAACAAGTTAATCAAGACTAAGTTTAGATTTCCAAGGGACCAACCCTTTACAGACTATTAAAAAACAAAACACTCCCACTAAAGTCAAAATCCCAGGTGCACAAAGGTACGCTTTCCACCAGTTTCTGTCTGCATAGTTCCCAGGGAGATCAAAAAGTCAGGCTCAAGAATGCACTCTGGAAGCACATCAGCTGCTATGCTGCCAAAGCATAAAAAGGTTTTTGAAGCATACGTAGTTATCTAATAAAACCAAACTTCACCTACAAAACCAGCACAAACAGGATACTCTGGCCTATGGATTTTGTGTTAATACTGACAGCTTTGAGCCCAGTAGTACTACTTATAGAGAGTTAAATGAATAAAAAGAAAGGAAAACATCACATGACAAGCAACTGGAGGACTCAGAAAGTTGGTGGAAAAAACCAAAAACATACCAAAAAATTTTAAACTGCAGTCTTAGGTTACAGAATGACACCATCCTGGAGTATTTAACAATTTCCACTTAAGTCAAGCTAACAGAATGATTTAACTTTAATTTCCATTGAATTACTACCAAAAGCTTTCCTTGAGTTTAAGATGGAAAAAGTATTTCCCCTCCTACTTTTTCAGCTTGCTCAGGATACAGTTAGGAAAGGACATGAAGCACAAAGAAGGTGCCAAAATTAAGCGTGGTTTGACATGGTTTGATGGCAGTTTTCCCCTTGCATTTAGGTCTTCTCAGGGAGGCCTTCTCTTCCTTGGCACAGCTCTCTGCCTCTCCCATCTGCTGGGCCTCAAGCCATCATAAAATCAAGGCAAACCTGAAACATGCCCCACTTTGACTGTGTGCTTCAGACAAACAGGTCTTTTATGAAAGACTGCCTCTCTTCTCCTGCCCTAGATTTGCCGTGAGCAGACACACTTGTGCTGAGCAACTCTCCTGCAAAAAGACTTCTAGCAGAACTGTTCAAGAGCCTTCTCTAGCAGCTATTTCTGATCTTTTTTTGGAGGCACAAGTGTTATCACTGCAGCCTGTGGCAGCAATGGATCAGAACCAAAGCTTGAGCAAACTCACCACTGTAATCAAGCCCCATCCAGGTCACCAAGGCCCAGCTTTCTCCTCCAGCTGAGCAGACACTACAGGTCACACACCTCCTCTTGTAACACCAACTTCATGGTGTAAAGAAGACACCTAAACATGCTCAGGAGGCGATTAATGCTGTCCAACAGCACTTATTGTTTACCAGATCAGAATACTCTCCATCATAAAGCAGCTGCTGGCTTAAGACCTGCAGTCTTAAACATTTCAAAACTTGTATGGGTAAAAGACATTCAGAGATAGACCACTGAACTAGTCACATGCAGCCTTAAAAAAACCTCAGCCAAGTACTATACTGGTTTTGTAAGTTCTCCCTTTTCTAAGACCAAGAACAGTCTAAATTTCTCCAAAGCCTTTCATAACTTGCTGCCCTTTTACTCACTCATTAGCCTTAAGTGCAGTCATTTCCTAATTTCGAAATTTTTGTGTTCATAAATCAAAGTTCAAAAGGTGCTTAAAAACAATTCAGTCACTGCAGCTGGTGACCCTTGATCTTTACAACTTCAGTAACTTTTTAGTAGGAAAATGCCCTTCTATCAACAGCATCAGTCTAGGCATATCACTAACCGCTCTTGAGGTTCTGTTAGCCTGCAAAAGCAGGGTTAAGTGGTCAAGTACCTGTGAAAACATCAGCGATTAAGCAGCCACTTGTCAGCTACCAACTGCTAAGCCAAAGAGGACCTGCAAGACAAGGAGAGTCAGAAGGTGATAGGAATCCACATACCTATTTCATTAAACAACCGGAATTTGTCAAGTAACCCACAAAGCAGAGGAGAATTTCTGCTCTGGGAACCGCCTAACTCCAACTGACTTTTCTGTTATGTCTCCCACCCCATACTTCTATCTGCATGTGCAGCCAGATTGCCTAAGGGCACCTGCCTGAAGTGCTCCTAAACACCAGTGTGGAACTAACATTGCAACTTGCAAACTCTTGCTTTTTCTGTATATAAAAGCTATGTCTGCATGTGGTTTTCTGCGATAAAACACAACAACACAGCAAGTCCATTCTCAAAGCTGTCCTCCTTTAGCATATAGAAACAGGATGTTGTCACTCAAGAAAGGAAAGCCTCAAGAAATGAAAGATACAGCTCCCACAAAGGCATCCCAAACATCTACTCTGACATAACCTTAACTAAAGAGAAGAACTGTAACCCCACTTTCAAGAGAGATTTTTTTTTTACTATTCTTAATTATATCTATTTGACATTCATCTTTTCTATATGTAATAACTGAGTTTGAGTAGCAGAAACACTGCAAACAAGGACCTGGTCCACAACACCACTGTAAGCACCAACACAGTCCATGTTCTAGCTCTGCCATCACTAGTAAGTGTAGTAAGACCAGGATCTTCAACTAAGCTACTTCTGTTTTATCAACAGTATATAAAGAATAGCAAGTTTCTCAGTCATATAATCCATAAGAATTAGCAAATGCACAAAACATTCTTCTGCTATCACTCTCAATGTGGGCTAGAAACACAGAATGCTTTTTCTTGGAAGGGACCTTTAAATGTCATCTAGTTCTCCTTCCCCCGCAGATAAGTCCACCACATTGACCAGTATAAGGATACAGAAGAGCATGAAGGTGACTCTTGTAAAAACTCCAAAAAGAGATTTGTGTAAGGAAAAACATGTAACAGTTGGACTAAGGAAGTGTGGTCTGGATGACTGGATAGTGAGATGGATTGTGAACTGGTTGAAGGACAGAAGTCAGAGAGTTGTGGTCAATGGGATGGAGTCTTGTTGGAGGCCTGTGTCTAGTGGAGTCCCTCAGGGGTCGGTACTGGGACCAGTACTTTTCAATCTATTCATTAACGACCAGGATGAGGGAAGAGAGTGTGCTCTCAGCAAGTTTGTTGATGACACTAAACTGGGTGGAGCGGCTGACACAGCAGAGGGTTGTGCTGCCATTCAGTGAGACTTAGACAGGCTGGAGAATTGGGCAGGGAGAAATTTAATGAAATTCAACAAGGCCAAGTGTCGAGTTTTGTACCTGGGAAAAACCAACCCCATGGATCAGTATAGGTTGCGGACTGACCTGTTGCAAAGCAGTGAAGGGGAAAGGAACCTAGGGATCCTGGCAGATGGAAGGATGACCATGAGCCAGCAGTGTGCTCAGCTAGTAGGTCGAGAGAGGTTCTTCTCCCCCTTTACTCTATCCTGGTGAGGATGCATCTGGAATATTGTGTCCAGTTCTGGGCCCCTCAGTTGAAGAAGGGTAGGGAACTGCTGGAAAGAGTCCAGTGCAGAGCCACTAAGATGATGAAGGGGCTGGAACATCTTCCTTCTGAGGAAAGGCTGAGAGAGCTGGGTCTCTAGCTTGGAGAAGAGGAGACTAAAGGGTGACCTCATGTATGTTTTTAAATATGTGAAGGGTGTGTGTCGGGAGGATTGGGTCCGGCTCATCTCGGTGAGGCCGAGTGACAAGACAAGAGGCAATGGTTGTAAGCTAAAGCATAGGAGGTTCTGTGTGAATACAACAACCAAAACAAAACAAAAAATTCCCTAAACAAAAAAAAAACCCCCACAACAACAAAAAATTCCAACAAACAATACCAAAACTACAAAAAAACCCCAAAACAAACAAAACAAACAAATGAACAAAACACAAACAAACAAACCCAACCATGCTGCTCTCTAGTGTTTTATCAACATTTATTGTTTTGTTTTAAAAGTTGGGTAACACATGAGAAATTAATAAACTGCCATATGCCTATGTGCTGCATCTGCTACAGCAATTTATTCTTATAGCTATTTTATTACCTTCTTTGGGAAGTGAAAGAGATATGGATGAGCATCCTGACACTTGGAAATTAGGTAGTTTCCATGACTGCCAGCAGCAAAGCAGGAATTAATCCCCTGATTTCAGCCTGAAAGATAGTAAGACCAAGTCCAATGAAAAGGGGGGAAAAAAGGTTTCTGTTTGCAAGAGAGGAGAACAATGTCTTTGGAAGAGAAGTGGAGGAGTGCCTTTATTATGCTGGCAAGCCTACAGCCATTGATATCAATGTTTTGATGAGCATAAGGCCTGGTGCCAGAGGAGGATGGGAAGGAGGAGAAGCGACTTCAATGAGCTGAAAGCATTGAAAGAGGAAGTGGTAGGGAAGCGGTTTGAGAATGAACTAGGTCAAGAGTGGGTTTAGAAAAAGGGAAAGCACAGCATGTTTGCACAGGAACAGCAGAGCTAGGGAGGACCTCAGGTATGGGAGGAGAAATGAAAGAAGGAAATGTGGTCGCTCTCACCTACAAGTGAAAAAAAGAATACTAGGAGATGGAAGAAAAAAAATGTGAAGGATTTACAGTAGACTTACTACACACCTTACAGACTGCCTAACTGCTTGTTATGGTTTGGGTTAGAACAGAATTAATTCTGTTCAGGAACTGTGTTTTCTAAAAAGTATTCCATGACCACGTGCATAGGGTCGTGTCAGTTTTCCCCACACACACACACCTTGCCTGGACTGTCCCTTTAAGAAACCTGAGATTCCTGAATCAAGGACACTGCAAACCTTGGGGGGGGGGGGGGGGGAAACTTTTGTTACACTCGTGGCCACGAGGAAGCTCCCCTTCTCTTCTCCTTCTGCTGTGACTTGGATGCTCTTGCTGCCTGCTTCTGCTCTCTGAGACACACGTGCTAGTTTCTTGGACTGGGAGCTGCTACCGGGGACTCAGGGAAGCTGCTGTGCTGGCATTGGGACGGTTCAGTATTTTGGGTCCTGTATATGTTTATACTTGTTTCATTTATATCTGTTGTTATTATTAAAGCAGTTTTTAGTTTTTAACTTCCAATCCAGTCTCTCCTTTAACTGCCGTGTGTTGGGGCTGGGAAGAGCCTTTAAACCCACCACACTGCTAGGCAAACCTTCACCAAGAAGGCTTCCAAAGAGAACAAATAAAACTTCAGAATGTTTCCAGGAACAGCTCCGTAACTATTTTACAGATCTTTAGGTAGGTACCAGCGATTTTAAGTGAAGGGCAGATAAGACTGTTGTGGGTTTTGGGGTTGTTGGTTTTTCTGTAACACCTTTCCAAAAGGCTTTCTGCATATCAGCAGCATGAAGTTGTGTCCCACTCCAAAAGTGAGTTTGCCAAAGGGATTTATTTCTGGGCTTGCAATCCACTTCAAGGTGGGAGCTCTGTTTCAGCACTGACATTGCCTGGCTTGCGATCCTGCTGCAGTCAGTTTCTAGGTCAGAAAGTACAGACTTACTGTCTAAAAGTATGGATAACTATTCAAGAAAGAACACCCACAACTGGAGTTATGGAAAGATGATTCCCTAACAAGTTTAATTTATGTTCTTATTAATTAAAAAAAGCCCACAAAACAAACTAAAAAAGCCCCACCAACAAATAATTAAATGTAAAGACAAACTTATATCCCTTTACATAAAAACACTCCTCACAGCAATCTTGGGAATAAACCCCATATTTACACAGAGAAACCTATATATATATACACACCAGTCTCTCAAGCACAAGCTCAAACCTACAATTGAAGGACTTAAGTGATAACTCAAGCATACCACCACGAGAGGTCTGGAGGACTGGAAGTAAAATAACAGCAACTTCTCATCTCCCACTTAAAACTACAAGCTCTCACCCCAGAGTCTGAGCCTGGACCACTGAACCCAGTTTTAAGAGGATCTGCTTGAAGCAGACACTTGTGCACTTGCCTTGGTCTTGTGTTTCAAACTTTAAAAAAAGCCTCTCCTAAATGTGGGTTGACTGACATAAATCAAGAGCTGAGCAGGTGATTCATAGCTGTCAGACTATGGCCTTGCATAAAAAACAGCATACAGACAAACTTGCTAACGCACTCAAATGTTCAGTGCCACCGTGAAAGACAGAGTCAAACGCAGACCACGCACAAGAAGGTAAGGTTCTATTCCCCTTCTTTCCCTCTAAAAGACATTTAATGTCTAAAATGTCCAAAAGACATTTTGGATTATCATATAATAGTAGAATGGTTTGGGTTGCAAGGAACCTTAAAGATCAACTAGTTCCAACCTCCTTGCCATGGGCAGGAACGCCTTCCACCACACTAGGTTGCTCAAGGACTCATCCAGCCTGGCTTTGAACACTTCCAGGGATGGGGCATTCACAACTTCTTTGGGCAACTTGTTCCAGTGTCTCACTCCTTTCACCATAAAGAAGTTCTTCCTATTATCTAATCTAAACCTACCCTCTTCCACTTTAAAACACTGAACACAGTATTCCAGGTGGGATCTCACTAGCGCAGAGTAGAAGGGTACAATCTCCTAAATTGCAGAGTTCTAATAATTCTTTAGGCATAAACGTGCAATCAGTGTCTTGCTGTACCTCCCTACTTGTCAGGGAAAATTAGTTTGTCAAGTAGAGCAAAGCCATAATTCCAGTGGAGTTAAGGGATAACCTACAACCAGACTCCACCAATTTCCTTCAGTTTGACTGCAGGGCTGCCACACTGTCAAACATGTATTTTGACCCTTTTATTCCCATCCTAAGTCTACTCCCTTTCCCTCAACGGTAAAGACATTTTCCTTCTCTTTTCATTTTCCATGAGCTTCACAGGATCATGAACAGCAGGACCAGACAGGTCTATGGCTGGGGACAGAAACATTCTACCCATTTTATAAGAGTGCCTTCAGGAGGATAGATGTGTTTCTTCAGGGGATGATTTAGGGATAAGAGTAGTGTAGGGCTATCAGTTGGACTAGATGATCTTGAAGGTCCTTTCCAACTGTAATGATTCTGTGATCTGACCTGACCTGACCACAAGCTCAGCTTTTCTTCTAGCTGACCCTGAACTTGTCCGACTTGTCCATAGATTTCAGTCCATCTTACTTGGTGCTCTGCTGCTGTAGCTCTCTCCACCACATACCAAGAGAGCATACAAACTTCTATCATAATTAACTAATGAAAATAACACCATTATACTCCTGCAAATAAATAGGAAACAAAAGAGAATATGCATAGATACTGCCAACACCACCAAATAAACTGAAGATATTGTTTCACACTAATCTTTTTATAAACCATTTCAAGACAAACATGACCATAAGTAAGAAGATTCAAACAAGCACAATGTCTGAAGTAACTCTTAAATCCAAGATGCACCTTGATGATACTCAGGTTCACAAAGTACCTGGAACACCACACATCTCTTCTCTAGCAGTCTGCCTAACCTTTCCCTCTAAGGGGACTGAAAAGGGTGTCAAGATCTGCCCAGTGGCCTGCACTAAACCTATGTTCCCTGACCTCCAGGGAGCTAGTATGACAATCCATCACAAAGCCTCTGGATCTTGAGCTAGCTTTGCCAGAACAAGCCTATGTTGTGCACCTGCACTCCCAAAAGAGACTTCTTGATCCAAGCATCACCCACAGTCCTCTGAATCCTGGTGTTTTGAGGCCTCCTCCATCACCACCTGCGTTTTCCAGCCACTCACCTCTTCTTCCAGTTCCAGAGTCTGAACCCTTGCAATGACCCAGAGAAAGCAGCTTCCCTAGCTCCATTCAGGAGCAGGTAAAGAAAAGGCTAAGCAATGGAAGTGCCTATCATCACAAGTTCACAAGGCTTACCTGCTCCCACCCTTTTCTTAAAGTTAGTTGGGGGGAAAAAAAATCCAAAACAACACTAAACCAAGCTAGCAGCAACATTCAGGATCCTGGGAGAAAACAATTAAAACAGCAAGTACCTTAGACATAGGGTGCATAGAGTCACAGAATGCAGGGGTCCTCAAACTACGGCCCGCGGGCCGGATATGGCCCCCAGGGTTCTCAATCCGGCCCACCCGTATTTAGAGAACCCCCTCGCCCCCCTCCCCGCTGGGGGTTGGGGGGAAACCAAGCAGCCGCAGATGACTTCCTGCCACTTAATCCGNAGATCCAGACTAACTGATGAACATTTGCATCACTTGCTACAACTAGCAGTGACAAATATGGAACCTAACATAGACCATCTCATTAGCCAAATGCAGGCCCATAGTACACATTGAAATATTATTTGGTTTTGTTGATTACAATTGTTCTTCATTTTAAATATTGCATTCTTTTTCCTGTTCTTTGTGTACTACTACAAATAAAATATGTGCAATGTGCATAGGAATTCGTTCATTTTTGTCCAAACTATAGTTCGGCCCCTGATAGTGTCTGAGGGATAGTGAACCAGCCCCCCTGCTTAAAAAGTTTGAGGACCCCTGACACAATGGTTTGGGTTGAAAGACCCCTTCCACTAGACCAGGTTGCTCTAATCTTGAACACTTCCAGGGATGGAACATCAACAACTTTCCTGGGCAACCTGTTCCACTGCCTCACCACACTCACAGTGAAGAACTTCTACCTTACATTTGATCAGAATCTACCTTCTTTCCCTGTAAAGCCATTGCCCCTTGTCTTATCACAACATGCCCTTGTAAAAAGTCCCCCACATCAACAATTCCGCTGGGGCCAGCGCACTTCAGAAGGGCATCTGCTCGAACACATCAAATCGAGTTCCAGTTTGTATCTCTGCGCCATTTCAGCACGTAAACTAAATTCTCTGCAGAAAAATTAACCCAGAAGAGGTACTTCAGGGGCCCACCTAACAGACTTTCTCCATTCATGGATATTTGGTCCACAAAACTGGATTAAAGCTGTTATGAAACAAGCCCCTGTGAGGCATGTGCACAGCTTTCAGCACTAGCCCCTTCTCGGCATGGACACAGCCACAGAATCACAGAATCATTATGGTTGGAAAGGACACTCAAGATCATCTAGTCCAACCAATAGCCCTACACTACTCTTACCTCTAAATCATCCCCTGAAGAAACACATCTATCCTCTTCTTAAGAACCTCCAGGGATGGTGACTCCACCACCTGCCTGGGCAGCCTATTCCAATATCTAACCACTCTTTCAGAAAAGAAATTCTTCCTAATATCTAAACTNGCCATTGGTCTTCTTAGCCACCTGGGCACACTGCTGACTCATGTTCAGCCGGCCGTCAATCAGCACCCCCAGGTCCTTCTCTGCTGGGGAGCTCTCCAGCCACTCCTTCCCGAGCCTGTAGCGCTGCTGGGGGTTGTTACGCCCAAAATGGGCAACCTGTGTCACTAGGTCTGCTCCTGAACAAAGCTGCCGGCACAGAGCCCCTCCACATCCTAGACCCAGTCCTGCCTATGCCACTTACTCATTGCCATATTTAAACAGTGTTGCTCCACTACAGAGAAGAGACTTTAACAGAAGCATAAGACCTAAAAACGTTTTCAGTCTAACTCATCTCTTCCAGCTGGTTCAAAAGGTACAAGTCTAAAAGGCTAGAGGTACTAAAGTTTGATTTCTCTACATTACTGCAGGTGGGACCAGCCTAAGCAGAAGTCATTCCACCAACAAGAATATCAGATTTAACTCGCCAAGATGAAAACAGTTAGAGAGAGGAGCAGAAAACAAGGAAAGAAGCACATTATCATCGAAGAGTAAATTATAGTTAAGCTTAATACCACAGCACTGCAGTTGTCACATCTCATTTTCTGGCTTAGTTATTATTTAAAAAAAAAAACAAACAAAACACAATTTCAAGCACAAAACCCTCCTGAAGCTGGTTGAGAAGCACTGCAACATGTTGCTGAGAAGGAAATTAAAAAGCAAACTTTTCTGTATAAACACATTCAGTCCTATGTTGTTTTTAAGCACTATGTCAAATATACAAGCCACCAGAGTTGAATACACTCGGGAAGTCCAGATATTACAAGCCACTAGAGTAACTGATGCCAAAAAAACCTTCTGACAGGTCATATTTGCAAGTAAGACTGCAGACAACAAGGTACTATCAAAGCGACAGCACCAGGACAAAATATTTAATCTGAGCTCCAAAACTCTAAGAACTGCTATTTTTTATAGTTAGCTCTCAGGAAACTCCCTTTTCTGTGTTTATAATCAATTATTTGCTTGGAAGACTTTTAAAAGTAGTGTTGAGGTCTCAATTATTATGAGCAAACTAGCAAGTGCCTATGCAGTTAATGGAAAGATTTTTTTCCCCAGTTACATTGCTGCCCAAGTATCTGGCAGCATGTGAATTCAGCTGTGCACTCCAAACAACAGATCACTTCTTATTTCTTTGGACAAATGAAGAGAGGAAGGTATTTTTTCAGGCAGGATCCTACAAGCAGCTGTCTACAAGTGTCAACAGCTGGAAGTTAAAGTAAATTAACTTAAAAATAGAGAGGGCAGTAGCAGATCAACACTTGAAAATGAGGAAAAGGTGATGGACAAGAGCAAATAAATACTTTCAAATATAGTCAATTTCTATAGCTCTTAGGGTTTGGGTTTTAGGAAACCATGAGCATGACTAACATATTTAGGATGTCCAAAAATGAAATCTTCATTGTTTTTTTGCTTAATGCAGAAAATCAGCTTTAAGGACAACCTACAGTTTGCTCTAAAGTATGCTTCCTTCTGCTCCACTGACATACATGACAAGACTCTATAAGATGGGCCGAAATTAAAAACAAAACATTTTTCCCAGCTGCAGAGGATGCTTAAGGACTCACTGACATCTCTTGAAAAGAGAGAAAAACAATTCAATGCAACTAAATCACTTTTTTGTATTTCATCTTTTCCTAGTATTTCCTAGTATATCAGAAGTTTTGTACTTGGTACACTCATGATCACAGATTTTTCAGAATCAAGATTAACCACTGTAAAAAATTACTGTCATAAAGGGCAATATGTATTGTTATATCACAAATAAAATTATGATTTATAAGTCTGAAAAACCAGAAGAACACACTCAAAAGGAATTCCAGCAGGCAATACAGATTCTGACTTTGCTCAACATCTTTGGGATTTCACACAATCAATTGCTAGCATTAGAAGAAGCATCTGAATAAATTAAAGATTTTTATAAGGTGGGGAGTGATTTTGATTTAAATTGTATTCACTATACTTGTCATCTAAACATCATACAATATATGCTTATGTATGGGGACTGAGGGAAACTCCAGATAACACTACTACCATGATTTAAGTTTGAAGAATTTGAAGTCCTGCCCCACCCCCCTAGTTTGAAAGAAGAGTTTGTGCATTATCAGCCTAATGACTTTGTCCCTCATTCCTTCCCAGTCAAGATCATTATTGCACACTCTGTTTGCTCTTATGCCAAATGCCTCAATTTTAACAGCTTTTTGGGAGCTTTGGAGCTACCCTAAGCTTCCTCTGAGACATCAGAGGCAGTTAGAGACCCCCCACATTGTACAGCCCAAGAAATTCCTAGAGTACACTTCTAAACCACCAGTAGTTGGGACGCCACTGAACAGCCCCCGCTCCTTGCCTCCTCAAGGTCTCCTGCCCCACTGAATTTCCACTGACCTAGATGGGCACAAAGCATGGTTCAGGGAATATTGTTTGCAGAAGGATTTTTTAAAATAAAACAAGTTTTAAGGGATGCCTGGCAGGTTAAGGACCTTTGCAGCTGCAGCTGTCCTGTTTAATAACTGCAGAATCAAACAGCAAACTAGTTCAGAGTGGCCTAAACCTCTTCCACGTTTTAAAACCTTAACTTTTTTCTTTTTTGTTAACGACTCCTATTTAACAGAGAAAAGACATGGTGCAATCTGAGGTGATTTCTCCTGGATTTTTTTGAAAGCTTACATCACAAGAGTTCAACAACGCTGAAGAATATAATTCAAAAATAGTTCTCCCACACAAACCCTATTATTGGGCCATGATTCCCAGTTCCCTTAACACAGTCTTCCAGACAAGACTAGCATCCTGGTACTCTTACCAGGAAAATCTTCTTTGCACACTGGAGAGGGAAAAAAAAATGTCTCTAGAAGAACTGTCGACAGCCAAAGCCAGTCAAGCAGCTCACTACTAGTAATAAGATAATGGCAACAAGACCAGTTTACAATTGGGGAAAAAATAAAATCTGTCTTGTTTATTGAGAAAGGGTCTCATTTCTAGCAGATATTTTCTTCTTTTAAAATCCTGTGCAGTAACAACCCACATTCTTTCCTCTCAAGTACCTGTCTTTTTTCAAATGGTCTCAATTCTTAAAATAATAATAATTATACAATTACAGCATCTACTGAGTAATGTCATCAGAGGTTTTATTGACATTTGTTCAGCATGACCAAAACTGCTCTTACAACTTTACCGCTTGTGAATAACAGATACATTTAAAAACTAAAGTCAACAAAACAAGTATGCTACATAACTATGAGAAGTATATTCAGAGTGCAGAATTTTTCTGGGTGTTACCCCCATCACCACCTTAATTAACATTGAGAGGTGGAAAGAACTGGTTAAGCAGTAAGGACTACACAGATAATTTATTGCCACATTAGATATTTCAGAAAAACAAACAAAATGAAAGGCATTGGTAAAGAAACAGTGTTCACATCTCTGGAAAAGTTGTACATTTATAATTTCTGAAGCAGAAGTATGGAATTTTTGTCTGTTTGTTTTAGAAATTTAAAGCAGGAATGATATTTGAAAACCTCTAGAGATTTGGAAGAAAAGAAAATGCAAAGCCCCTAAAAGATTCTGATTGAGTCCTTCCATCTGACAGAGAACATCTGCTTTAGAAGTAAAAAGGAGGAGGAATAGAGAAATGAATAAGAAATAATGATTGTGGAAATAAAACTTGTTTTTGCTATATTGCCACAGTCCTGTTGGGGAGGGAAGTTATCCAAGCAAGTAATGCCACAGCAGATCAAAACCTTCCCAGGACTCCACAGTCCAACCTCAATGAGAGTGTTAGAATTTCCCAAACTCCCATTACAGTAAACACCCCAATTTACTGGAAGTCAGCAAAAGCAGAGTCCTTGACCTGTTCATCAGTGTCTTCATCTGAGTCCAAAAAGCATACTGTGGAAGTATGGCCCGTGGTATGCTCCAGAAACAAAACTCAACTGTCTGTGCACTGAGTTACTAGACCATGTAGGAAAAAATGGACGAAGCAATTGAAAATCAAATTGAAAAAGTGATCATCTCTTACGGTGATTCGGTGAAAAAACAGTTCACCATAAAAGCTATGGCTTAAAGCTGCAACACCTTGACTCCTCTGTACAGTATCAGTTTGTTTATTTTTTGCATGCTTGTCAATAATTCTGGTTAGAAACTTGTCAACCTCTTAAATAATACAACTATTGTGACTGCCATGCAGAAACATGTCTCCCGAGCTGACCTCAAGCATGTTCCTGACACATGCAGTCTTTGTGATTTAAAGAATCACCAATTCTGAATAATTAACATAAATCTGGAGAGAATTTTCCAGATGCAGTAGGAACAGGAGTTACTACAAGAGACTCAAAAGAGCTTTGACTGATAAATCAAGTACAGAACTTGAATACCAATTTGGCAATTAGGGTAAGAAATACAAAGGAAATGTTATGCATGTGATTCAGTATGGCAGAGTTCCAGGTAAGGAAGGGGCACTTTTCAAATTCCCCCCAGAAAAAAAAAAAACAGGAGTAGAGATGCTTGGGCACCTGCTTTCACTACTGTTGGAACTAACCTCACTTAAGAGAGCAGTTTACCATGTTCCTGCTTGCACCAGGAGAACACAAAGGCACTTGAGTTGGCACTTCTCAGAAGATGCTGCTCGGCGTTGCAGCTATTTATAACGAGCACAGTTCAAGGTGCGTGCTGCTGCAGACAAGTGAACAGCTTGTTTTCGCTGTAATAGATCTATAAGGCATGGATTATACAAACAGTTGTTTCTTGCTCATTTCCACTCCACTGGCATATCCTACGATAAAAATGCACTTGTCAATACAGCAGCTGCTTTCAAATGGCAGAACCATTAGCAGCTGCGAGGTCTTTAACTGGGGATTCTAGGTGAGTTTTGTAAAGATGTTCAGCAAATACAGCTGCAAAGCCTTCATGTGCAGCTGTATGCAGACACAGAAGAGAGCAGTGATCTTTTTCCACACTATTATTCTGCAGTTTAAGAAAAATGTAAAGCAAATTTTCTCAGTTTCACTTGCTATAGATCCTTGTTAAAGCACATTTGCACTAGTCTCTTTGAATATTTTGAAAGTGAACTTGGTGTCCAGATTCTGGTTTTGGAAAAGACAGTCCAATTTCTTTTAAAGCTACTACCTCTACTTCAATAGGTTATAATGTCCTGTAAATTTATCCTTACCTTTCTGCATTTCTGCATAGAAGACATAGCTATATTGTGCCCTGGAAGCAAACGCAGTGTGTCCAAAGCTGACCACGTCTCTCTCTGCAGTGCTGTAGGACTGTAACATATCTGAAGGGTTGGGAACCAGCCTGCCTTTAACAGTCTCTTGCAGGACCAACAGCTGAATATTGAGAGAAGTGTTTTGATTCTTAAGACTGTGGAAAATCCATACAGGAGGTGATAAGATGAACTGCCTGTGAGACAGCCTTCTTCTGGGGATCGCTGCTGCTCAGGCTCGGAGCACCAGAAATAGCTGGTGACCAGGCAGAGATCAATGGGTGAGGTGGTCAAACGTAGACAATAAACACAACTCACTAGAGTAACAGCACACGTTTAGTGCCAAAAGACATACACATAGACCAGAGTTAAATCTGCCTTTGCAATCAACACCAGTCTCCAGATAAAATGAAATGCAGACAACCCCCCTTTCCTCCCCAACCACTCAGAGGAGGGGAAAAAAAATAAAAGACTTCTTGCACCTATTTTATCTAGCATGATAAAATGTGGCTGCCTTTACCACCACTGCCATCCTAAAAGGAGAAGCAGGACACTGGAACTGGAGGGACATTTCCTCCTGCTGTTACCCTAAGGCACTCTCCAACAACTATATCAAAGCAAATGAAGACTGGGAAGTTGCTATAAACAGGTAGAGAAGACACAATCAAGCTGTTCACCACACAGCACTCACTGTGTGAGTGCTTTGTTTTATCTGGCATCAACCAGGGCACACCCCATCTCTTTTAGGTTAATCAGATTTTCAGAGCTCCATTGGAGCCACACCAATAGCTGCAGTATAAGCAGTATTCCCTGCACAGGATTCCTTATCACTTTTCCATTTTAAAATATAATGACATCTGGAGAAGAGAATCAAGGCTGGAACCTGGTTGGCATACACGTAGAGCTTGGGCCCTGAAACTCACATTACTCCACAGGTAGAAGGCAAAATCAACATCAAACCTTTGCTTTCCTAACAGTGATTTACCCAGTTTAATTTTGCTAGCTGTGCATTGCAAAATCAATGCTTACCTACAAAGCTGCCTGCCTGTTGAGCAATATGGTCTATAACTGTCGCAACTGAAGCTGACAGCGGGGATGATACATCCAGGAATACTGCCTCCCTCTCCTCGCAAGCTCCCTCTGATTCATCTCAAATAACTCTACTTTTCAGGACTACAGAAGGGAAGTGCAGAATATAGCTATTGCAGAGCTGACTGCAATGAACACAAACTGCTGCACAGCAGTGTTCAGCTCTGCTTTTAGCAACTTCCTTTACGGACCAGCTTCGCTATCCCTAACCATAAGTATTCATGCTGTGATAAGCATGAACATTACGCCTTTCTCTGGCAACAAGTCCGTGGGCCTTTACGAAGATCCTCAAAGGGAAGAGGTGAGGAGCCCAGAGATATCACTGCTCAGGAATGACACTGCATAGAGAGGCAGGTGGACCGCTATTCTTCGCTATGTCTTGAGACTGGATATCCCTCCCACAGAGTTAAATGAAGTCCAGGCTCTATCCAGTGACAGCACCACTGGCTGAGATATTTATTTCACAGAGCTTTTAAGGGATTCATATAACAACAGTAGCAAACAACCAAATGCAAAGGTTCATACTGGGTGTTGCTGCAGAAAACTTTTCAAATCAAAGCAACACTGTACAACATAATCTTACCAGGAAAAAAAATTTTTTTGGAGGCTCTTTTGCAATTAATTCAAATGTAAACACCTTCCAACAGGAGCTTATTCCAAGCTGTGATGTGGAAAGCAGAGTTGAATTGCAAGGCCATGCCCCATGGAGAGGATGATGAGTCAGAGGTCTAATGCCCAAACCAACCATCAGTAATGTCAAAAGTTCCACCAAAGTGCCTTTGAACAGATGGAAGAAGAAACAATTTTACAGCGACCACATAATCACTTTACCATTCATAAAACCCCATAAAAGCTGAAAGCTATTTTTCATCAATTTTAAACACACCACCTAAAATAAGGCCATAGGCGTTACTCAGGAATATACTTTCACTCCCCCAATGTCTTTTGGGGCCCACAACATTCTCACCTGAGCATTTGATTTGAAACCTAGAGGATCTCAACTGACCAGTCAGCACTAAAACAGCAGGCGTACTTGAACAGAAATACCTAAACATCTGTTATTACACCCTTTGAGCCAGAAAGGTGCCTTCCCAAAGAGCCATAAACCATTCAACCTCCAAGCTAACCCAGACCCCACAAATGTTTTGCTGCAGCCTCTATAGGTGAGAAGTCATTTTTCTCTCCACAGCCCAATCTGCACAAGAAGGGTCCTGGAAGCTTTTTTTTCCGTTTTACATTTCAAAGAAGCAAGTTCAAGTCAGCCACAGCTGACTGTATGAAAAATATCTGTGTGTAAATTCTGTTTAATAGGTGTTGTCCTGACACATACTGCTGCCAGCTGCTCTTTCTCTTTATGTAAATGAAGTACATAAACAAGATGCTTGTTTCTGCACCAGAGATGCACATATGCATGTGTATATATACGCATATATGCATGGTCAATATCTGTTTTGTATATATGAGCATATTTAACAGTAGCAGTAATTCCTATTTATCATGAAAACACGATTAGTCACTGATATTGCTTCTATTCAGACAGACCCTTGTATTTGCCAAACAGCTTGCAGATAACAACAAATCATTATATTCCATGTCCTTTTCCTGGTACCTGCCCCAAAGAGCAGCTGCAGGGAGCTCCCAACTGCTGAAGTCCTCAAGCTGAGCAGCAGAGAAGACAGCTCTGCATTCTCCTGCACCATGTTTGTGTTTGGAAGGAGCTTTCTGCATCCACCACAGCAAGGTGGGCTTTCCCCCCCTCCTCCTGTAAATGATGAAAGGTTTATTTATTCAGGAATAAACTACAGTGAGCTCTAGCTTACCTGGGAAAGCTTTCCATTCACCACAGTCAAACAGAGTTTTCAAGACATGAATGTCGGTTTTACGAACATCTGCACTCCATGAATGCTCAGAAAAAGAAATTTATAAATGCAAGGATCGTGTACATGGGCAATACATTATATCTCTAAGGAAAAAAAACCATCAGATGCAAAACAGTACAAAAGCCTAAATTAGCACTGGTTGAAGATCATACTACCTCATCTAAAATTCACAGGAGAATATCCCTAGCTACTCCTTCCTTATGTCATCTCTCCAATATACTCTCTCAGCATATATCACAGACCAAAAATCACCCTATTGCAGGTGTACCATGGATATCCAAAGCACAGACCACAGCCCCACCTTGTTCAAGCCTGTCCCATGCTGTGCTGAGTAACTAACCACATGGCACAAAGATCCTCAAGTGAAAGATGTGCAGTAAGGGAAGCCTTGTAACCTTAAAAGCCATCTAGAATATGTGGCCCCTTCTTCAGCAAGATAAAGATGTACCACTATGCTAATCTGCTTAATATGCCCAAAATTATGTACTATTGACTCATCTTACAGCCTTCATCCAGATACTTATCAGGCAAGATACTGGAAAAGTTAGACTGGGGGGGGTGGGGAGGGATGAAGGTGGTGAGAGGATGAAAACAAGCACCTTTCTCAGCATGGATGTCATAGGACAGCAGTGTCTCAGCTCTCTCATCTTTTTACTGGAAGATTACAAAACCAGTAGAAACCAGTAGCTGCCTTGAGGTGAGATGTTAAATGATCAGCTTGAGTCTGTGCCATGATACAGCTCACAGAGCAAATACAATTTTCAGCAGTGGCAGCAAGTCTGCAGGTGAGTGCAAGTTAAAGAATTGCTATTTGGAAAAAAATCCTCAAACACATATGAATTAGCGATGGAGATAATGGCATTTTACTCAGCAGTTTCACCCGCTATGAAATTTAGGGGAAACATTCCACAAGCACTGTCTGAAACTAGCACCAAAGTTTACTCCTGTAGCAGCAGGCTTTGTTTACAGGACATTACTTAGTATTCCTATTCCCTCCTGTTAAAGGAAAAGGGTCAAGTAAAAGTTACACAAAAGTCAGGGCAATTAATCCACTAAAGTAATTCAGCACCCATCATGTAGGAGTGAAACAGTTAATTTCACAGCTTCACAAAACAGCAACAAATTTCCTGCCTTCCTGAAAGGAGCACACATCAGCTACTTCCTCCCCAGTAGGGCTGGAAAGGCTTATGGATTTCAACCCACGTTTCATTTGAAAATAGACTGCTGCAGCACTGTAACAGTATGACAAAGTACTGACAAAGTCTGGAAGTTAATTTGTAGCAGCTTTTAATCAAGTCAGTTTCTAGTAGTTCTCCTTTATTATTGTCTCAGCGTCAAGGACAAACTAAAAGTTATGGCAAAGCTGCCAAATGCATCCCCATAACATCAAGCATCTTTGAGACTCACCACACTGATACATGTTTCCATAGTGCAGCTCACAAACACATAAGCAAGGGCACACATGCAAGTTTAAATAATGCCTTCACTTTTCAGTTACACATACATGAAAGCTGATCCTATTCATGGGATCTTTCAGCTGCTGCCTGTAGACATGGGCTTTCTCTTGAGGCTGTCCAGAAGAGGGCAAGAGACTGACAGCCAGAGCTGGAGATCAACTATTGCAAAAATTAATGCTCTCTTTAAAGTCTGAATAAGCAGAGCCTGTCAGTCCTTACATACCATCCACCGGACACATTAGCTTTCAAAAATTGCCTCACTTAGATCAGCAGTCTGAGTTAACAGCAAATCTGCAAAGCAGTCCTCCCTCAACTGTTCTTCTTAGTCCAGCTACAAACTTCCCTTGAAGGTCAATACTTAAAAAGCAGATAACAAGCATATATCCTCATCATTATAGGAGCTGATTTGATGTTACTTTAAAGAAAAAGTTCCATGCATTTCTTCTAATTTTTAACAGATCTTTTAAAACTTTTTAATACAAGATTAAGCCTCCTTTTATTGTGCAGAAGTTTAGCTGTTATATTAAAAAAAAGAGATCATGACAAGATAAATAAAAAGAACAGAAAAATCAGCTGGCTAGATCAGATCAAATGCATTCCCTCAAACTGCATTTTCTTGCCTGTTTTCACTGAAGGCTGTATCTTCTTGTGTGCAAAACACATGGTATGTCTTGGCTGGTTTGGAAGGGGAAGAATTCAATCTGGATGACAGTACCATTTCTACAGTTCTGTAGGACATCACCTTACAAAAAGGTGATGTCAAAAAACCCTCACAAATATTAAGACACTACTGAATTCATAATTCTGTTTTAGAAGAGCAAGGTTTGAGGAAGCTGCGATAAGACAAAGGGGTTTTCTCTTTTCTTTAACCAACACCCTTGCTCCTCATGGCCAGCTCACCTGCTATAACTAGACAATTTTAAATCCTGAGAAGCTCTGCAACACAAGGTGGTGCTGGGAGTCTCTTTTCTGGATGTGGATCAAGCGACTCTTGCTAGACTTGGACTGCTTCCTTGGGGATTAGGATTATTACCAGCCAGACACTGGGAGAGCAGTGTTTGTGTTTTACAGGATGGACAGACACAGACCTGATGTAAAGAACTGATGTGGAGGCTGCACTGCCACTTGAACTGTGTGATTATGGGCTGGGGTAGGATGGATATAAGAGGATAGTGACAGCACAGGACATCGGTACCAAACCTACTTGACCTCCAGAAATGTGGAACATTCTTCTGAGTTCTGCCTTCCTCCCACCCAGCTGTCAAGAGACAAATCCTGAATATAAAAAAATGCTTATACCAAGCCTTGCACTTCTCAGGGCAGGCCTATATGACAGCCCAACCTACAAGCTGCTGTCTAATATAATTACAATACCAAAAACCTGGAAACTAAGCTCCATTTCTTTCAAGCTTCAATTAATCACCCTATCCTGAGCTTCCACACTAAGAGCACTTTTTATCTTTAGCTTCTCTTGTGGACAGGAAACACTTAAGTTATTGATGTTCCTCTCCATTTTCTACAAATTTCAAGAAGACAACATGCCAGTGGGGTCTAATATTGCATTCAGTTTGCAACAGCTCTTGCCTACAGATTTGCCAGAGTAGGTACACATTAAGATTGAGACCCATATACAAAAACCTACTATGCTCTCCTTTAAGGACTGTCTACTAGAACAGGATGGCTTTTCCTCCATTTACCAAAGGATATAGGACTTACGGTGTAACCACTGACGTAATACAGGCAACTACACTCTCACCCTGCACTTCTGACTATAAGGAAGTAACAAAGCTTACAGAGACAAAGCAGGGCCAGACATGAGCACGGGGATTCAGCCTGGGACATAAGGACACCATGTCAGCAAGTGAGGACAGTCCCCAGGCCATCAGGAAAGCTTCTCTTCCCTCAGTAAGTACGAATACTTGAGCCCGAACCTCATTCTTTGGAGAACTGGCCTATTTCTGGAATAGAAAATTGTCAAGACAACAGAAGCAGCAGCTCTGCAAAATAGATAAAGGCACAGTTAGACACCTAATGGCTCTCCAGCTAAAGGTTTCAGCTATGTGGCAATGGGCTAATCTGAGCATAAGAGCAGAACTTGTTTTTTAATACCAGCAAATCAATTCTCTGACATTTGTTGGTTTGTTTAATCAGGTATTACAATATCTGAAGCTTTAGCATCTCTGGAAGTAGCTTAAACTTTTCCATCAAAGTCAACTTGAGTACAAGACTGGTATACACAAACTCTAATGTGGACCTCCTCCAACTTATTCAATGCAAATCATTTAAGACGTGTTTGAAAACATGATTTGGTGGTTGGAGGCAAGTTGGCACGTGGTTTTGCATAGACATAAATACCCATGACTTTGCTGATCAATAGATCCTACAGTCCCCTGGTAGACAAACCCATCCAGCATTCTGTTTAGCCCATGCTGATGTTTTGGTTGCTCTATACTTAGCATGAAGAAATCACACCTTTGCAATGCAGCAGCCTCTGTCTCAGCCATACTGCATATTCAAGTCAGCATCATGGGGCAGGTTCTTTTTCACAGGCATAAGATTTTAAGCATCTTTCAGGCCATATTTAGGGAATTTAGTACGATGTGTTGCAGCTTGAGCTTTTAGTACATCAGGTAAAGCATTTAAGAGCTTTCAATCCAGTCAGTCTGATTTTTAAGTACCATTACCTTCACAGCCTCAACATCTCCTGCCCATGAGCTCCTCTTGCTTCACATAAATACATTCAAAACCCCCAAACCAGTATGTAAAAACAAAACCAAGGCCAAAGTTGCACTTTTCTTGTTTCAAACAGCAAAATCTGAATTCTGATAGAAAGGGTTAAATTTTTCAGTAAGTTTTAGATTTAAAATCTGCCCAAGTACTTCAAAAGTGACATGGGGAATTGTAAAACAAAAACCCACCAAAGCAAAAACCCTAAACAAAAACAAGAACCCAGTCTCCTAAAAGGCCAGTTTACTGAAGTCATCAGCTAGATTGTTAGAGGCTCCCCAGAAGGAAGGATGAGTATGCTAGAAGGTTTTAGATTTAATTTTTTTTATATATAGACTTAAAACCTTTTAAGTTTTGGGGTTTGGGTATTTTTTGGTGGTTGTTTTGGGTTTGGTTTTTTTTGTTTGGTTTCTTTTTTTTTAGATTTGAAACATCCAAATGGTCATCCTACCTCCATCCCATGTATGAGTATAGGCTGGGGGCTGAGCTGTTGGAGAGCAGTGAAGGGGAAAGGGATCTGGGGGTCCTGGTGGATGGAAGGATGAGCATGAGCCAGCAGTGTGCTCTTGTGGCCAGGAGGGTCAATGGGATTCTGAAGCGTATTAGAAGGGGTGTGGTTAGTAGGTCAAGAGAGGTTCTTCTTCCTCTTTACTCTACCCTGGTGAAGCCACATCTGGAATATTGGGTCCAGTTCTGGGCCCCTCAGTTGAAGAAGGATGGGGAACTGCTTCCAGAAGAGTCCAGCGCAGAGCCACCAAGATGATGAAGGGGGTGGAACATCTTCCTTATGAGGAAAGGCTGAGGGAGCTGGGTCTCTTTAGCTTGGAGAAGAGGAGGCTAAGGGCTGACCTCATCTATGCTTTTAAATATGTGAAGGGTGTGTGTCGGGAGGATGGGGTCACGCTCTTCTCAGTGAAGTCCACTGACAGGACAAGAGGCAATGGCTGTAAGCTGAAGCACAGGACATTCCGTGTGAATACACGTAGAAATGTTTTCCCAGTTCAGGTGCCAGAGCACTGGAACAGACTGCCCAGAGAGGTTGTGGAGTCTCCTTCTATGGAGATATTCAAAACCCATTTGGACACGTTTCTGTGTGACCTGGTCTAGGGAATCCTGCTGTGGTGGGGGGGGGGTTGGACTAGATGATCTTTCAAGGTCCCTTCCAACTCCTAATATTCTGTGATTCTGTGAAGTCTACCTATCTCTTTATTCTTCCCCCACCCTTCAGTCAAAAGTATTTCAAAAGGGATTGCAGTATCAAGAAGTTACCTTTCTAAAAAAATACAACAGAGAAACAGAACATGGAAATATAAACAGGTGAATTAAGATGGCATTTTTCATTTAGTCCCAAGTTCAGCCTGAACTGCTGCAGAGGTACTTTGGGATCCATCATTTACTTGATCTGAAGAGCTGCATATGAAGAGGACTGACCTAGTCCAGCAGCACGTTGATTTCCAGACGATCATGACAGCACTGGAAAAAAATTTATCTCAAGGAAATGGGGCTTACCCTTAAGGGGCTTTACCTCAAGGCAAAGACATTCAAAATGGTATAACCCCCAACAACAGCACCTCATTCCACTGAGGGTTCTTCTCCTATGCCACTACAGCCCAAAGGCTGAAAAATGTAAACCAGCAGTAATTTTACTTCGCAATAGACGGTCAGGTTGGGCTCCAGCTGCTCTGTGCTCAGCTCCACTCATAGCAAAGCTAGGGCATGCAGCCAAAACACCAGCCCCTCTTGTCTCACCATCAATAATCTCCACTTTTGAGTCAGAGCCCTTCCACCATAGATTATGCCTTCTGACTCAAACAAAAGTGGCTGAGGAACAACACTCTACCTTTCTGCTTCACATAGCTCCCTTTCATAGCAGCATGAGAAAGCAAGAGCAGACACACAACAGCTACAGTGGCAATACACATTGCTACTAACGGAACAACTGAAAAGTATTGTTTCTCTGTCCTTTCATTTCAACTGCATGTATGTCCCAAAAAAAGTTACTTTTGAGAAAATCTAGGCTCCAGAAACCAGATTTTGATAATAGTGCTTATAGAGAACTATTGAGTAATATCTGCTATTGTGACAAATAGAAGAATCTGGGGCCAGAGAAACTCCAAGTGATATTAGACAGATCGACAGCTTTATGTTCAGCCTCCTTATAAAAACAGACTTTTTACTTCGCAGTAATGAAAGCTAAAAAAGAAACAAACAGAAAAAAACTGTGAATTACAGCAACTATGCTGAAAAACAAAATTAAAAGATAAATGGCAGAGAAATAAAGATGCTACACTCAAAAACATGCTGATCTGAAACTGCTCACTGCTTTTATTTGTATTTCACATGTGCAGGACATATTTTCTGTAATTCCTACTTGTAGAACATTTGTTACCTGCTTATTCATGAAGCCATTCAGTAAGGACCCATACATGCTCATACCTTCTGTTTATACCTCTTCAAGTCCAAGTCAAGCTCAGCATTGCTGTACCAGCATCCTTCGTCACCAAGCCAGCATCCTACTACCTGGACTTTCATGGCAACATAAATACCTAAAACTCTATCCTCTAACAAAAATAAAAAAAACCCACCACCCACCCAACCAAACAAACAAAATAACCAAACAAAAAGAAAACCCACGCCACCCTGCTGCCATCTCTACTGTAGAAAGCCAGACTTAAAGAATACTAAGGGCAAGGCCACAACTTGAGCAGCAATGTTCCTCATTTCCCTCACGAGGGATAGAAACATCCCCATTTGTGTATATACAGCCTCAGTCAACAGGCAACAAATCCGTACACAGATAAATGTCACATGCTGACGTCAGTGTCAGAGCAACCTAATCAAAGTAAAGCCTTCATCTATTCTTGAACTCTAGTTAAATTACTTTTTCTTTAGAAAAAAACATATGAGCAAACAAAAAAGCCCCCACCAAACAAACCAAAAAGTTATCATTAGAGCTCATTTTCTAAAAAAATCCCTTTAAAAATTCTATATAGCAGTAAAACAGAGCTGCAGTATTTATTTCTTTCTGTTACTGCAGACATAAAACCAAAGCTAAACCCAACCCTGAAATTAGCTGTTCCATCCAATGCGTCACTGCACTAGAAAGCAGAAGATAAGGACTTGGGAAAGCATGCACATCAGATTGGCACTAGCATTTGTACTGGAAATTTACCCAGATGGGTTAAAAATAACACTGTGAACATTTGCAGCCATGCTGAAGGTCACTTTCAGCAGAGCTGCTGTTTTTATAGTAAGAGCTACTGGCGACATGTGACTTACTATTGCTAGTATTTTTGTCCCCAGAAAAGGCACCACACAATCAGGTTCCCTTGGCTGAGAGTTAAGGTCATGGAGGCTGGTCACAACTAATATTACAGTGCCACAGCAGAGAAATCAAGCTGAACACCTACTTGATTGACTTGTTTTTCTTCTTAAAATTAATCTTCCACTGAGTTATAGTTAAAAATGTCATTTATCTCTACCAGTACACTCAAGCTAACATTCCCACTATGCACATCTGTGGTTTTAAGCTCCACTACCGCAGAGTCCAGTTTCAATAACATGAGAGCCACCATGGCACAAGAAACATTTACATGGACTAAGCCGCAGAGCTTCCCAATTTTCTGTTCTTGCAGATCACCAATGTAGAGAGAGTAACATAATTACTTTCAGAAAGGTGCCTTTATACGCAAGCTGGCTGAAGATCTACAATAACTAACCTGAGGAGATGTTCTCCATGGTGACCCTGGGGACACAGGCTGGGCTCTACAGTCTAGAAAGTCTAGAAAGTCAGTGATTCCAACTAGGAATGTTTGATACTATATTCAGCTCTTCACCACCCTCTCAAGGACTTCACAGGTGCAAGAGGCCTTGCTGCTTCCTTGCAGTTGTAAAGTTTTCTAGAAATGCTTTATGTGGAAGGAAAGTGTTTTCAATATGGGAATCTTCAGTTTAGGGGAACAGACTCTTTTGTGAAGTTTCATCCTTACTAGAGACACAAGTGGACAAACGATAGGAGAGAAAAGGCAGGCCACACAAAGTCACAACATAATCCACACTTCAAATTAGGATTTCAAGGTTCAGTCTAAATACTCAGATCACAATCAAGTTACAGGAGGAAACAACCAAATACCTTTTAACAGCCAAGTTTCTGCTCCCATCAGAACTTTTTCAGAGGATTTTGCATTTCTTTTTTCGAAGAATATATAAGGAACGTAGATTGCTTTTTGTATTTGCACCCCATCCAGGTTCCTTTCCTTAAAGTTTGCCACCTTCCATGTGAGCCATGGTCTGTACAGATCCAACACAGGATAAAGCTTGAGCATGTACTTCTATAGGGTAATTGGAACCATTGTGAAATGACATCAAGTCCTGAAGTCCCCTCTGTGCTTCCTTCTAGCAGTCTAGGTACAGCACTCGTTATCAAGGCTCATTACCACTTCACGTGGTAGTGGTCTCATTTACAAAAGATTGTTTTCTCATCCTTTAGCACCTTGCAGACTACAAGCCTTGTGCCCCAAGATAAAGTCTATCTTGCTACTGGCTTTCCAGGAGGTGAAGAATCCCCTATTTTGTTTTCTAAAGGTGGCTTGTTTACAAATACAAAAAACTTCTTCACACATGAGCTTCCATCCCTCATCACTGGAACTTGTTGAAGTCATTACGTGGCATTAGCAGAGATGAACTATAACCACATATAGCAAACCCAAGTCCTCTTCGCAGGTGATCCTTGAGAGGAGAGGCAGTACAGATTGGATGCTATTTGTAATGGCTAGCAGCAAGTGTTCACACTGATTTCTTATCCTCATTCTTTGCTGGGCTTTAGAGAAAGAAACTTGCTGTTTAAAAGGAGAAAGAATCTTTTAATTCATTGCCAGCTAGAACATAAACTTAATGGTTTCTCGAAGTTATCTGTACTTAAGAGATGAATGAAAATACCAGCTTCATGGAATACCTCTGATTTATTATTCCCCGGAGACACAGAAAGCAAAGGTCTGCTTAGCATCTAAGGTGCAGTATGCAGCAGCCACCCAGTAAAAAACTATTGGTGCAGAACAGGAAGATTTTTATTCAGTAGTACATGAAAGCTTCATCCATAATACATTCTGAGCCATCACTGAAATAGCATGTGGAGGGGGAACCACAGCTCTGAAGTGCCAAATTCAGCTGCAGGATGTGGCTGGGATGCTGGATGTAGCTTCCAGTGCCCTCCTGCACCCAATAAAAAAATTGCATCTACAGCCCCTGTGACCTCCTGCCAAGACAAACCCTGCCAGTAAGGTACTGCTGGCTTCTGGGCTTAACCTGATAGAGCAACACAGAGGGGAAGAAAACAAATCTTTGGGGGGAAAAAAAAACCAAACCAAACGAACAACAAAAACACCAGCAAAACAAAACAAAACAAAAATCACCCAGGAGATTAAAAACAAGAGAGAAGGAAAGAAGAAAATTAAAATCAGCTACCACTCAGTATGATCATATCTCTGTCTCAACTTGTAAAGATGTGTATGAAGACGAAGATGTTTACTGATGTCTCTCTCAATCAAGGGGTTGCCTTATTTAATGGAAGACAGCAGAGACAAACCTCTTGGATAAATTACCAGTGGAAGAATCTATTTTCCCAACAGAAAGAATCAATGATTATCCATTTTTCCCTTTTATCCTCCTAGTCACACAGCAAATTTGAGAAAACAAGCTAACCACAGCTCCCATCTGCACTCCTGCCAGATGTTTCTTCAGATAAAGAATCCACAGCAAAGCCTGCACCAAACCCATTTTGATAGGATTTTCTTAGAAAAACTTAAGTGTGATAAGTAAAGCAGATTCACTTTGAATGATAAATTTAGTGCAAGTCTGCAGCTTGACTGTATAACCCATAGAGATGGACATGCAGAGGTGGTCTCCAGAGACTAAGCAATTTCATCCAGCTCACTTTTAAATTGGAAATATGCTAGCTTGCGTATCTGGAGTAGCACGCAGACCTTAGTATGAAAGAACACAAGTACAGAGTAACAAAGTCTTTAAGCAAGAACCATTCTGAGAGCTCTGAAGTCCCCTGCAGCACTTCCCCAACCCCCCAACAAACAAAACTTTTCTGTATTGAGGGAGGAGGTAAAGGAATACAAAGTACATTTACTGTAATACTCACAGATGAAAAATTGTAATTGTTCTGCCTTGACATCTGTTTTTTATTTCGCTTCCATTATATCAGATTACATAACAAACAGATGATGCACTAGAGCTACAGAGTTCTTCTGCAAGTCTTGCGTGGATTTGGTGTTTACATTCTTGTTCATAAAAATTTAAGCTATGCCACACACAGAGGCATGTCTGAAACAGACAAATGACCAGTTCCAAAGGAAAAAAGAAAAGTAATTCGAAGGGGGAAGGTGTGTTTAAATCCATACAGAAAATATTCCACTTCACAATCCAGTTCAGAAATTGATTCTGCATATAACAGCTTTTGCATTTGTGCAGACAAAGTTTACATGAACAAGCCACAGGGAACACAATTTTACACCTGGGTGAAACAGTTAGGCAAGCAAGTGCCAAATTTAATGATGCAAACACGGATTCCACTCTGACCTGTCACGACACTGTTACCCTAATGAAATCCAACTCCACATCACTTGTATTTCCCCTCGACCTTCTAATTCAAGTCTGTAAATTTTTTTTGGTACTTCTAAGTCACGTCTGCTGTTGCGGTGATTCACAGTCTTAAGAGCAAATGGCAAATGTGTAGCTTGCAAAATCAGACCTCGTCCCCAGACACACATTATAAACCTTCTTCTGACTCAACAGCACATCTTTCCTTCACAGCAATTCAGGAAGTCATGCAGTTGTTATAAAGCTGATTCAGCTGAAAACAGGTGATCCTCACATGCCAGCAAGGTTTCAGTCTGTCTCCACTACACAAAACCTGTAGCATATCTTATCAGAACAGACTACAGATTTCTTTCCAGAGTGTGACTGCATGTGCTCCCTTCCTAGGCACTGTAAGAGGCAACAAAACAATTGCATCTGAGTACAATGCATTTCAGAAACAGGATGTAAAACAGCTGTGGAGACGCAGTAACACACAGTACCATCTCTGAAGCTTCTAAACCATGTGCTTAAACATACAATTTGAACTCTGTCCTCAGTTTGAAATAATTTTCTGCTCCCCAAAACACAGAAATGAACACCCCAAGAGCTGAAAAACTATGCAGTTTTTTATGGTCCTGAGCCACTCTCAACAAAATGCTCAAGTTTTATCTGGAACAATTCTG
Organism: Galbula dea; assembly: GCA_013399015.1. Taxonomy (NCBI): domain Eukaryota; kingdom Metazoa; phylum Chordata; class Aves; order Piciformes; family Galbulidae; genus Galbula; species Galbula dea. The sequence continues at coordinate 75,411 of VWZX01008712.1, read as the reverse complement.
AATCACGTACAAATCCCATATTCACAGAAATTCCCACCCATAAAATATTTTCCAGAGAAGTGACTCCAAACTTTCAGTTATCCCCAAGCTTCCCACTGCACATCCAAGTTGTCAGCTTGGCCTTCCTTCATCTGCACTTCTGCATATGTTTATGTCCTGCAATGCGCTAGTAGGGCATTTGGGCCAGCAAAAGCATCCAGATCACCAAGCAGCATTATGTCAAGAATCACATACTTACATAATATAACATATTATTCTATACTCATCTTGGGGTCTCTGTTTTATTTCTGAGCAGCCCTACACATCTCCTACAGTTCAGTATCAGGCAGGACACTAGACTACATATGCCTTCAGCCTGGTCAAGTCCAACAGATTCTATGACTGGATTTATAGCTTCAGTAAAGACAAATTCCCAACAGAGACTTGCCCATTTTGGCCCACAGCAATCTCATAGTCACAAGTTATTTTTAAGAGAAGTAAACATAGGGCTCACTCTTTATGAGAAGAATAAAAGGTAGGGCAAAAATCACCACAAGTTGAGGGTCTAAATTTCATCCTGTAAGGGGACCAATAGGTCTTATACAAAGAAAAGAACACCTAACGCATGCACAGGTTGCATAAATCCAGACACATACTCCTATATCATGCAGCCTTTAACTGTGTATTATGTACAACCACTTATAAGAACTAATTATCTTTTTACACTGCACATGCACCTTCACAGGAAATTTTGCAGGATGAGTATCCTTTTTGATAACTAAAGATTTCAGTGAGTGACATCATAAGCAACTCCTCTTTTATACACCCTACTAAAAGAGGTTCAAGCACATGCAGCAACTGACCCCATCACACACTTACCTAGCCAAGCCTGCAAGCATCTAATATTGCTTTTAGTAGAAGTGGAAAAAAAAAAATCTAATTTTTAATCATTACAACTTAGAAAAACTTTCCAAAAAGATTTTACGTACTCTATCAAAACATCCTTCTGTGTCTACAGGCCCCAGGAGCTGACAGGTAGCCCCAACATATGAACAAAACCATCAAGAACCAGTACAGTATCTCCACACTTTGTTTAGGAAATGCCTGCCAAGACTTCCTGCAAATGGGACCTCTCGAAGTAGGAGGTTAGTGACATTTAAGTTGGAGCCAAATACAAAAATAATAAAATTTTGACAGATATCACCGTAATGCTTTCCAATTTCCAAAGGCACTTTGGTACTTTGATAAGGCAAAATGTGCAGTTAGGGTAAAAATCTGTCATTGGACTAGGAAAAAGTTAACAAGCAGTTCCCATTACCCTGTGCCAGCAACAAATGCTACTTTTACATGAGACCCTGTTTCAACTGCAAACCCCCCCAAAGGATCTAGCTTTCCTTTCTGTGAAACATTCATGCTAAAGACAGAAACACAATGCACTCCCAGGGGAAGCTGTCACATTGGCAAGAGGACAACCACCCACTAGCCAAAAGGAGAAACAACTTCACAATTCAGCATGGATAAACTAATACCTAATTTGACTCAGTTCAGTTGTCCCCCAGCTGAACTCTCACCTGTGCTACTTTAAATTATTCCTAGTAAGAGACCACTTGCCTACTTATCTCCTAGCCCCTTCTGAAGAAGTTCAAAGCAGTAGATTGTTAGATTGTTCTCTGTATACCTCTTCATGCTGATGGGGGGAGGAGGGGAGAAGGGAAACAAGCAGCAATGGGGTCCTCCCCAAAAAATCAGCACATAGTCCTAGGCATAAAAAGTCCTCAAGCACACCAACAGCAGAACAGTGAACCACACAGGGAGAAGGATGGATGCAGAGAGAGTCTTAAAATTTATGCTTTCTGACATTTTTATTTGGAGCAGCATACAACAGCATGACAAAAGGCTCTGACCCTCTCAAAGGCCAAGATGAAAAAGCTGTTTCTTCAGCACCAAAATTTTAAGTGCTTATTCATTCCTGCTTGTCATCTGTAAGCAACCTACACCTCCATTCATTACAGCCTGGCAGAATGAAAAGGCAGAGTGCAGAAACCTTCACTTTTACTATTATAAATGATGCTATTTTTACCTTTAAGCCTCTGGTGTCACAAATCACATACCCTTCACACACATCACCCCCAGCTCCCTTCACTCAGCTATTGTGTCCTCCAGGGCTGTAGGTGTTTTCCTTCTGTAGCTTTATCTCCTGAGAGCAACTGAGAGTGAGTTGTGACATCTGGCTGCTCTGCTATGGTGTGGCAGCATTGCAAACAGTTGCATGTGTAAGGCTGCGTACAACTTTTTATCTATAGGACAGTCCAATTAATAAAGAGCTGCATGTGGACAGCAAACTATTGCTGACAACATAGGTGTTGCAATGACTGTCCAATTTGTCCTTAACCCCTCAAGCTTTCAACATTAACATCACCTTTCAACACAGAACAAACTGCCACTGCCATTCTCCATCAGACAATGCCAGATGTCCGAAGCCTCAGCACACATTTTATTTTCAATCCTCTCATCTGTTTCCACCAGCAATAAGTTTTCACTTCTGCTCAAATGCCAGACAAAACATCTTTAAGCTGCCAGCATACTTCTCTGCTGGCACAGCCAAGGGTACATTGCAAAGGTCAGTGGTTTGAAGAATCTGCATAACTTATCACAAGGTCCCACAAGCATGTGAAGCTTGGAATGAGAGACTGATCCATAATTAGATGTTTCAGCTTTTGTCATCCTGGAAAGAGGTCTACAGTAGCATTCATGAGTCCAAGACCAGGGAAAGAAAGCCCACACAGACAAATTTATTTTCTTGGCATCTAAAAAGGGCTCGAGATGAAACTAAAATTCAGTGACCAGTGATAGTGTGTGCAGCCCAGCATTCACTAGCAGAGACAGGGCTGCCTGCTTTAGTCATGCTGAACAGACTTACAGCTCAAATACCTGTGACTGCATCTAACACATGAATCAGGTTATGTGCAAGCACCAAGTCAGAAACTTTCTAATTAAAGGAATTAGTGAGTAATCAGTGGAAGTGTCCTGCAGGCTCCACTACTTTCACTTCAGGAAGAGGAGGGAGGAGAAAAGCCTCAGTCTGAGTTTTTCTCAGTGTCTTCCCTGTGCACATAGGTATCTTCTGCACAGCTTAGTCAGCAAAATTACTAATTTGGAAGCGGCAGAGTGGCAAATGAAGGAGATCTAAACTGATAAATCACTTAAAATTTGCCAATATATAAAGAATATATTAACAAACCAGGACGTTATTAACAGCTTGCAAATGTGACAAAAACAGTGAAGCCTGCAGACGATGAAAATGCGGTCTTGCAGGAAAACAGTTAAAAAAATAGAGTGAATACCAAGTAGTGTAGGGCTATCGGTTGTACTAGATGATCTTGAGGGTCCTTTCCAACCGTAATGATTCTGTGATTCTGTGATTCATTCTGCCCTTTTCAAAACAAGAGCCAGTTACAAGCTCACTGACAGCAGTTTCTAAACACTATTTATTACTACTTAGTGAAAAATAATTCCAGTTTAAGATATTGGAGGGGAAGAGGCCACTAGTTCAAAAGAAATAGCCCTATACTTGTTTTTTGCAATAGAAAAAAAAAGGAGTTTCTAGCACAACAAAACCCAATTTTTCAACATAACTATGTCTCAATTTTGCTTGCTAAAGCCACAAATATGTATGTGTCTAAACCAGCTACGAGCATAATTATTCAATATAAAAATGGGTTCCTTCTGCAGACCTTTGTGGGTTCAGGAAATCAAAAAGCAAAACAAAATACCACAACCACACTCCTTTATGCCACCCCTGCTCCCAGCTCACCTTCCCCAGGAGGGAGGGCTCATCCCACAGCACTGTGGGTCAGCAGTTGGGCTCCTTCAACTCTCATGACTGGCAGTTCCTGAATAACTGTTCTCCAGCCAGCCTCTCACAAAGAAAGCAGCTTCAACAGTAAAATACAAACCAAAATGAGCAGGAAAGAAGAAATTTTAGAGCCCATATGAAGCTATTTTAAAATTCCTTCCAAAAGAAAGGAAACTGATATGGTTTTAAGCTACAAGGGCCCCTTGCTTCTGTTGAAAGTCCCAATCAATGTGTGAGCTGCTGTGATCTGCCCTCCTTGTAGCTCAATACTGATGAGGACATGCCAAGGGTCTGACAGGTATTGTACCCTTAATGGGACACAGCAAGGCAAAGAAGGACTGGCTTTCACTGAAAACATCTACTCAGAAGCAGCAGCATCTACCCTTTACCAACACACCCAGAGTAAATGCATTACTAACTCATTGGCTAGGCAAAGGCTGTATTGTGTGTGTCCAATTTTAACTGGCTTATCAGTCTAAGCCTTACCAAGGCTGGTGTTTCTGTACCATAGAATCATAGAATACGAGATTGGAAGGGACCTCAAGGATTACCTGGTCCAACCTTTCTTCACAAAAGCATGGTCCAGACAAGATAGCCCAATATGCTGTCCAACTGAATCTTAAGTGTCCAACCTTGCAGACTCCACCACTTCTCTGGGGAGATTATTAGAACGGCTGATCATTCTTTTTCTGAAAAATTGTCCTTTTAGGTCTGATCAGAATCTCCCTAAGAGTAACTTCTACCCAATACCCCTCTTCTTTTCCATGTAACTCCTTGTAAAAAGGGAGTCTCCACCTTCTTTGTAGCCAGATGGTGTCTAGCTGGTCAAACACAAAAATTTACAAAAACGTTGCTAGATGCCTTCTGCCACACACTCTGCATGCTCTGATGGGCAGTACCAGCATGCTGGATGCCCCAGGAATGCACACCAGTCAAGGCTGATACTGTAGCAGCCACTATACAGGGCAGCAACTTTTCAGAGGTCACCTCTTGGGACTTCAAGAACAAAGGAAGTCAAAGAGACAACTCAACACATAATGGCCAGTACTGGGTATCTTCCAACCCTGCACAAATGAAAGCTCCCAGAACCAAGCGTCATCTCCATGGTGGGAAACAAACCATGTCATGTCCCAGCCTGAATAACGTGGGCATTTAATCTCCAACTCTTCAGCAACCAGTTCTCAGGGAAAAGGGAAAGGAAAAATCAAAGCAAAGCACACTTTCATTTAACACACAGCTCTACTCAGCAATTGTGAAGTCTGTCTGTAGCCCAACATCTCTTATTGTATATATCACACCATGCCGATACTCCATTTATTTAAAGGCATGTCAGACATCTGAAACATAGAAAAACAAAAGCCTGCCTGTGATGAGCAGGCTGTAACAGCCTGATCCAACATCAAGCTGCAGAAAAGCACAGCCCAAACTTTCACTAATTCAGATGAGAGAAGGAACCCAGACAGACAGACAAATGGCCATGCAGCATTATCACACGTGCTAGCAAAGAGGAGCTGTACTCACTGAAGAGTTGGTATTTGAACCAAAAGATGACTCCATAGTCAGCTTGAATAAAAACTCTTTCACAAACTCAAGCTTCAGTACCCAAGGCAGAGTTAGGATAGACATATATACAAACTCATATACGCACACATATATGCTCACATGAATACACATAACCCCAAATCCCTGAGCCAACTCACAACAGCCTTGTGACTGTCTAAAGGCATCATATGCTCCTGAGCAGCCACTTTCTGAAAAGATCCTCCAATTCAGGCTGGGCACAGACTCTTGCTACAGACATGGCTCAAGAGCATAAACAATACCATCTGACTTTACAATTAATAGAAGGGAAAGCACATGCAGTCTGCACACCAACATAGGTATGGGCAAGCAGCAGACAAAAAAACAGTGACATAACCACCTTGATGCCTTTTCCTGCAACTATCAACATCTTGTGGCTTCTCTGGCACCACCAGGCCCATCTCAGATGTAGGAATAAACAAACTACACAGTGAAGCACTTTTAAATAAATGTTTTCATTCTCAAGGCTCAAACTGCAATGGGAAAAAGGGAGGGAGTGGAATATTCTCTGCATATTTTATGCACTAAACTTCACTAAAACATGTAAATCTTTATGAATATTAGTTTACAACTAAAGAGAGGGGAAGGAAGAGAAAGATACATCGATGCTGTACCTCCAACAATTGGCACAAGATGAATGGTCCTGTACTAGAAAGTATTGAGCTTGTCAAATCCTTACTTCGGTCTAAGAACAAGCTATGTTTTCCTTTCTGGCAAGGAAAGTCAACTTTAAGTAGACAGCTTGCTCATCAGATAGACAGGTATTATATCTCAAAGTATTTAAAGATACAAATCACATGAAGGTCTGCCCTTTCAGGCTTCCTTTGGCACGGGCATTAGGATCAACAGATTGTTCTTCAAAGGACAGAAAGACTATTTCCAGAAGCTTATTAAGAAACAAGCTGTTTATTTGATAGTAGTCACAGTTGGTTTCTGAAAATTGGCAAAAACAACTTCAAAAGCTTTCATCCAGGAATGGAATGTCTAGGAATTTTCCCCTGCCCATTCACCAGCAGTTTTTGTTTATATCAAGATACAGATCAAGAGATTATAAAAAAAGAAAATACATCTAAACTTTAGAAACATTGTTCGCATTTCTCTGCCATTTGGTCTATCAAGTCTGCACAACTACTCACTTTACAAGTAGGAGAGCGGCAGGGGCATTGTTACAGTGATGCAAGAGGGAGGAGGAAGATGTTTCCAGAGAGCCCAACAGGCTGTTTCATCAGGGCACTCTCCAAGAAGAAACCACTGGAGTCTTAGTGAACCAGAAGGTTTCACTCCAACCTGTGATTCACACTGACAGGCACATGTATTATTTCAGCCTCTTCAGCAGCTCCCTCAAGCCTCTCAGCAAGAATCAAAGAAGACTAAGACTGCAGCTACTCTTCGATGTGGAAAAAAAAAAAGTATTTAAGACCGTCACTTAAAAAACTTTTCTTTAGTGTCCCTTAATCAGCAGGGCAACATTTAATAGTAGTCAGTCATTTCAAACAACTCACATTTTTGCTTTGCTCCTTTCCTGCTTTATTCAGAGTTGGGAGGGACACTGTCAATAAACTACTGACATATTTTGCAATGGCTTGAGTGAGCTATTCCAGCAGAGACAGCTTTGTTAGCCACTGCCATACTGCCAGAAGGCTGCAAGCATCCACAGCACCCCACAAGGTAAGCGGCACAACTTGTCTTATTACTCTGCAAGTAATAAGAGTATTACTCACAAGGCACACAGCAACACATGGGTTATAGCGTTATATTCAGTACATTGTGGTTACCACCAATAGTAAATTAACTGCAGAGAAAGATTTTACTTCAGTCAGAAAAAGAAGGGAAAAAACCCCAGAAACAAAAAACAAACATGCCCATGGAAAGAAAAAAAAGCACCTTGCACTGCTTGTTGCAAAAGAAAAGCAACTTGAATATATTTGCTTTACTGTTCATCTGTATTTTTTTTCATTTTTAAATGCAACCACACTTGCAGCTGATCTATTGAGACAGGTATACAGGCAGCAGTGACTGGCATACTTGAAAAGTGCTGTCATTCTTGCAATGAAATCCAGGTTTTCTTCCTCCTACCTAATAAATACAGCCACCACATTTCCCAAAAACTAAGCTCTAGTTCATCTTTAAAATCTGCTAAGTCATATACCAGCTTTCTCACCTTCCATTTCTTGAAGCATTCAACATCTGGTTTGCACAACAACAGTTGTCCAAACAAAAGGCTTTGTAGAAAGTTTCTTTCATCTGATGGCTTGAATATCAAAAGATCAAGCAACTGTTGCCCAATTACTTTGGGCAGTTATCCCCAAAACATCCCACTCTTTTGTGCAATACTATCCATATTCTCCCTGATAAAAGCAAACACCAGTTCTGCTTTGCAGAATCACCAGAAAAAGAAAACAAAAGCACCTGAGCACCCAGCTCAAAAGCGAGGTGAAAATGTGAAACAATGTCTCAAATTCACTCAGCAGCCTCTCCAAAGACAGTGAGAGCAAAGCAGGCACAGCTATGAACCATCAGACATTCTTCTGAGCTCGGCTACATCTCCAGAGTGAGAACGTGTAGGTAACCTTGGAGCAGAGGACTGTAGCAACTGAGCTGTGAAACAACTGATACCTACCATGATAGCAAGAGGTAAGCAGGTGTGAGGAGCACCAGAGTTCACTGAAGAAAATCAGCAAAGCCTTGAGTGCCAGGACCATGCAGGCGGGTGACCTGCATTTTTCAAGTAGTGCAAACACAACCCAAGCAACAGAGGTATGATGAGAAAGGCATTTGGCTCGCTCATAGATATAAAAACATACGCCTCTGTTCCAGTAAATAACATAAATGCATCGAATAACATCATCCTTTAAGACACCTGCATCTTCTTATATAAAATACAATTCCAGCACCTAAAAAGTTAACAGGGAGGAAAAGGGGCCCAACCTGTAAACTAAAATGCAATAGCTCTGATACCCCACCAAGCATGTATATCCTGCAGCACTCTTGGACTCGACCACTTGCAGCTGCAAAATTAGCAACCTCTGGCCTACTTTTGGGCATGTTAGAGTTCAACTGTATTTACGCTGACAGAGACAAGCAAAGGTTGTGACGATTTATTGACGCAAGAGCTAGTTCACGTTCCATGCCAGAAATTAATCAGTGGAGGAGGCGAAATTCTGTTTAAGCACCCAGTTAGAACGTGCTTTGGTGAACTGCTAAAAACAACAAAGGTGATTAAAAAAAAAAGAAAAGAAAAGGAGAAAGAAAAAAGGAGGAAAAAAAGAAAAGGAGAAAGAAAAAAGGAGGAAAAAA
>VWZX01008712.1:0-62679 GCA_013399015.1 Galbula dea | reverse complement strand
TGAAGGGGCTGGAACATCTTCTTTATGAGGAAAGGCTGAGGGAGCTGGGTCTCTTTAGCTTGGAGAACAGGAGGCTAAGGGCTGACCTCATCTATGCTTTTAAATATGTGAAGGGTGTGTGTCGGGAGGATGGGGTCACGCTCTTCTCAGTGAAGCCCACTGACAGGACAAGAGGTAATGGCTGTAAGCTGGAGCATAGGACATTCCGTGTGAATACACGTAGAAATGTTTTCCCAGTTCAGGTGCCAGAGCACTGGAACAGACTGCCCAGAGAGGTTGCGGAGTCTCCTTCTATGGAGATATTCAAAACCCATCTGGACGCGTTTCTGTGTGACCTGGTCTAGGGAATCCTGCTGTGGCAGGGGGGGTTGGACTAGATGATCTTTTGAGGTCCCTTCCAACTCCTAATATTCTGTGATTCTGTGATTCTATCCCTACTCTTGAATCACTTTCAGAATCAGTGAGATGACTGGAACATTCCTTCAACATCCTCTCTGTCCTAATTACCTGACCACATCACAGGCACACAAACAAGCCTCATAGTGTAAGAGCCTGATACAAAGATGACAAGCTGAATGATTTAAAATAATCACTGAGAATATACTCCCTGTTTCAGTTCAGTAAAACAAATTTAATTTGGGGATGTATACATGAGATAAGATACAGGTAAAACTGAAGCTGACCGAAAGTGAATAATAAAAATGTAGTAACCATACAGAAAAAGATTTCTCCCCCTTCCAAGTAAGACACAAGGTTCAAAGGACTATCTGAAATATTTTCATCTGACTTTAAAAGTACAGCCTTTTTTATGTCCTATTCCTATCCTGTACCCTCATTCAAAATAATTCATAGTTCTTTGCCTCTCACCATAAGCACCTGTGTCTCATCTTTGCACTGCGGGATACATCACAGGCTAAAAAACTTCCTTTAGAAATAGGCTTTTAAAGAATTCTGAAGTATAAGAACTGCGTTTAAAGGAAAAGTAGAAACGAGAGGAATGTACTTAGCAGGGACACTGACCTAGAAGGAACTTGGACTTGAACCCCAAGTTGAAGCATGGAACAATTCTTCTCTTTTGAGGATACGATAAAAACCTTGTTCAGTAAGTCTCAACTATTTGATACTCCAGAAAGTAAAAACTTCACAGGTTTCATTGTAATAGTCTTAAAACTTTCAAGGTCCTCAAAATGATACTGTTCTTAGAGGAAACACAGCATTGGTTCAGTTTACACATATAAAAGAATCAGAATGCAGGTGTGGAGTAGGTATTCTGTCATATATTAAAGAAAGAAAAGTAAGTGGAGACATGTCTAGTTTCTGTCTGCAAGGTGTTTCACCTCTTTTAATCAAAGCTTCTAACTTCCAGATCTTGTTGCTGAGTTTACTTTTCAAACAATCTCAAAGCCTTCCCTAAACCTGGGGGACCAGAGTGCTCAGGGCAACAGCTTCAAGGCACAACAGTAGCTCTTCCTATTGAGTTCCTACTCCACAGGCTGAACATTTACCCTACTGCTGTAAAGGACAGAAGACAGCATCCCTTCAAAGGAGTTTGTCAAACACTTGAACTTTTCCCCAAAACTTCAGCTTCCCACAAAGCACACACATGGTAGCATGGGAAGAGGACAGGTCTGGAGAAATCTTTGTACTTCCATGGAGAGAAAAGACAGAATCAGAGACAACAAGGTTCTACCCACATGCCTTAATGCCACAGCTACTAGTAGTGTTTTACTTGTAAACAGGAGCCTGAACGCCCAGTCTAGAATAATCTAGATGTAAATAACTGGAGCACCAGGCAGCCAAGGGGAAGCAGGGACACACCATGTCCAGATGTTATTCCAGACAACAGCCTCCAAGTATCAGTTGTGCCCCAGCCCTGCTAAAGGAAGACTGGAATTTACTCCTCCAGTCCTTATGTTTACTAAAAGAATGATGTTGCCCCGAGATAACTTACAGAAACAGACTCATTACGCCAGAAAGTAGGTCAGTGTCATTTAAAGCCAGTCTGAAATGCATCTCCACAGAAACTTCTCAATCTTTAAAAAGAACACATAAAATATTTATTGGATGGTGCAAAATGTTTGAGAGACTAACAGGGAAAGCTCTTATGTATACTGCATGAAATGGCTTTCCAGGCCTCACTGAGCCACTGAGTATGAAAGGAGAGCAGCTTCTTGCACTCAGCAGATAAAACACCATACAAAAGTACTTATCAATCTAACAAATCACAGCACATGACTTGCTAATACATTTTCTCAGTGCTGTGTGATAATGAAGCTTTCTGCTTTCTCTGGTATCTCCTTGTCAGTCTTAATGATCCGGCTGCAGTTCTTTCCATAACTGATAGGCAGCTCATTCATAAACTTCAATATTCTTAATTATCAAACGTTCAGCATTTCAAAATGTAAATAAAATTTGCATCTATGCACGAGTAGCTCTGAAGAAAGAATATAGTATTTGCATTCAGACTGGTTAATTCCTGTAAGATAACACTGCAAGAACAAAATGCTTCATTTAATGTGGAGATTTTCAGTTTTTACAAAGGAAAGTGAACTTTAAACAAATACAAATCAGTTGATTGATTAACTTTAAGTGTTCGGGGTTTTTAAATTAATCTTTATGTATAATTAGTATCAGTAGAACAATCTTTACTGATTAAAGAACCAAAAAATAATAAAACTCAAGCCACTGAAAATTAAGGTGGGAGGTAGAAGGCAACTGCAAGAAATCATTTAAGGTCAACAGTAGAGAAGAAAAGTAAAAAGAAAACCAAAACAAACCCAAAAAAACCCCAAACAAACAAAAAAACCACACATACCAAAAAACCCACAAAAACACACTATATACATAGTCACAACCCAGTCAGCCCAAGTAAGGCGATCAGCACCACATGTTACATAACATCACTTTAAATTGTGGGCAACAAGTGAAACTAAACACACTTTCCTCTGCCCCCCCCCAAGCTTTGTCATAATCCTAAATGTTATCTTAATTAGCCCAATTTTCTTAATCATACTTAGCAGCAACTTGATCTTTCCTAGCACCATTTTAGCAATTTTTTCAGCTTTGTTCCAGTGCTGGAAGGAATGATGACGCCTCTGCCAAAAGCCAAAGGGCACATCATACCTCTGAGCTTCCTCTTGACTAGGTCTACGTAGCCTCTTGCTCCTGTTGCTGCAGGGGAAACCTTGTTGTCCTGCCACCCCACCCTCCAATTTCAGCCTCTTTGACCCCTTCATCCTGCCCAGAAGTTCCGCTGAAAGCAATTCCCATTTCTGCCCAAGGATCCACAAAACCTCCACCTGCAGGAAGCCAGTCATTCCTCCAGAGCAGGGGGCACCACACAACAATGCCAATGTGGCAAGAAGGACACCAGCAGCCACTGGCTTCTACTTCTCATGCACAGAGCAAACCCGCATGCATTTCTGTGGCAAGTTAAGATCACAAGCACTACAGGTCTTAACCCAAAGCTCAAATAGAAGACTCTGGAGATAGCCTTCAGCCCAGAAAGCAAAGGTCAAGGTCTTTACTTTATATCTGGGACTTCAGATTGACTTATTTACCCATTGGAAGTTCTTGAGGATTAACTTCTTCCACCTGGGTATTCTTACTTCTCCAGAAGCTGTTTCTTATTCTCTAAGAAATCTTACTCCCAAATATAACAAAGAAGCTGCAGCAATGGGGTAAGAATGAGAGAAGGGTGGGAAGTCATAATTTTCTTAAGTCTCCTCCACATTTTTTCACCCAATGTTTCTCACAAGAGAGCTTTGCAGAATGTAAAAAAAAAAAAAAAAAAGAAAAAAAAAAAGACAAATCAGTTTCATTCATCTACACTGGAACAATTTTATGCCACTGTTCCTAAAATGTTGCATTAGCAATAGGCTTGGAGAAGATGACTGAAGAAAGCTTGTATCCATTGAAGAGACATTTAATAGGCTCGAGTTAAGCCAGGGCCTTCCCTTAAACAATGCACATAATTAGTAATAATTACCTGTAGCCATATGATCAAAATAGCTACCATAACTGAAATGAGAAGTCCAGATGTCATCTTTGGCAAGGTTTGGAAGACACTTCTGCCAATTATTATAAAACTGACTCTCGAAGAGAAACAAGCAATAAGAATACCATAGCGTAAGCTGGGGGAAAAACCACAATGATACACTGCAGAACCTCAACCCAACACTTGGAAAAACTAACAGAAAAACAATATAAAAACCCAACACCTAGGAAGGACACAGGGAAAATTTCTCAACAAAGCTCTCCTCTATTAGTAGTCTTATTTTCTACCAAACACTCATACAGTAATCACAACTTTATTTCTTACTGAGCCATCCCATACCTCATTCTAAGGTCTCACATGACAATGGCCAAGAAACTTTAGAAACAGCAGCACCGAAGAACACATATAGAATCACAGAATCATTAAGGTTGGACAAGACCTCTAAGAATATCAAGTCCAAACACCAGTCTTTTCCCATCACGCCCACTAAACCATGTCACTAAATGCCACATCTATACGTTTTTTGAACTCCTCCAGGGATGGCGACTCCAACACTTCTCTGGGCAACCTGTTCCAATGCTTAACAACTCTTTCTACAAAAAACGTTTTCCTAATACCCAATCTAAACTACCCCTGATGTAACTTGAGGCCATTTCCTCTTGTCCTATCAATGGTAACCTGGGAGAAGAGACCAACTACCACCTTGCTACAACCTCCTTTCAGGTAGTTGTAGAGAGAGAGAAGGTCTCCTCTGAGTCTCCCCTTCTTCAGACTAAACAATCCCAGTTCCTTCAGCCACTCCTCAGAAGATTTGTGTTCTAGACCCTTCACCAGCCTTGTTGCCCTTCTCTGGTTATGCTCCAGAGTATTTCTTGTAGTGAGGGGCCCAAAACTGAACCCAGTATTCAAGGTGCAGCCTCACCAGTGCCAAGTACAGGGGGCTGACCACAGTACTTCTGATCCAGGCCAGGATGCTCTTGGCCTTCTCGGCCACCTGGGCATACTGCTTGCTCATGTTTACCCAGCTGTCAAGAAACACCCTCAGGTTCTTCTCTGCTGGGCAGCTTTCCAGTCACTCTTCCCCAAGCCTGTAGCATTGCATGGGGTTGTTAAATATGTTCAAAGCTCCATATGAGCTGCCACTTCACTGGGGTTTGATTATACCAGCCTCCTCCACAAGAGCCATCCTAGGTATGGTTGTTAGAAAAGGTAGGCTCAAACCAAGTTAGCAATACAGAAACACTTCTTATACAAGGAACTTCTTGATCTATTTCATTAGTCCTTCTTACTTGACTCCCTGCTACACTATCAGCACAGAACTTGAGTAAAAGTGGCAGAACCAGAAAAAAGAGACCAAAAAAAAGTTTTCAGATTAATTGAAGGAAACAAATCAGCAGATGGCTTCCAGTACCTCTACATCAACAGAATAACCCAACAAAGAAGGACATCCCCCTTTCCCAAATATCTGGAGAGCTGCTCCTTAGGAAGTAAAGCAATATCAAGTTAGGGTTTTTTGTGGTTTTGGAATATAGGTATGTATTTATTTAACCTATCCCATCGCAATGAGAAAAAAAGCAGATGGCCACTAGCTCCTCAGTCTCACTCATATCTGAGACAGGAAAGTGTTCAAGTAACAACTATCCACATGTTTGAAGAACAGATCTCTTGAAAAATATCACATTGCAAGAAATGTGTCACATGTAAGTGAATACTCATATGCCCTCTGCTCATATGAATATACTTAGTTTCCCAGTTCCCCATAGTACCACAAGCAAGTTTCAAAATCTAAAAGACTGCTATATCATGGAAGTAGAAGCCAGATTTTTCCCTTTTGATAATACTGGTAATTTTGGAGACTTATAAAATCATTTTATTTCCTATGTGAGGGTCAGATTTTTACCACTGCTGATGTAAACTCCAGCATCCATTTTTGCTGCAGTGTTTTTCGCTCTCAGCCTCAGAAAGACAAATGGCCTGCTAGAAGTAATTCTGAAGCAAATACAAAATCTTCCCTCTACAAATACATAGTTCCTTAAATCTTAGGAGCTGCTTCTTTGCTTTTAACATTTCAGTCTTATTTGACTGTTAACTATAAACTGATTAAAGACACAAAAGTAATCTCTCAAGGGCATAGTTAAATAAGCACTTCCATGTGCCTTGTCATTGTTGGATTACTTGCTTCCCAACAGTCAATGCCTCAGCTACAAATCAAAACTGTGAAAGCAAGCATATCGGAGCACAATATCCTTTTCATAGCCCAAGCTCACAAAGCTCTGCCTAAGATAAAATTACCTGAAACTCACTAAATACAAATGTATCAGACAACTTTATGCTAGAAAGCAGGTAACTGAGAATCTACAGATGTTCTTGAGAGACAGAAAAGCACAATTTTGTGGTGATGAATCACAGGTCTTAAATTACAAGACACATTAGGGATAATACCCTAGACAACACTGAAATGGATCAGTTGACCTTGTTAAAGCAAAACTATTCTTTCCTACTAAAGTACTCCAAAGGTCAAAGAGTTTTCTTAAATATTAATAAACACACACCAGCAGAACCATTCCTTAGAGGTATACCACACAACATTAAGACTTATCAGCACAGATTTAACAACTTAAACAGCTGTTTAACATCTCAGAAAATGCCTACAACTTTCAGTGGTATGTAATGCAGCAATTAGAAACATAAAATGGCAAGATTTCCTTTTAACTTTGGTAACAGCAATACAGTTTTCCATTTGCACGCAAAACGTCAGTTTTAAACAAAGTAGTACTACAGGGTAAGGGATTGGATTATCATTTCAACACAATAAAAAGTCATTTCATGCAACAAACACATGGTGTTTTGCTGTTGTTACCACATTTCAAGTGTTTTCACCCTTACCTGGATGGCTTTGGGAGCTCATTGCTAGTAATGTCTAGTCCTTTGGAGAAGAGACTCGAGATGGATCAGTTTCCACACAATTAACAGCAGCTCTAAAAAGCTCCAATGCTTCACCAATACACAGAAATTGGAAGTGAGGATTAAATCATAGCCACCTTATAAAATCCAGGGCATAGTGACATGCTGAGTTGTATAAGAAGTAATCCAATAGGGTGGCAGAATATCTTCTAATGGCTTTCAAAATGGGAACCTGCAATTAAAGAAAGATGTCTACATTAGCGAATTAAGATTTACAACCATTTAAATTACACGTTATATAACATATCTATCCCCAGAAGAAAAGATTAAACTAGGATAGTATTTTAGGCACTAGAAGTTGCAGAAAGAGTAATTTTCGGAGTTACAGATGCAATTTTGATTAATAATCATGAAAATGCAGACTAATATTTAACATTAAAAATATAATAATTAAAAATTCAACTACAAATTCTCAAGTCTTAAAAATATAAACTTGTGTGTTAATTCTCATCCTCCAACAGCACCATATGAAGCCACTTCAGTCCAACAGTTTCCATATTTTAAAAGCTGTATGTATGAGTGGTAACTGTACTTCATGCATCTGTTCCCCAAAGAAGTCTGAAGAAAAATTCCTCAGTGCCAAGAAGTGGTCTTGGAGCAGGAAGGAAAAAACCCACACAATCGGTTCCACTCCCACTCTGCCCAAGCATCCAGCAGATTATTAAGAAGCAATTTCATACTGCCCCAGAGGAAAAAAAAATCCACTGTTCCAAACTGGCTTTATGCTGTATATTAGAGGGAGGAAGAAGACAGAAAAAAAAACACCACTGAGTTTACCCCTGACCCCAAAACTATAAATGTAAAGCAGTATATATACGCTGGCTTCTAGAAACTCCCACCTCAGATGGGGATGATGCTCCCACAGATGATGCCTCCAATGCAACCAGTACCACTAACACTAAAAGAATCTGCTGCAAAGGGCCCTGAAGTTGAGTTTGGGGGGTCCAGATATTTTTGGCACTATACCAGGTGTCATCCATTATTTCTAAATAGCCACGATTTAAAGGCAGGGTACCTCAGGGAGATTGCTCTGGTTTAACATCCATAGAGAACTGCCACTGATTCTAGCAGCTAAAGCTACTGAAACAGATTAAACCAAACTGTTTCCTGTATGCAAAGTATTTCACGACCACAGGTTACTTCTCTTTTTTTCATTGAAAAAGTCATCAGCATTCTGGCTCCCTTGGTATCATCCCGGATACCTAGGATGACATGTTAACAGGCAGCTGGTACCCAGAGTTGTTCCTTGTTGCTCTGACAAGGCATTTCTGCCCTCACAGCTTGGCTAGCAAGAACAGTTTATACTCAGCACTCCCTAACCCACTTCAGATATGAAGTCGGCCTGCTGCCAGAAGCCAACTAGTTAACCCATCTGAATGAATCCAGCTGACTCTGCTCAAAGCAGAGCAGGGAGCACTCATCCCAAGCTGCTTCAGCAGCACATCCAAGGGTGTGGTGACCTCCAAAGAGACAGCAATACTCCTTGGACAGGATAGTATGATAAGATGATAGTAAATACTACTGCTGCTTGCACAATGAGCATCTGTCCACAATTTATCTGTGACATCACATTTCAAGTAGTCCCATCTATTCTTGGAAGAGCTTTTGTCATGCTCAGGTATTCATGTTCCTTTCCAATAAGGCAGCGAATCCAGGTCTAAGACTTAAACACGACCACCATTGCTTATGAGCCCTGCTTTATAATGATACTTCTGTAGTTTGCAGAATTATGTCCAAGCAGACACTGTTGAACAAAGAGGCCTTCTTTGCTGTATTTCACTAAAACCCCTCTTTAATTGGCTGTTTCTCTCTACCTCAAGTGTCTCTGCAGTACTACACTCCAGGTTCCTCTGCCTGTGTCGCATTCTTAGAGACCTGGAATGCTCTTTCATGTCATGCATTAAATTCAAGAGAAAATTACTTAAGTGTCATTTCTAATCCTTGCAGGTCTCTGCCACCCCAGAAGTTCAAGATCTTGCACTTCCACTAATTTGTACATCCTGCTCAAGACAGTCGGGTCAGCTTAGACCAGGCATTAGTAAAATATTAACATCATTTACTTCCAATAAAACCAGCAGATAACGTTACAGCATAAGCATTCTTAACTGTAGACAAGAAGGATTTGGAATGGAGTTAACAGATTTCTGTCTATTCATTTTCACAGTGCAAGAATGAAGTATGGAGCATGAACAGTGAGAAGATATGTACGCATTTCCCAAAGAAACTGGACTGAAACAGTAGCAGCAAATCCATTTAACAGCCCCAAAGTAATAGCTTCTGCATGGTTTAGTCATACTAGTGCCTGGGAAGAGAAGAGACAACAAACTAATCACAATCAGATGAACAAGCTACGGATTTAGTTCACGTGTAGGGTTTGGTGGTTTGGTTTTTCTTTTTAAATGGTTCCTGCATTTCTTCTAGAAAACTGAGTAAAGCATAAGCAAAACTGACATTTCCAGGATACAGGAAACAATAATTTCCTAACTTATTTCAGCACCAAAATCTTATTTCCAGTTACCACTTGCACTCATCTCAATGCAGTCCAATGACACTTGTCCAAAGTGGTCAAGAACTGTCAGGCCCCTGCCTGCAACAATTCTTATGTATATTTGTCATTTTGCCACTACCTCACAAAAAATACTTCACAAATTAGAAGAAGCAAAATGCTGCCTTATTCACATGCCCAGGTTATTTGGAGGTCCATAGGCTTTTCAAAGCAAATTCTCTCATTTAAGAAAGTAAAATTAATAAAATGAAACTCAGAGCTTGTTTTATTTCTACTGCACTGCCTTCCAGGACAAGGGTGATCACTTCTGGCCCGCACATCTTGGCTGTAAGAACAGCAAATCCACCTCACACATCATCCAGAAAAACATTCCTCATGAGCTCTTCAGGCACAGGCAAGGACTGTCATAGGATAAGCTGTGGTGGGATATGATGGGACATGGCTGGGATAAGCTGCCTAGACAGCCTGCCCACTACTAACCCAGACACACACCGTATGTGATGGGGATGACTGCGTGTTTGCCTACAGCAGCATGAACGTCTCATGAGTAACTTCAAAACCAACTATTTTAGCCAGACAGGTTGCTTACCTTCCTTTTTCAATGGCATCATGGGCACAGCAAGCTTCACTGCATGTGTGCTCAGGTCAGACTCAACAAGCTCCAGTGTGCAGAAAAAGAGGTGGAGGACTGCTGCCATGGGAGCATTTTACTTAGCCTGTCTACTGTCTCCAAACAAGCCCCAGGATTGCCTGCTGGCTAGGTGAACTTTCTTGGCAGACAACAAGCAGTAGCATACTGACTGTGCCAGCTTTGGCACTTCACATGGAGTCCTTCCCTAGGCACAGGGCAAAGGGCAGCTGAAGAGCATCTGCACACGAGACAGAGGATAGCACTACACATTTCAGACTACAGGACACAAAGATCAAGAAGAGTTGTAGGCTAAATAAAGCAGGGTGTGTAAAAAACACTTTTACAGCTGTAGCAAACAGGACAATGATCAAGCAGTCTGCCTTGCAAAAGAATTGTTCAGAGTCTGGTCACTGCTGGATTTTTTTAAAAACTCTGGAATAGGAGCACAAAGTGCAAATTAATGGTTATTTATTTCAGACTGCTTCTACCAGGGTGCGCCCAATGCAGGCTGGTGCATCTGTAGCTGTATCCTCATCACATCCCTGGTTCAGAAGGTAGCCACAGCCTGAGTGTGCTGTCACCTCCTTGTCACCAGCTGATGAGCCTCCATATCTGCAGTCACCCTACAGTAAGAGACAGACTGAGGGGCAGGCTGCAGCCTCAGCAAAATTCCCTTGTTTCTCAGTTGTTTTGGTGGCACAGTTGCCATATCTTAATATGCACCTTCCCTAGATTAAAGGCACTAGTGGTAATTTTAGATCTTCTCTTGTTCATCTCCTACCAGCAAATACATCACACAACACACTTGGTCCTCAGCAGTACAGCAGGCAGGCACTTGTCATGTGTCATTTGTGTCAAGAAAGGGATGAGTCTGCTCAAAATGAAGCTGCAAAGAAAACAGTCGCAAATTCATCAACAGGCTGGGTCATCACACATGGCAACAAAGCACCTACACACAGGAATTATGTGTATAGGGAAAGAGCATACGGCTCTAAATACAAAACTGTTTAACAGCTCTCGAAACAGGAGGTCCCTCGTCTTCTTCCTCTCCAAAAGCATGACTAGGCTTGCCCCCAAAACCACACACATGACAGCTCCACAAGTCAGTTAGACACTATTCCTTCCACACACCTTCAAAGACCACTTTTTCCCACTGTGCATCTAGCCCATTATTAAGAGACAGAATTGCATGTGAACTAGGAAATGTACATAATCCAACAGTTCTCCAAGTCTATTTCCTTACATTTTTGCAGCTACTGAAAGCTTTTTATTTGAAAACAAAAACAAAACAACAATAAAAAAGTAACAGGAATCTCAGTTTTGACAGGATGAATGTTCATCGCTCTCTTCTTAACCCATTCCAGATATACCTTTCTACTAGACACAAGTACAGATGTGTAGTAACCAGTAATTAAAGTTATGATAGAGCTTTACTTACAAAGCTCTATTTTTCAGAGCTTAAATTCCTATGGTACTTCAGCCATGATAAAAATCTTAGCCTAAGGGTGAAGTTTCATGACTGTTTTAAGCCAGTCAGTTTGGTTGTTTCAAGGCACTCAGCTATTAATGACTTCACTTCATCTGCAGGCCCTCTCAGACACATACCATCAACACCTCTACCCAGCTGACAAGATCACTTGAAAACCTCAGTTAAACACACCTAACTGCCTGCTGACTCAATGCAGCAAAACACAGTATAAGTCATACACCTGCTATACCCATTGCTGTGTTTTGAAGTTTATTTCTAGGTCCAGAGAAAGCTGCTCTGCCTTTCAGACCCCTGAATGTTAAAAGCTTTGCAGAAGACTGTCTTTTAGCAGGATAAGGAAGCCAGATCTGTGAAGACAACAGCAGAAGGGATGCTTGGAGAATGCCTTCCACACCCCAGCTCTTCTTTCGGAACACTCCAACACATGAGGTTTGGTCTCCAAAAGCCATGGAAACACTCATCTTCCAAAACTCATTATCATCAATCATTCTGCCTGACACTGCAGATTAAATACTGGTAATAAGATTACTAGGTTTGTGGGGGTTTTTAATCTACCAAGGTATTAGGTTCTTTGCTGCATTAACAGGCAAACAGTATTAAGTTTAATCCCACATGCTCCACATAAGATGATGACAACATTATCTTGATGCCTGTTTGGATTCCTACTTGTAACTCACAGCCTGTGAGCAACTTGATGCTGCAGCATACATGTGCTTTGCACAGACTCACAGAACTAACAAGAGGCAGTGCCTCTGTTGGAGCTTGTTGATTAAATCTCTTCTTTGACAGCAGAAGACAAACTTTACCCAGGGGAAAAATAAAAAAAGAAAAGCTGTCTTTGCTTTTCTGGGGTTGTCTATAAAATACTGCCCATATAGGATCTATACAGAGGCATA
This sequence comes from Galbula dea, assembly GCA_013399015.1. NCBI lineage: Eukaryota > Metazoa > Chordata > Aves > Piciformes > Galbulidae > Galbula > Galbula dea. Next base: position 50,196 of record VWZX01008712.1, on the reverse strand, counting down.
TAGCTGTTTGAAAACAACAATAATTTATTATAACCACAAAATCATTTACTGCATCTTTATTTAGAGCAGAGGCACTGTGCAACGGTCTCCCAGGCTGATTCTTCTCTCCAGAAGCCGTATCTCCAGAGCCACCATTTTGCAAGATGACAAAAAACAGTGGCAGTAGTCCTGAGGACTCACACAACCCTTTGACGACATCACTTCAGTGCCTGCTCCTCAAGAAGAATATAGCTTTAGAGAATCTGCCTCAGGAGACGAAGTTTCAAAAGCACTGCCCACTTCCAGAAGTGCTAGTTTTCCTGCAGTTTCAATGACACTCAAAGCAGACCTTTCCCAGAATACGTATTTGCAAGCCTTAAACATTATCAGACATCCTCTCAAAGAGTTTCAAGTCTCTGAAAACATTGGGTTTGTCCCTAAACACATAATGCAGGAGTAACAGGCTGCACTGTTACTGGAAAAATACACCATCAGCTTAATGCTCAGCTTTGGACTGTACACAGTATGAGAGTTTCAAAAGAAAGGCAAGAAAAAAAAATTATCAGAGACATGGTACAAATACACTGAAGCAGACTACAACTCTTCAGCCCAGACAGAGATAACTTAAGGACACTGCAGTGATGCAGAATCATGATTAATACAGAGAAGTCATCAATCACTCTGGCTTTCACCTATTTCAGAGCCAGACTTGCCCATACTTTTTCTGGGAGAGTAAACACAGAAGGGAGGGAAGGTATCAGTAAAGATACTTCAGGTGGCAAACTGAAGCAGAGAGCATTACATGCCCCTTCTTAGCTACACAAAGCAACTCTGACTCGGGGTGCTGGAAAAAAGCAAAAGTTTGCCAGCATTTCAAAAGCAAATTCACAAAGATCTTCAAAAACAAGACAAACGCCAAGTGCTCCTGCACAAGGCCAGGAAACCCATGAGACAAGTCACTGGCTCACAGGAGAGTATTTCAGAAAAGCATTACAACATGCATATCCTGCTGTGAAATGCCTCCCAAAGTCAATCTTGGATGCTGATAGAGAACATGGCAATCAAGCACCTTTAAAGAAAAAAAGCCCACCTACACACCAACCTACAGTCACCAAATCAACTCAGTTCTTCTTTGTCCTACACTGACGTGACCAAATATAAAAATATAAAGTTTACTCCTTATAACTTTCTATACTGCACTGAAATGACACACCAAACTCAATTTCCATACAAGTGGTGAGAACATATGGATTCATTAAGTTAAAGGAAATACTCAAGTGAACTGGCAAGTGGAAGTACCTACATGGCACCCAGGTATCCACATGGAGGAAGAATGGAGAGCAAATTCAGTCTGAGTACCTGAAGCTTTCATAGAATCATAGAACTGTCAGAGTTGGAAGGGACCTCAAAGATCATCTAGCTCCAACCCCTCTGCCTAGCAGGGACACCATCCACTAGATCAGGTTGCCCAGGGCACCATCAAGCCTTGTCTTAAAAGCTTCCAGGGATGAGGCTTCCACAACCTCTCTGGGCAACCTGTTCCACTGTCTCACCACCCTCATAGTGAAGAACTTCATGACAGTTAGAACTGCGTAACTAATAATTAAATAGAAAACCCAACCTAATACAGCTGTCACAAAAAGCTTCTCATCAGTAGTATAGTAGGTATATACATGTCACAGTTTGTACAGATCTAGACTGACTAGTCTAGCTCTTATGGCTAGGGAATACCATCTTTGCTCAGCATATTGTTTCCATACTCTTATCTTGCAGCAGCAAAACCAGAAGTACCTACCTTTAAGATCAAAAGCTCAGCACAATGATTCAAGTGCATTAACCATCTAAGAAACACAGAAGCATTACCCAGTACTTCAAGAAACTAAAACTAAACACTAATTAGCAAATGCTGAAATTTCAATGCCAGCCATTACAAGTGCTATTCTCATATGACAGCCTACAGTAGAATGAATACAGTGTTTGTGCCTCTCTCTTAAACTTCCACTTTCAAATACATGCTGAGAAGATTTATTGCTTATATGTTCACACTAAACATTTTAACTTTAACACAGGGGGTTTTATGATATAAAGTTCAGAAAGAGATCCAATCTCTAGCCACATTTGTTCTAAGTGTTAAATTATAGTATATGTACATTAAGACTTCAAGAATAACCAATACCTACTCTGTATTTACGCAGTTCCTTCAGGGAAGGCTATAATACACTGCTAGGCAGTCCCCAGTAGTTGCTTTTGGAGCAATCCTGCTAGTATTTTAGGCAGTGGCTTGTTAAGTAAGCCTTCGCAGTGCAAGCAGTGCTATACATCCACTGAAATCATCATCACACATTAAAACAAAACAGAATGAACAACAGCCACAAATGGAAAAACACTATCAACTAATTGTAAGCTACTTTATTAACAAAGAACTAACCCATAGCTATTCAAAAGCAGCAAACCTATACAGAAATAATTCATCTATGCATAACAGAAATTCTCAATAAAAATAAGCAAGTAGAATTGCTTTCTTCAGTTTCATACCCCTTTGCCTCTTATTATCAGGAAACACTCCACTACTCATGTCCACAGCACACAGATTCCGTGAATAAGGCTGACTTTTGCAGGTTCTTTTCAGTTGTGTTTCAATGTAAAGTCAGCTACTCAAACTAAGCTCTGGAGGCTGCCCTTGCACTTCAGTCATGTAAATCCAAATGCTACTAAGCCCAAATTGAAAACAAAAGAGGCACTGATATTTCAGGAGAAGTGAAGACCTCTTCCCACAACTACTAGAGCTAGCAGAAGGCTGTAAATTTTCCTCACTAAGCTTTAAACTAAGGGCTACTTGGCAGAATATTCTTTTTGCATATTCTGCACAAAATCCCTCATAGTACATACCATCTATAGACACATTTACAAATCACCACCTTGACCAACAGTTACAGTTGCTTTGAAACCTGAAGGTGCCTCCGTGTCCTAAAAATAAAAACCTTAGATCTTCTGATGGACACCATGGAACCCCAGCAGTTTTTGTGGCCCTTCTCCTTCATTGCTAGGGGTACACAAGAATATTATTAACATTATTTCTAATTCCACAGATTTTACACCAACAGCAATACTACTGGGTAGCTGAAGAGGAGACTTGCTGATATATCCTCTATTTTTAGACATCAACAAGTATTGCTGTCCAAGCAGCATTGCAGGTATCTCAAATACATACAGAAGCAAAATATAACAAGGCATTGGGAACAACCAAGTGCATGAGTGGACTTAAGTCCTCTGATGCACAATTCAAGACTCTGAACAACCAAGTGCATGAGTGGACCTAAGTCCTCTGATGCACAATTCAAGACTCTGAACATAAGATCATCTTTAGGAACCCAAGCAAATCTGTAAATACTACCTCACGTTAACTCTGTGGGATCTCCACTTTAAAGTGGTCAACAGCTTGGAAAATTTTTTTAGTCAAGTAGGAACACAGCTTGTAGAAGAGCTGCAGATTCAGAAATGCAACTGACTGTGTGTAAAACCTGGGAATATGTAGATTTACAGGATTACAGAGCCCTCCTTGACTAGCAAGACTCTGGCAGAGGGTCTGAAAGAGCAGGACGCTTCTGAGCCTAATCCAGTTTCTCAGCAAGAGCAGCAAGAACAAGCAGTCTCACAGATGGATCCGCGTGGGAGGGAGAAAAGATAAAAGTCTGCCTTGGGAGCCTGTTCCAGCTGCTACTTACTGAAGCCTGGGGAGGAGTCAGTACAAATTGGGCAGAAATACCTATAAAAATCTACCATCTCTTTTTTTTAAAAAAAACCCTCTCTTGTCCCCCCATCCCATGGTTTTCTTCCATCCTTTTACTTCTGCATTTGGAATTGTTCAAATCAGATAGCTGAATGTATCACTTGAGAGAAGGTAGGTAAATACTGAGATTTTTACGGACAATGGCTGACTCATTTCTTCACTCCTTCACAGAATCACAGGTTGGAAAGGACATTTTGGGATCATCTAGTCCAACCCTGCTGCTAAGCAAGGCCACCTACAGCAGGTTGCACAGGATAGCATCCAGGTGGGTTCTGAATCTCTCCAGAGAAGGAGTCTTCACAACCTCTCTGGGCAGCCTGTTCGAGGGCTCTGTCACCCTCAGAGTAAGGAAGCTTCATATAGGAAAGGAAAAAAGTTTTTCCCCATGTTCAGATGGAACTTCCTGTGTTCTGGCTTGTGCTCACTGCCCTTTGTCCTATCACTGGGCACCACTGAAGAGAGTCTGGTCCCATGCTCTTGACACCCACAATTCAGATATTGATAAGCATTGAAAGATCCCCTCTCAGTCTTCTCTTCGCCAGGCTAAACAGTTTCAGGTCTCTGTCTTTTCTCCTGAGATACTCGAGTTCCCTCATCACCTTCCTAGCCTCCACTGGACTTTCTCCAGTAGTTCCTTGTCTCTCTTGACCTCGGGAGCCCAGAACATGACACAATGCAGATGTGGCCTCACTAGAGAGGAAGGATAACCTCCCCTGACCTGCTGGTCGCACTCTTAATGTACCAAGGCATACCACTGGCCTTCCTGGCCATGAGGGCACATTGCTGATTCATGGGAACTTGTTTGTCCACCTGACTCTCAGGCCCTTCTCCGCAGAGCTGCTTTTCAGCAGTCTTCCTTGTAGATCACCCCAGCTACCGTAATTCAAAAGCACCAAATATCAGAATTCCTTTTAAGTACTTGACTGTTATTCTTAATAAAACCCTCCTATCAACCTTTTCAGTGCCAGGAAGAGTTAGTTTGACCAGTAAGCTCATATCACTGACTGAAGCATTCCCCTGTGAATCCCAGAACAGCTGAAGCTTCCTATCAATGCCTATGATCTACACAAAACACTTCAACAATATTAAGATCCCTCTTAACTCATACAAATTAAAGTTTCAGCAACTTGTAACATACCGCAACATGTTAAAACTTACCATTGTATCACTAAAGTCCCATTAAAGCATTTCAGCAGTTCTGAGATTTCTCTACTTTGCAGACACTCGTCTTCACCATCCAAATCCCCTCCCTCCATACTGTTAGTATAGCAGACACCAAAGGAGAAAAAACTGGATCGTGACAGAAAGTTCACAGATCTAGCCACCACCTTTCTGTAGACTTGCTCAATAATGTCGCTTTCAAACCAAGTCCCATTTTCTTCATCTGCTTCTGCATACACACACAAACGTCCTTTCTATTTCAAGACAGCTTGATAAAGCCAAAAAAATGATATGACAACTTTATAAATCAGTTTTGGGAAACAACTGAAAACCTTCAGCTTGCCAACCACAGTTTCACTCTAGCTCTGCTTTCTCAATTGCTAAAAAACATGAACAACCCACAGTTCCTTATCTGGGGTTGTTTTTCAAATCCTCATTTATAGGTATGAAAAGGCAGAGAGAAAAACATCTACCTCTTCTACTCGTGTGCTTCAGCTGTTACAGCCCACAGCCGAACTTCTTGTTCTTTCTGACAAAGAATTAAAATTACTGGTCACTAGCTGTGCCTAACTCATCTGGTCTAGCAGCATAAAATATCTGAGTACATGTGTCATCAATCACCATTAATTACTTCATTAACTTGGAAAAAGAGTATTGATTTCTTGCAAAGAACAAACATTGTTTAAGGTTAGTCAAGTTGGTTTTTTTTTTAATTAAATGTTGATTACCGAAAGAATTCAGTTTGAACACTAAAGCAACCCTGTCACTCATGCAATTCTTTTGTCTAGTAAAACATTTCCCCAAGTTTCTTTTGGAACTGACTACATTGCAATGCTAGTTTAAACCAGCATCAAGTTTAACCAGTAACTTAATTATGCATGTTCTCAAATAGTCCACGCTCACTACATGATGTTAACCGCACTGCCATTCCCACCTACTACCACCGTGCTTTTTAAGTCCTGACCTTTGTCATGCTCTTGGAAAGAAACATGCCTCAAGGTCTCTACAAACAAGTTGCATCATTTTCAAGTGGACATTTAGCCCTCTGCTGCATGCTGTAAAATAGTGACACAGAAAGATATATTACAATGGTCTGTGCATTTTCTACTTCTCCTGTGAAGACAGGCTGAGAGAGTTGGGGTTGTTTAGCTTGGAGAAGAGAAAGCTTCAGCAAGGCCTTATTGTAGCCTTTCAGTATTTTAAGGGGTCTATAAGAAAGATGAGGACAATCTTTTTAGCAGGGCCTGTAGTGACAGGACAAGGAGTGATGTTTTGAAACTAAAAGAGGTGAGATTCAGACTAGATATAAGGAAGAATTCTATATATATATTTTTTTTTTTTACAACGATGATGGTGAAATGCTAGAACGGTTTGCACAGAGAAGTGGTAGAAGCCCCATCCGTGGAAACACTCCAGCTCAGGTTGGACTGAGCTCTGAGTAATCTGATCTAGTTGAAGATGTTCCAGCTCACTGCAAGAGTATCAGACCTTTAAAGATCTCTTCCTACTCAAAATATTCTATGATTCTGTAATTTTCCTCTGTAACACGGATACTCAATTTTTTTACGGCACAAGGAAAAAAAGAAAAAAAACCACACAAACAAAAACAAGTATTATCATGCTAACAGCACAGGCTAAAATCAGTTAAGAATCACACAGCATGATGCAAACTTGTCCCTGGTCTTTCCCACTGCTTCAGAGGCTGAACTGGCTCATCTGAAGATCTCAGCCCTGCTCTACCACCTCCATCTCCATATACAGCACACTAGCTCACCTACCTTCCAGGCAGAAGGGTCCCTCTAGGTACCCATGCCTGCTCACTAAGCCTCTGCCAGCCACACTCTCAGGAAGAACCACATAGCTTGCTTCTTTATTACATTTTTTCGTGCCCCATTTAAATGGTTTAAACACTCACTGTCAACCTTCAAAAAGCTGCGCTTTTTTTATGCTATTTTCTAAATCTAGAATGACATGCAGCCCCTACAGAAAATACCAATTAATGCAGCTTTATTACACCACTGTCAGCTACCACTGTTCATATACGTCTCCTTTTGCTCCTAAACTACATCCACAAGCCTGTCCCACAGAAACATGGCTGTGCTTGCCAAAATCATACTGCTGGACAGTGTGCAGATCTCATGCAAGCAACTTTGGCTGTTGCCCAGCTCATCAGACAACAGCACACCCTCACCCAGAAAGAAGCATCATGGTACCCAAAGTTTACATTTTTGTACGTGTTACTACTTCTGTCCTACAGTGAATGATAATAGTTACCAAAACACTGCCCTTCCCACAGCAATGCAGAAATCCGGACCCCAGGCCTAATGAACTTGTGGTGCCACTCTTCCATTTCTCCTTTTAACTTTTCTTTTATTTGGTGGGTAAATCCCTTCTTCTCTCATCATCAATATATGAAAAGTGATGCTGACAGACACCTGTAACAGCATGACAGAGCTGGCAGTTAAACACTGAAATTCAGGTAACTGATGGAGTACTAAAAGTAAAGCCAAGAGTTATTTTTGCCACATAAAGGAGTTCAAATGGTAGCTAGATTAATGTTCTTTAAATTTATCAGCAGTCCTGGTTAACTAGGATGTCAGACAACTGGAGGCTAGTCAATGTGACACCCATCTTCAAGAAAGATGAGAAGGAAGATCCTGGGATCTACAGGCCTGTCAGCCTGGCCTCAGGGCCAGGGAATTTTGTGGAATTTTTTGGATCATCCCAAGTGCAATCGCATAGCCTGTGGAACACAACCAGGGCATCAGGCCCAACCAGCAAAGGTTCATGAAAGGCAGGTCCTGCTCAACCAACTTGATCTCCTATGACCAGGCGACCCACCTAGTAGATGAGGGAAAGGCTGTGGATGCTGTCTACCTAGACTTCATGAAAGCCTTAGACACTGTCTCCCAGAGAATTCTCCTGGAGAAGCTGGCAGCTCATGCTCTAGATAGGTGTACTCTTCACTAGGTAGGAAGCTGGCTGGATAGCCAAGCCCAGAAAGTTGTAGTGAATGCAATTGAATCCAGCTGGCAACTGGTCACAAGTGGTGTTCCCCAGGGCTCAGTTTTGGGACCAGTCCTGTTTAATAACTTTGAGTGCACCCCCAATAAGTTTGCTGATGACACCAAGTTAGGAGGAAGTGTTGATCTGCTTGAGGGTAGGAAGGCTCTAAAGAGAGATCTAGACAGGCTGGATGGATGGGCCAAGGCCAACAGGATGAGGTTCAACAAGGCCAAGTGCTAGGTCCTGCACTTCAGTCATAACAATGCCACATGCTTCGGGAAGAGTGGCTGGAAAGCTGCTTAGTGGAAAAGGACCTGAGGGTGTTGGTCGACAGCCAGCTGACTATGAGACAGCAGTGTGCCAAGGTGGCCAAGAAGGCCAACAGCACCCTGGCTTGCACCCAAAATAGCATGGCCAGCAGGACTAAGACAGTGATTATCCCCCTGTACTTGGCATTAGTGAGGCTGCAACTTGAATACTGGGTTCAGTTTTGGGCCCCTCACTACAAGAAAGACATTGTGGTGCTGAAGCATGCCCAAAGAAGGGCAACAAGGCTGGTGAAGGGTCTAGAACACAAATCTTCTGAGGAATGGCTGAGGGAACTGTAGTTGTTTAGTCTTGAGGAGAGGAGTCTCAGGCAAGACCTTATGTCTCTCTACAACTACCTGAAAAGAGTTTGTAGTGAGGTAGGAGTAGGTCTCTTCTCCCAGGTGACTAGAGACAGAACAAGAGGAAATGACCTCCTGTTGTTCCAGAATAGGTTCATGTTGGATATTAGAAAGTTTTTTTTCACTGAAGGAGTGGTTAAGCATGGGAAGTTGTGGAGTCACCATCCCTGGAGGAGTCCAAAAACATGTAGATGTGGTACTTTCCAACACATTTTAGTGGCAGTGTTGGGTTGACACTTGGACTTGATTACCTTGGAGGTCTTTTCCAACCTAAACAACTCTATAATTCTACATTAGCATTCATTTTTTTTTCCATTTTGTAACCACCGTTGCTGAAACACGCTGCTTTCAGGCCGAGGCTCATAGGCAGGGAACACACCACAGGCAGCACAGCCAGCTCCCCAGGGACCATCCTGAAGCATGCAGAAACACCCTTCAACACGCTGGGCAGTTCTGGTCATGCTGCTCAGTCACTGGTTTATCTGCTAAAGCTGCTGGCTGATGCTTCAAGCACAAGCCTGCAGGTAACCAAGTGGGCAGCAATCCCCATGGGAAGCTAAAGTAAACATATGCCTTTATATTTGCAAAGGTTGTAGGGTTTCCACTTGCTCCATTTTTAAATTACAAGTCACAATTTCAAGCCAAAAACATGGCCAGAATAGAAAATTAACTCAATCACCAGAAAAATGCACATTCCTGTGTTGTACTCTTCTAAGTAGGGTTAAATTTTTTATAACCAACATCACCCTTTAATAAAAACCAGAATCTTCAGTCAAATATTTCAAGCTTGCAGCTGACAAGAAAGGAAAGCAAGGAAGAAACAACTGATATTACTCATACTTGAGGGAGTTCACGCTTGGTTTTTATTTATTTATTTTATAACACCATCAAAGCAGAAAAGGACAAAACCCTTTAAAGTACTTGTAAGTTACCCTTAAAGAAACTGATGTCACCAAATTTTGAGAGTTTTCTTGTCAGATGCTGCTTCTAGCACCAGGGCTGTTATTTAACTCAGAGTGAAGGAAGAGCTCCATTTACTTTATGATTTACACCATATTTTATATAGCCCATTTTTTCTGTGCACAATACAAACACAGCAACACAAACTGGAATTGTTCCTTGAAATAAGAAAACTGGATTAAAAAGCCACCACAACCATGACACATTTCAAAGACTGATACAGTATCTGCCATGGGGTTCTTTTAAGGAAGCTTTTAAAACAGTTGCCAGTTGAAAAGACAGCCTTCAACTCAGTATCCTCAAGGATGCCTTAAAGCCCTAGCTTAGATATGCAGCGATTCACATTCTGTTAACTTTCCATAATCTAGATTAAAATTTCTATTGTTGCTTATGGCTTTTCACACTAAACAGTATAGACACAATATTCTCTCCTGTAAGACATTCCTTGTTCAGAGTAGGAATCAAGCAAAGTAATTTAAACCTGGTTTTGTCCCTCTTCAGCCTTCTCTCTCCATTTTAAAACACCCTAGACCAAATGTTAGATGCACTCTTTCGAGTTTGGGGATGTTGTGCCTTTGCATGCTCCTAAATATCCTCACAAAATCTTCACGCTAACAGTCAGCTAACACAACGGGAAGAATTGTTCAGCTTTCAAGATGAGCTGCCACAAGAATCATAGAATGATTAAGGTTGGAAGGGATCTTTAAAGGTCATCTAGTCCAATACCCCTACAGTAACCCGAGGCATCTTCAACTAGATCAGATAACTCAAAGCCCAGCCCAATTTGACCTGAAATGTTTCCATCGATGGGGCTTCTATCACTTCTCTGGGCAACCTGTTTTAGTGTTTCACCTCCCTCACCATACAAAAAAATTCTTCCCTATATCTCATCTAAATCTTCCCACATTTAGTTTAAAACCACTGCTCCTTGCCCTGTCATTAAAGGCCCTAATAAAATGATTGTTCCCATGTCCAAGTTCTGCTGTACAGAATTTCCCTTTGCTTTATCATCTGCTACTTGGAATACTCTAAATTAAATGAAAAGGAATGAACACAAGATACTTTCAAAAATCTTTGGGTTTGCTGTTTTTAAATGTTAATGATTAATTAGTTAAGAAAATGGCCAGATAGCCAACATTAGCAGCCACTGCTAGCCAGCTCTGCAGTCCCCTTCTGTAGGAAGGCAGTGAAAATACAAACTAGGTATTACTGTGCACTACAAAAGACAAGTAACTCCCTCGGATTTTAGTCTGAAAAATTGCATTTCAGCACCAGTTTTAAATTCAAACAATAGTGCAAAGCCACTGCAAAGCAAACCCTGCTACCTCAAAACACTCTGCATGCAAAATACACACTAAGGCTGGGGCAAGGGGGAGAAGACTGTAAGAGTATTTCCTGAAATTTAATGGGGAAATAAGATCAAGTGAAAAGGAGCAGAGGCTACTGACATACTTAGATGCACAGAAGCCAGTAAATATGCAAATAGGCAGCCGTTTCTGTTAAGAGTGCAAGAAGCCAGTAATCAAAAACAAATTCAATTCTGCTAGAATATACTGCATTAAAGCAAGAGAAACAAGTCCAGCAATGAACTATACAGAAGTGTTCTCTTTGACCAAGACAGTTTTAACTCTCACTCAAGGAAATACTGAACAAATGTTTCTATTCAGAAAAATACCTCCACTTTGACTATCACAGTATTTATGAATGACTTCAGACATTAACCTTTTAGTACTCTAATTTGGAAGTACTATAAAAAAGACTTTACATAAAGGTGTAAACCATCCTGACAAAGCTGCACCAATTACCCTTCCACAAACCAAGAAAGAGCAAATTTCATGCAAGATTTTAGACAGAAGAAAATAAAGACTATACTGACTACGCATCCCTGAAGATAGATATTACAGAGCAAGAACTGAAGTTTATGTGACATGATAGCAGATGACAAACTCAGGAGAGCTATTTCAAAATGGCAATACTTGGACATCCATCTGTTGTCCTTGACGTTTTGAGAGACACACCAAGCAGAAATATATAGAGAAATATGAAATATATACTTTTATATAGATTTTTTTACATATATATATGAAATACACATATATGTGAAGTAAATATATGCATATTAAAACACCAGAGCTAAAGACAGCATTTGTTTTTATTTTCACTTCATTTTATCTGCCTACTGCCTCTGAATCAGAGAGACAATCTCAAAGGCCAGTGCTGGATATAGCCTGAGACATGCATTTTGCACACTTAAAAGCAAGAGTGAAAGCAGCTCTTCTCTATTATGGCAGGGATTGAACTCGGCTTCAGTAACTTACTTCTCTCAATGAGCCTGTCTCCTAAAAGAGGGGAAAAAAGTACTCCAACTAGGACAACTGCCTGACAACCCTCGGCTACTCTTCTGAGATGAAGTACACAAGGAAGTCAGCTACCTAACAAGTACAGAGAACTTCACCACTTGACAGTATCAAAAAAGTAAGTATGCAAAAAAGCTAGGAAGATGTAAAAAAGAAACAAACAAAAACAAACAAAAAACCCCAGACCTTTCCAGGCTGAATGAGCCTCCCACATATGGCACAATACAACAGAAAATTTACTCAGAAATGTAAACCACTGCAGAGAGATTAAAGCAACCTACAACTCTCCAGAGGCAGGACCTGTAGCCAGCAGTGAAGATTCAGATATTACCAGTTGCAGGAAACCACCTTTAGCTCCTTCTCTACTTGTGGTAAATGTAACAGATAACAATTTAACACAAGACAACTGAGCAACACTCACAGCATTGAAGCTCTTGAAGAAAAGTTATGATAAAGCATGCCTGCTAGCAGGGAGGCTAAATGGAAACACAGGAATAAATTAATGAGGACCTGCTTTACAAGAGAAGAGCCACACAAAGAAACGGCAAAGAGACAAGCAATTGCAAAACGCCAAACCATGAAATACCTGTGCTCAAGACATGCTCTTTCCAATCACAGCCATTCCAAGCACTGCACTGGAAGCAAGGCTTGAAGCCTTTCTCATTTCGTAGTCCCCCTGCAGCTGCAGGAAAACATTAGAACCTTTTCCTATGTCTGCTTGAATTTCCCACCCACGCTTGTTGGTTGGCTACAGCATATGCTCAGAATTCAGTTATCTGTATTCAGAGGCTCCAATAATGTAGATTTTCATTGCCAATGTTAAGAACAAGCCTCAGAACTATATACTGAGGCCCTAGAATTTAAATATATGATAACATTGTAAACAAAAGGAAACAAATTCCTTAAGGAAAATCTTTTTGCATGCCAGATCAGTTCCCAATAGTAACTGTTCTGTTGTTTGACAAGAGATAAATATTTACAGTCTAGAACAGAGAACACCTTGTGCTGCAATACTAGGAAAGCAAGCCTTATTAGTCCCCAGAATACTTAAGAGGTTATTTTGTTTTGGTTCTTAGTTGTTGGGTTTTTTCAATGAACTAACATAAAATACAATCTGAGTACTTACAAGAACACACATTACTTTGCTTATTTACACCACCAAAATGAAAACCTGAAAGAAGACAAACTGCCAAACATACTGGATGCAGAACAGATTTTCACAAAAGGAGACCTTATCCCCCAGGGAATGTAGACAGTTTACATCAAAAGTCTAAATTATTGCCAAGAATATGCTGCCTTTTTTTACCACCACCACCACCCCCCCCCATTTAAATATAGCCTAACTTGATCCTCTTTAAAGTTGCTCCAGTGAATGCAGATACTGAAGATTTTTCTTACTGGAGCAAAAAAACAGGAAGGAGACTCAGATGTGTATATACCAAACTACTCAGACTGAGGGTTATCACATTGGAAATACCCTTGGAAGAGAAGAGAAAGCTCAGCCTCTAGTTAGTTTGGCTATCTATCAGCTTGCAGAGTGCCTCCCAACTTCTCAGCTTGATCAGCTACTTCCAGCAAAGGAAAGAATGTGGAGAATGCCATTCATATTGGTACTTGGGAAAAACTAGGAATGGAAAGTATACAATAACTGGATATCCTTCTCACAAGGAGGGGTGATAAGCCCCAGGCAAAGATGCTGCTCTGATGTCTAGCATTAGACAGCTGTGTCTCAAGTTGCTTGGGTTTTCTGCCATTTTAAAAGAGATAAATAACTAACTAAACATGAATGCATTTTTTTTATAAAGTTTACGCAGTCCTAACTCCAATTTCTAACAGGACCTTCACAAGAACAGCCTGCTTTAGCTGTTCCAGGATTTAGTATCTGGAGTCTAATATTGCTCACCTAACTGCTATTTGGGCTTTTATGGCACATACCCTTTGAAGAGTAGCAATTCAGCTGCCAGTAAGCTAACAAAAGAGGTCGATGTCTATCTCATAGTCTCAGTTTTCTTACTTCCTTCTCCTCTTACAATGGAATTATTACCTTGTGCAAAACTTTCCTGTCTCGACCTCATCCACGCCATGGTCAGCGTTACTTGTGATACCATCTCTGCAATCAGCCAAGCACTCTGCCATATGTTCTGTGCACAAGTTCTTCATTTGCTCCCCTGCTTTCAGCATCCCTGTATGTCAGTTTATTTTTAGACCAGTATTTTTATAGCAAAGACCAGAAGCAGCACACTTTCAGTGCAAAACTGAATTCAGCTAATACTGTCATACAGCATACTGTCAACAACTGATGTAAGGACACTTTGGTCTGATGGTCACTGCAAATTGGTACTAGGCAGGTCTGCCACCCAGAACCACTGTCAACTCCTGGGCACTCACTGCAGCATTCTCCCACAGCACCACACCCAGGTTACCAGCAAGTTCACGAGGATCAACCCAATATTTCCAAAAATGTATTCACATCATTCACCTCTCCAAAAAAAAGAACAGATCACGCTTTATTTTTTCATGTGTGTGCACTGAGAAAAATTTGATCCGTTATACTTGCACAAACCAGACACAAGAATTAGTTTCATCAAGTACCACCACCACCTATATCTGTTTACAAAGCATAACCTAGTACATTAGCAAAAGACACCCACATAGAGCCACCGAGGTGACCAAGACCATGTAATCTGTGTAAATCCATTCCAAAACCAGGATGGATTGCTCATTAAATTGCATAGTGAACATCTTCTCTTTCTTCAGTGATTCACAGTATGTGTTCATGAACAAGAATTCAACTCACAGTCATCTCCGTCAAGGTATACAACAGCCAATAACAGAGACACGCTTTGCCGTGATATCACAGCTACACAGATACTTCAACATAGGCCTTTTTGTCTACTGATCCAGAAGTATCTAGCTCTTCTGCATTATGCTAGGCTTCATAAGTTATAAAGCAATTACCACTCTGTCAAAGTTTGTAGTCTTTCTTCAAGAAAGCAGGGTTTTTTTCCTCTTGCTAAGACTTCACTCACAATTATGATTAAGCCCATCATCAAATGTTTTGTTCACACGGAGCAGGTGAAGCAGCAGCCTGTCTTCACTGACTGCATAGACTGACTTCTGTACAGGGGTGAGGAAAAGTCCATTAGCTAGGTAGGTGAGTACAGCCCTCAACAAAGCATTCAATACCTACCACATGCAATCAGAATAAATACTCTGATGTTTACTTCTACTCCTTTCCCTCAGGAGCCTTTGTTCATGCTTCCAGGCTAAAAATCCTGTGAGAGGCAGTTATTTGCTCAAATGCAGCCTTCAGCCTCCACCAAGGTCTGACAGCAGGTAAGAGTTAGAGAAAATAAGTGAAAATTTTCTCCCAACCAAAGCATTGCCATTAAATTAAAACAGAAAATCAGGAGCAGAAGTGCACAACAGAATCCATATGAAAAACAATTTATTTTAGGAGGCTCGTTTACTTCAAGTAGGTGAAGAAAAAGGAAAAGCAAATGTACTTCACAATAGGTACTGTTCCAGTCTATTGGAAGGATCAGCAGGACATCTAACACCAGTTACAAACATATCAGACTGTGTGGCCTCTTCACCTTGCTTTGCCTTCCTCTTCATCATAGAATGAAGACAGGATACAACGTTTTGAGTATACTCACTACCAAAAAAATCTGGGCCTTGCTTCATCACATTAACACTGAGTAAAAGCAGCGACAGCAGAACTAAACTTGGAGAACTTCAGTTAATTTGTGACAGTGATGATCACCTACAGCAGAAGTGATGTTTATAGAAACCCAGGCCTTTGTTTGTTGACTAACAGCAGAAAACAGCAGCTACAGACCAGGCTTTCTATACATGGAGTAAGAAAGGGCTGAACTTAGCTGTAACCCAACAAAGATCATGTTAGCACCAAAGGGAGCCATTTCTTTCACTGCTCCTTAAGACGTTACGGCAGCACAAAAAGCACCCAGAAAATGCATCGTTTCCTTGGGAAGGCAGCACAAGGCAGCAGGAAACAGCACCTTACAGCTTTTTCGCCCTCTCCAGTTTTATAAAAGGTGCCATCATTTATCCCCTCCAACAAAACCTCTACAAGGAACAGGACACTGTATCTTCTGAGATATGCCAGAAAGATGCCTGTGATCCCTTTTTCCCTATACAGTCTAAAGAAATAAGCTATGTTTCCCAGAAGGGTGCACATTCATGCCAAACTCTGTGTCAGAGTCCTGCTATCTTAGTCACACCATGACTTGGAGAAGTCCCCTCCTGAATCAGGCAAAGCACCAGGTACAGCAGGGCTGTTTTGTTTTGTTTTTTTAAGTCTATGCTAGCTGGAGAAGTAGCTCTTATTTCATTTGAAGAAATGAGTTCTACCTATCCAGTGCTCTAAAAGACAATCCAGCCTGCAGGAAAGCTCAGTTTTATTCACAAATTCTCCTTCCAGGACTCCTCTTGCCTGACAGTCTGCGCCACACATCTTCCTTTTCCACTGGTCCTTGGGAATTAAATAATCTTTACATCTTGACCTCTTCGCAGTTGGAGCCACTGCATTCAAAGACAAGGCCAGGAGTCCATCTTCCATCCCACCCCACCTCCTTCCACATCAGCCAGTTTTCACAAATACCTGCTCCATAGCTGCTGTATTTCCAGAGTGGAGACTCTTCCCATCTCACTGCCCTAAGCTACCAAGTTCTCACAGATAAAATTCAGAGTATTCCATTATTCAGAATCGTCATTGTTTTAAAGGCAACTTTTCTTCACTTAACTCTTCACTTTCATGCACATTGAGCAGAAAAGCAAATCTCACTGCTCTGTATTTTATATGAACCTGCAGCAAGAAGGCAGGCTACTTTATTTTTTTTGTTCACTGCAAGAACTACCTGTATTTGGGATTTTAACAGAATCCAGAACAAACACTAACAAAAACTAGGTACCTGTAGCTCCCATGGGGAAACCTGTAAGTTTCCTAATGCTCTGAACTACACTCTCTTCCTGAATACTTGTTGGGAACAGCATACAACAGAATTAATACAATGTTTCAGGCTTACATTTTGGACCCATCTTTTGGAGTGTTGTAACCAATGTAAAGTTTTGCCAAAACAACACCAGAAGTAACCTGATGAGCAAATACAATGTAAGCTATTTTAGCATATTAGGAAACTGCAGCACAGTAGAAAAATGTTAGCTTACTAGAGATAATGTGAAAGCTACAAGTTTTTACTGAAGCAAAATGAAAACTCAAATGAGAAGACAAGTTGGAAAACACTAGGAGAAAGGGGAACAGCATAAGGTGCTTATTTACCTTTAATCCTAAAGAGTGAATTTGAATAACTGCCTAGTCAACATGAAATGCTCAAGGGTATTAGTACAGATGCAGCTCTGATGCTACTTCTACTAGCGTCCAGCACAACTGCCAAGAGGACAAAGCAGCACCCATTCAGGAAAGTACAAAGCCCTGCAAATCCTGCACACTAGGACTAGTGACAGACCAACTGCGCTATCTCTCAAATTTAACTTAAGGCAAATTATGCCCATAAATTAATGCTATCATGTATGTTTGATGAACGAAATTTGATTCTACATAGAACAAGTTACAGTATACTAATGCTCACAGAATTTAACAGTAATTGTCTTACTGACAGACACCTCATTAAAGCACCAGTTCTTCAGAAAAATTAATAAAGTGAATTATTTCCTATGGGTGAAATATCAAAATTCTTCACTACTTATAAAAGATACATGGATTTAAGTTCAATTGGGTATCAGCGTTCACCAGAATGAAAGAATGACATGCTTAAAAAACATCATTAAAAACAACATATTGCTATGCTGCTGGCACCCAATCTGAGATGATTATTTTATCCTATGACTGCAAAACCAAAACCCTTATAATACAGTCCTTCATCCAGCACCTTATAGGTTTATTATAAAAAGTACAGAATGTCCATTAAAGTTCTACGAGAGATCAAACTTGAAAGAAAAAAAAGAGTGAACACAACAAACTCAGACATGACTGCCAGACTGTAGACTTCAATTTGCTGTTTCAGCAACCCACATCTGCAACACAGAGAGCAGAAAAACTTGCCAAATGTTTTCCTAGACATCACCACCTCATGAGCAACATGCTGCCAGAACAACACTTTGTCATATTCTACAGATCGGTCCAAGCTGCTGTAATGATGCCCCAAAGAAAGGAGCTCTTCCTTCCTCAGACCTTGGATAAGACACATCAGCTGCACACTCAGACTCCAGTTCCTCCCAGCACCTCTCTGGCTCCTTTCTGGTCCTCATGCAGTCTAAATGCCAGTGTCAGAGGACACTTAAAAGTAAAAAAACCAACCAAACAAACAACAACAAAAATCAAAACTACGACCAAAAAAAAGAAAAACAAACAACAACAAAACCTAGTCTTGACCAAACTATGAAAAGGATTCTTATTAGCCTAAGGTTCAATTTTGAAATGGCAACTTTTTGGTTTTTCAATACTTCTTGTACAAGGAACAAAGGTTCAATGACTTGGCGACAGCAGACAGCTAAGAGGTTGACAACAGAGCAACACACATTCTTCTGTGCTACTACATGACAGTTTGAAGCAGATTTTAATTAAACTTTTCTGAGGTCACATCCAATAAGAAAACATGAAGGACAGAACATTACATTGATCAAGATGGGTCTAGTAGTGAACATCATGAAAAGGCCTGAATTTTTACAGAAAAAGGCCAATCTTTAATTCCTTGCAAAGGAGGACTTCCAGGAGATTTAACAGTCTTTTCCTAATTGTGTCCTTCTTTAGCATCATTATGCAAGCTTTGTGCATTTTCCTGATTCTCTGCCCTGCTTATTTTACTCACTTCCCCTCCCTGCCCCTTCAACTTCTTCTAAATTGTGTGAGACACCTCCTTTAAAATAGACAGAAACACAGTGCCTATTTGTCTCTTCTCCTCCTGTAAGCTTAAACTGCCCAGGTCTTTCTGGTGAAGATGCACAGGCCAAAATCTGCTTGCTATTAAAGCAGTCCTGGCAGTGGAAAGCATCACTTCACGAATCATCTGTTATACACTGCCTTATCAACATGGTCCGCTGCATGATAAAGTAAGCCTGGCTCACTCCATTTTTCCGCATAACATAATCAAAATGCAAGTGGCAATGATTAATAGAGTGGTCTGAGAAGTCCCCTCATTCAAGTCCTCAAACAGACACAATATGTATAAGAGAGAAACTAAACAGAATGAAAATGTTAAGACACATTTTCTCCCCCACCACACAGAGCTTTTAATGTTTTAGAAGACTATTTAACACTCTACTTGGTAACAATATTGCCACATTTCTAATCACTAAAGCAAACAGCTTTAGTGTTTCTGTTGTTTCTCAGCGTAAACAATTTGTGGCAAACCCACATATTTTCATGGTTTTTCCCCACACTGTCCAGATCTCTGAGATCAGCAAGCAAGCTGAGGACAGCCACGTTTCAATCATTGCTTTGGAGCATGCTTTCGTATGCTTGGATCTGTCAAATCTGGAAGTAAAGGTAAATGGAAAACAGAAGCTATCCATTAGGGAAGTGCACTGAAAACCAATTTTGAATTCAGTGACAAGACACATCCTGTCAGCTTCTCTGTCCAGTAAAACACGCTTTTACAAAAGCACAAACTCAAAGGATTCCAGCAAGAGTCTGACAAAACTTGAACCCAACGGCTGGCCTTGTAGACTAGGTAGCAGGATTGAAAAAGATTAAGAGAAAAAGCAATGGGATAACTAAAAAGAAAGCTAAAGGTGAACTGGAGGAGCAATGAAGTAGAAGATGACACCACCAAAGAAGCCAGCAAGAATAGTCAAGAAGACTTGGCAAATATTTAATGAATGTCATTATCAGTGTTCAAAAAACATGTTCAATTAATATTTCTTTGTGGTTTCTGACTAGCTTTGCTATTTCTAACAGGCTAGCAACAGATACTATTCATCAAATAAACTATTCTTGTAATATTACCATGTGTACTCAACCCAAGATGCAAGAAAAGCAAAAACATAGCCCCAAGGGTTTGAGGGTTTATATTAAACATATATATATATATATACACAATGCCAAGGAGTATTTATTTCCAGTAAATACAAATACATACAATGCCAAGTAGTGTAATACAATCATATATTTAACTGGAAGAGGACACCAAAGAAATGTTTTAAACTCAAGATTAGGTTGGCACAGCTGGGAAACAATCATTCAGGTTTTAGCACACATGCACACCACATAAGACACACACATGCTATCCTTGAGAAAACATGAGAACAGGTAGTTACTGTGACCTTACAAAAGTACAGCATGGCACATAAGCATTAGAGGAATGCTTCAGCAATCCAAAAGTGCCAAAAATGAAGACGGTAGTCTTTCTGTTGAGCACAGAACAATACACAACTGATCAAGAAAATAGAAGGTTCAGCAGGATAGCCCCACACTGAATTGTCAGTCTGTCCTCCTTAAGGTAAGGCTGCGCAGCAAGTTTTAAGAGACACTCAATATACTAACTCCTTTTGTAACAAGCTATTTGATAAGCACATTTGTGAGTAGACCATTTTAGAAGTTCCGGCCTATTCTCAGCTCCTAAAGAAATACTATGTATTTGGTGTCAAATTTTTGGCCCAACACTTTTTTTCAAGTGTATTTGGGCACATTCATATAGGGAAAGTTTGTAGCTTACTCAGATTTGAAACCTACAAATGATCCTACAGGTTTCAGGCATTGCACCAAGTTGCTGAATCACAGATACACATTAAGATGGCTTTAAAAGTTTACTCCCCAGAAAGCACAAAGCCATTTCAAAGAGAAATTAAGAGGGCAATCAAATCTAAAACCATGAACTCCTGCTCAATATTAACCTGTATTTTTAACAAGTCCTACTCCTCAGTCTTGCAGTTCAACATGTGATTTAAGGTTGAAGATCCAACTCCACCTCTTCAGCTGTCTATAAGCATGCAGCTCCTGTGCCTTCACCTCTGCCCATGGCAGATGACAAAGGGAAAAACTGAGCTCTTGCCATGGGAGCAAAAAGTAGCTCAAGCTGCTGCTTTTGAGGAGGGTGCAAACCACAAAGCAGGCAAGCTACCTGCTCATGGTGAAAGCAGAAAGACCTGACAAGTTGGATACAGCTTCCTTCCAAAACCATCCATAATCTAACAAAGGTCCATGGGACCTGCAAAGCTTTCCCAATCCAGACAATACATGGGTTTGGTAGGCAGTCCAAAGTTCAAGATCCTGCAGATCTAGGCAAAATGCATTTCTTCAAGACAACCCACTGCAATCTGCATCCACCTAAATATCTCTTATCAGCTTCTGTTACTAGGTAACTTCTTCAGAATTTCGTTAATCTTCAAGTGTCTGTAAACATATCATTTGTAGTTTAAAAAAAAGCCAAACAACTGAGCACAGCAAATCAGAAAGTTCTATCTTGACGAACACAAAGATTAACACATGCAAGAAACTACTTTTCCCATTTTGTTCTTTTTGCTAGTAAGCCACCATTCAAAAGGTAAGCAATAAAGGAAAACTACCTCCTGCTAAGAAGTTCACTTGCATCACACATCAGGACCTTGCTGTAGTCAACCTGCTAGCTCCTAACCTGGGGCTGACAGACATGCCCTTGGCTACTTGAGAACTTCTTCACTCTTGCTGACCACAAGTTTGGTACCTCATACCTGTCACAGTTTTCCTCTACTTCATCCTGCTGGAGATCTCACTACACAGACTGCTCAACAAACATTTCCTCCCAAAGGAATAAAAGCTTTTATGCCATACATATGCTTTTCTTTCATGCCACCATCCCATTAAGTAAATGACAAATTCCTTTGGTATTCTGAGGTAATTACCAAAATGCATTTCATGCATTTTCTAATCTGTCCACCCAAAGCCAAGTCCCGAAGTAAAACCAAAGAAAATATAGGATGGCAAAGTCAAGTTTTAAAGACTCGGAGATTTGGGGATTTTTTTTTCCCTAAGTTCAGACAAACAAGGGCACAGCTTAATATCAGAAGCAGAATCTGTCAGATGCACAGGCTAAAACATGACATCCAAAGAAAAGGAAAAGCATATAATCCTGGAAAGCTGTGTCTTACACCCTTTGCTTCATACAGAAAATCTGCAGTTGCTAAAACTTATTCTTTCTAACTGGGTGGCATTTTACATTTCCAAATGTAATTGAGTGAACATGTTGCCATGGTTACAGTAGGATTCTGCAATAACTTTGTTGCCCTGTAATTGCTGTATATTTGTATACAAGCAGCTGAGCTTTCTTAATTCAATGCCCTCTTAACTCTTTCAGAGAGGCTGTGGAATGACAATAGCATCTTTTAGGCAGAAAACTCTACACTGTGGTGGAAACATCAGAAACTATAAAAAGTCATCGTTGCAACAGACTGCATTAAAAAAAAAGAAACCTTGCCAAGAACCAGACTATTATATAAACTTCAGAGCTCCTTAGCTTTTAAAAATGTTGCTGTTAAAAAAGTCCAATTCAGGTAATTAACTCCAGGTAGCTTCTGGCAAGAAACAAAAGCACTTTGACAACAGCAAATACAGCACAAGTCCCATATGACAGAACATAATGCCAGTATATCAAAATGCATTGGCAAGGAGATTATTCACTCAATGGTGAAATTTACTTTAGCATGGAAGGCCAAAATAATACTTGCTCCATCTCTTCTGTCTCCAATTAGCATTATGAAGACAACAGAATACAGCTGTTAGAAACAGAATGAAATAAAGATGCTTGGACATCCTTGTTGATAAGAAATGGAGAACATCAGAACCCCACTCCACCAGCTTGAGCTTTATGCCCCATCCAAGACTTACAATCAATTTTCATGTTCTGAACCCACCCACACCTTTCTAACACAGATCTCACTTCTTAGGAACATTTGTAGAGTTATAATCCAGTCTAGAGTGTCAGGCAACATGAAATCCGCTCTTACAGTCAGAAAACAAGTGACAAGCTAAATTAGGTGGTGACATGCCTAATTTATGCAAATCTTCCAAAACAGGCTACTGACAAGCAAACAACTGAAAAAAACCAACCTTCCTCTATCAAGAAATGCATGCACAAAACAATTATGCAACCGTTTTGAATAAATGGGAGGTCTACTTCCCTTTAAATGATACCCAGCACCAAGCTATAATGTCAAATAATAACGTTAATACATTCGCTTTCTGCGCTCACTACCCTGAAAGCACTCAAAAGATAACATTTTGGGGCCAAGGAATCACGCAGCATCATTCCTGATAAATTCCTGCAGCAAAACCCACACAGAATGTTCAGCAACACCTTCCTCCACGCTCCTCCAAACACATTGTATGCTTATTTATTGTTGTTATTTATCGTTGCACAAACCAACATTTTACATTTTGGAGCTGCACAAGTTAATTGATTCACCACCAGCTCCCTAAAATGCATATTGGTGAGGAGGAAGCCGTAGCCTGTGGCTGAGGACCAAGCCCTGCTTCGGCTTGGACCTGTCACCTTCCTTTGCAGCTTAACATTACCCCAAGACTTCCAAAAAGCGTGGTGATGCTTTTTGGAGAATACGCCTTGTTTTTTCTTCCCAATTACAATTAAAAAACCACATTTTTAATTATTTTTTTGTTGTCCCGAGGGTCGCGACGACCTCCCTGGCCCAGCCTAGAAGCCGCTGCCCTGTCAGGAAGCCCCGGGCCCGGCGTGAGGCTCGTTCCAGCAGGGAACCCGGCGGGGCCGCGGGCGGAGCCGGCCACGACAGAAACTTTCGCCAAGTCCCGCGTGTTCCGGGGTCGGGGAGGGAAAGAACCGACCCCGGACCGCGGCCCGCTCGGCGCCGCAGGGCCCCATCGCGGGCGTCGCCCCCGCCGCAGGGCCGCCGCGCCCGCCCCGATGCATTGGCCAGCACCCGCGTCCTGCCACCGCCCCCGGGCCCACGCCCTCGCCACAGCCCGCTCTCCGATCTCGGCCCAGCCCAGCCCGACCCGGCCGCCATCCGCGGCACTCACTGCTGCCCGCATCGCTCCCCGCTGAGCCCCGCGCAGCACCGAGGCGGCGGCGCTGCTCGCCCGGGGAGGACAGGGGGAGGAGCCACAGCCGCCCCGGAGGAGAGGGGCGGAGCCAGAGAGGGAGGGGGGAGCTAGCGGCAGCGCCAGCCCCACCCGCCTCATTCACAAAAACGTGAGCGGCGGAGGCCGTGAGCGCTAAACGGGCGGGAGTGCTGCCCGTCACGCCCTCTACGGCACCGCCTACCGCGTCACTACGCCCATGCCGACCGATGGCTCTCGGAGACCCCACCCCGCCAGCCGTGCCGCCCAATCAGCGCACAGCAGGAGCCGCCGAGTGGCTCAAATCCACCCGCCATAGCCGCATAGGGCGAATCCGATTGGCATCGAGAGCTGCCCATCACCACCCCCTCCGGAACCCTCCGCGCTTCACAGTGGTAGCACAGAAGCAAAACAGCTGCGTGCCGCCAATCACTTAAGAACTCGGCGGCCGCAATTAAGAGCCGGCGGGCAGAAAAGCGCGCGGCCTTAAAAGGGCCGCGCTGCGGCCAGCCGTGCGCAGCAGTGGGGGTCGCGGGTCGCGGTCTGGCGCGGGGCGGCCGATGGGCGCCGCGTACTGACCTGGGTGACAGAGGGCGAGGCGGGGAACCTGTGATAGCGATGGCCCCGGCGCGGACACTGCGGCGCGCGCGCCACCAACGGACTCAGCCCGTCACGGGATCCGCCATCTTGGAATTTTTAGATGGAGAATCACGTGGTACGACCATTTTTCATCCCAGCCAATCAGGAAGCGCGGTTTATTTATAGCTGCAGCTCCCTCCTTTCTTCCCCCTCCACCTCTTCCATCCCGACGGAAAAGGGAGGGAACCAATCAGGCCGCTCCCCCGACTCCTCCCCGTGGCTCCTGGCCCATCGCCTATTGCCTAGGCGACAGTGTGCGTTAGGGGCCTCTTGTCGCCGTATCTGTACTCTGCCCGCAGTTCTTCAGCTAGCGGGAGAGAAACTCAGGCTATTCCTGGCGAGCAGCCCTCGGAAGCGGAATGGGAGCGCGTAGCAGGACTTGGGTTTCCAGGGCCGGCTGCCTCCAGTCAGACCGGACCCCCTCGGCCTTGGAGGGCCAGGCAGGCAGGGACCCTCAGTTCGCCTGCATCTCGTTTCCGCATCTAAATGCAGCTGCCTGTACAAACAGAGAGGAGCCAGGGCCTCAATGGAGCCTTTGCTTAGCAGCACCCTCTCCCATCTAGGGACTTTATCCTCATGCCAGTGCCTCGTGGCCAAGAGCAAACAACGTGTGTCTAAACCAGCATGGAGTGAATAGACCTCCAGGCAGTGCTGAGCAGCTGGCTCTAGAGAGCCGTGCAAGTGCATTGAACTCCTCTTTTCCCCTGTTTCTTTTTGATCCTCTGCTGCCTACAGTTTCCTCCACACTTTAATCTGTATCTATTAAGATGTGGAATTCTAGTGTCAGGATTACTCAAGTCTAGATTATTTTGGCTATGGGGATCATGAAATGGAAGACAGAACTAGTAAACAGTTGTAGGTGATGCATTCTTTTGAAGTTAATTCCTTCACTGTAACAAGATAAGTTATGCATTCTTTTGCCTCATTTCCTTAGCCAGTTTTGACATATCTGAAGCTATGAATTGATTCTCAGGATACTGGTTCAGATGGATTAACTAAAAATACCATAGAAAATGCAAGCCCTGGTAGATACGTAGCTTTTTAATTGAATATTAAACTTTTTTGCCAGTTTTCTGCTTCTAAGATCTCATTCCATTTTGCTATCTTTTAAAAAAGGCTGCTGAGTACACTGCTTTAATAGCAAACAGCTGTATCAAGATGTAAAAAATTAAGAGGGAAGAGCATAGTTCAAAATCTTTGCCTGAATTACCAAGAAAAAAACTTGTTCAGCATATGTACTTCTACGCATGTTTTCCTAGCAATCATTCAACATTTAATTGATTTTTCTGTTTTCTAAAGAATTACCTTATTGAACTGTCTAGTCTTTTATAGTGGCAGTTTCTTGATTGGCCAAACCTGTAGCTGGCGTAACTCTAATTTTACTTGTGTTTTGTTGGTTTACCTTTGACTAGCACGATGCCTGAAACGAACAAGTCATGCTGCAAATGTTCTATATCATGGGCAGCAAAATATTTCAGCATCTGTATTGGCTGGTGTGAGAACACTTAGCAAGAGGATACTTCTGAAGCATGCTCTGATGGGAGTATCCTGCCTGAGATGCATAAGATACCATCCTAGGATTCACTGAAGAAGTCACCAATGGCCAAGGAAAGTCTCAGTCTCAAATTGTCACTATGTCAAATATTATTACTCCATTTTTTGTGATGCCTGTTAACCTTTCTTTGAAGGTAAGTCACCATGGGGTCCAAGAAAAAAAATGGCCCCTTTTCTGTTCAGTTCCATTCTGTCTGAGATGAAAGCCATCTGCAAGCTGTTCAAACCTCTCCTCTCCCATCCACGTACAGCTTGTAGAGGCTTCTTGTGCTTCACATAGGTGAAGCCTTTGGCTTACACAGAGCTAAAGGAGTTAATATTACCAGTCCTGTGGGCACAGTGCTCTGCTTTCACACCTCTGGTAGCAGTCAAAGCTCTAGATTGCAGTCACTGTGCAGTTCTCATACCCCATTAAATACATGGGCACTATCCACTTAGCTTTCAAGGAGTTTCTTAACATCCTTGACTAATATGATATGAAACATTACATTGCTGTTTGTAGGCAGCCATCCTGGCACCTTTCTGGTGGTTTTAGTTATTTGTATTTTGCTAAATTGTTTTTAAACTTCCAGATTTTCCTTAAAGAAAATTGAACTCCTGTAGTTCAGCCATCTGGATTTACATTAATCCTTGGACCTGATGCGAACTGCTAACAGCTTTGTCCCTCCCTCAAAATTTACATATATATGGTAGTATATAAACATTGCTCTATTTTAATTTTTTTGAGATGTTTAGCAATTACATTTGCATTTGAAAGGGCCATCCATCTAAATATCCTTGCCATGTTGACCTGACCCCTACAGTTGCTTTTTTTTCCCCACATGCTTGGGTCTTGGCCAAGGTCGGAATTTCTTTGACTGTTCCATCAGCAATACCATCCCATTAACTTAAGCTTTACGGTCTTTATTTTTGAGAGATTAATTTATTACTGTGAACTTTCAACAAACACTACATTTTGATTATTCTCAGCTTGAGCATACAGGTGGCATGGCCTGCCTTGGAGATGGCCTGAAGTGTGGGAAGATTCTCCCTGTGATATGCACCTAAGAAGACCACTGGCAGGAAGAGCACCACTTCTGCATAAAGTTGAAGCCCCTTCTGTTTCATTTTTACTGGCTTTTGGGCTCCTTTGTTTGTTGTTCTTTGGTTGGTGAGGTTTTAGGTTTCCTCATGTGATTGTTCTGCTGTCTTTATTCACAACCAATTTGTGTGCTCACATGTACATTTGTATGTATGTATAAATAAACTCGTAAATTAATTTTAAGTGTCAAGAAGACATATGGATGTAAGTGCTTTAGGACTAGAAGTTGACTAATGCCAATATGTACGTGACAAGGTAATATTTGCAACAGCTATGAGTTCCTCAGTGGATCTAATGATGGATGGTCAGTGTAGGACCTACCTTTAGGCAGCCCACCCCTGTCACGTGGCTTCTCATTTCTGGTACAGCTGGGAGATGGTTTGGTCGCCAACATGTGTTACAAACATTTTGCCTAAGCAGTCACTGTAGCTTCTAAATGTAACAAAGCCCAGAGGTATCCTACCTGTGTCACCCACCCACATCCCCTGTCCCCATACCCTCAACACTGAGGGCTGTGTGTTACTGCAAACCCATTCTCTTGGTTACAAACTGCAGAGTCTACTTGCCTGGCCTCATCAGTTGCCTCCAACACTTTCTGCATTCCTGAAGTAGTTTAAAAAGAGAGAACAGGAAGAAAATTGTGCCCCAAAAGCTGCCATAGAGTGCAAGTTCTATCTCCAAATTTTGATTGATGCAGTACTAGTGGTTGTGGGTGTGAATATGTGTATCTATTAATACCCAGTCTAGGCTAACCTGAGCATAATGACAGAAGATTAAGCCTTTCAATTGTTCATGTAAATTAGAGCTCAGAGATTAACAAGCAGTATTCTTCCTATATGTTAAATTCAACTGGTTATAGTGTAGTCTGTTTTTAGTGCAGCTAAGAAGTTTAGTCAGAAACCATCTTAAGTAAAAAATAAAAATTAAAAAGCTGGCAGAGCTAATTCATAAAGACTTAAATAAAATGCAATTAAAGAAGTTCTCACCCACCTCCACCTCATCTTTAGCTGAAATCTACTTTCTTGTTTATCAGGAATGGTTCCCTTTTCTAGGCTCTTAAGCAAGAAACAGCCATCAAAACACTGCTGCTATTTTCCCTGAAGTCACGTGGATCTAGTCAAAGTAAAATTGGGTGCCTCAGCTTTCCTTACTAATCCTGCTTCTTCCCACCACCTCCTTGGCCAAAAAAAAAAAAGTATCAAGTTAGGAAGAAAGACAGCATGAACTTCTTCTAAAGCCTAGCCACCTGCTCTAAGTGCCAGTGTCACTTGCTTCTATAGAAGGGGATCAAGTCTAGACACAAGTCTCTACCTTGTGATTGCTTTCTCTTCTTTGTCCTGATCAGTTAGTTGCCATTGTTGCTCTCCCTTGGTATTTCTGTCCTGCCAGCCACCATTCTTTGCTTTATCTCCCACTCCCATCTGTTCTGCATCCTTCCTACAGCACACCTGCTTACTCCATTCTGCCATCAAAAAAAGCCCCAGCAAACCAACAAAACTTAAGAAACAGCTGTAAAGAACAGAGAATATTAAATTTACATCACTCTACTCCTGCATTTTTTTCTCTGATGTACCTTTTGGTTGGTTGGTTGATGGTTTGATTTTTTTTTTTTTCTGGGTGAGTTTTGCTTTGCTGTGACTCCTTGTATTTTTGTACAATACTTTCTCTTTTTTGCTATGCTACAAAATCTGTCTCCTGTGCAGAGCAGTGCCGTTAAGGCTAATGAGAGCCATAAAGGAGAACAAGGTGGTTCTTCTGCACTTAAAGGTGTGCCTGTCGAGGCTGAAGAAACTTGTATTTGGCTGCAGAAGCTTGTCTGCAGACCAACACTTCATCAAGTCTTGATCACTCAAGGACTGAAAAGCTTAAGTCCTGAAGCATTAAAAGCCAGTCTCTAAGAAACAAGTTATCACTGTTGTCTTGGACAAACTCAAGTCCCTGTCCCACATTTTTGGGGGGGAGAAAAAAAAAAGAAAAGCAAATGAAGTTCAAAGTAAAGGTCATAATGTTAAATTTTCTCTCCTTTTCATGTTTCTGCTTTTAAAAGTCCTTCCATCATATGGACTATTTATCTAATTATACTCTTTTATTTCAGTAATATCAAAAATAATGCAATGCCATTGAATGGAAGAATTAGTGATGGTAGATTAAAGAGCTAGAAAATTTTCAGCGCTTACTTCCCATACCGGTTGTTTGTTGGAGGCTTGGTGCAACACAGGTGGAAACTCGTACCCATGTGTTTTCTGCAGAGATGTCAGGTAGCTTAGCTCCAGCATGTTCAGCCCCAAATTGCATCTGGAAGTAGCCACCCTGTGCAGCCTGGGTAGCAGGGGAGCTCCTTTCTTCTTGGAGATGCAGTAAAAAAAATCATGTTGCTGCTGTTTGAAAAGTAAGTCTAAGACAAGCTGAAAAAGTAGAAACGGAAAACACTTGTATATGGAGTCTGGTAATGAAGATACATTGGATTGTTATAACAGTTATTTTATCCTAAGTACAATACACTTTTTAAGTAAGTTTCCTTGCTAAACCATGTTTTGAACAATTTTTCCTAGATTTTATAAAGTCTATATTTACTTAACAGTAGCAGCTATGCTCTCAACGACGTTACAGAGAGAAGAAATGTTCTGCAGCCATTACAAACCATTGTCCTAAAGTCCTTACAGTGTCACAGACTCACAGAATCATAGAATCATTTAGGTTGGAAAAGACTTTGAAGATCATCGAGTCCAACTATTAACCCAGCACTGCCAAGTCACCACCAAACCATGTCCTTAAGCACCACATCTACAGGTCTTTAAAATTCCTTCAGGGATGATGACTCCGCCACTTCCCTGGGCAGCCTCTGCCAGTGCTTGACAACACTTTCAGTGAAGAAATTTTCCTAATGTCCAATGCAAACCCCCCCTGGCACAACTTCAGGCTGTTTCCTCTTGTGGTATCACTTGTTACTCGGGAGAAGATACTGAACCCCACCTCACTACAACTTCCTTTCAGGAGAGTGAGAAGGTCTCCCCTGAGCCTTCTTTTCTCCAGACTAAACAATCCCAGTTCCCTCAGCCACTCCTCACAAAATCTGTGCTCTGGACCTTTCACCAGTTTTGTTGCCCTTCTTTGGACACACTACCACTTGATTCAACTGAAAAGAGTACAAAAGAAATGTCTTTTCCCCCTCTACTGTCTTCCTGGTTCAGTCAATTTTCGCAGCACACTAAGTCTTAAATTCATAAATAAACAAGAAGTCAAATTTAATATGGAATCTTTGTGAAGCTGAGTCTATAACAATCGTTGGGCACAATTGTTTTACTATTGCTTGTTTTCTGATATTTTTTTAAAGGAAAATATTTGCTATTTATTTCCTTGAATTTTCATGCATGGCAGCTGCTGGGAGAAAAGCATTGCGTGTCTGTAGTGTGAACCTTAGAGAAAATATTGATTCATTTTTCTATTCTACCTCTTTCACATAGAAAAAAAAGAAGGCAAAAAAATGAAAAAAAGACATCTTGTATGATACAGAGTGAAAAACAATTAAAATCTGAATAAATATAAGAAAAAACACTGTCAAAAAAGCAACAAGTTACTTTTTCAATAAAAAATAAATGCAGTCTGGCCCCTGGGTGTTGGTTTTAAGTGAAGATATTGACTTCCAGCTGAATGATGAGTAGAATATTTTGCTACTGAAATATTGATAGTAGATTACACTAAACCACAAGCTATCTCCATAAAGCCCATTTCTAATCTTAATGGTGTTTTCTTTCCCTTAGACGACTACTACATTCAAGATATGATGGCTTTATTCTATCTGGGGGAAAAACTTTTTACCATGCAGCAAAATTAACTTGTTAAAAGACTTCAAACTTTGCAAGCTTTTACAGCTCAATTCAAAGCTATTATTCAAGATTGAATGAGAAGGCTGTGGACTGTAAAAGCTGGTAAAAAATTAGCAAGCATTCTCATGTTGAATGGAATACTTACTTTTTGTTCAGGTTGTGTATGTTTCATTGAGCTGTCCCAGAATAGCTGTATTTTTCCTGTAACCCCCTTGGCTCTGCAATGAAAGGCAGAATGTTTCTGTCTGCTGCTCTTGAAGCTGTGACCCAGTGCATGCTCTTTCACACACGCTTGGTTATATTTAGTTTGTGCCAACCTAAATAAGTGTCAACCAGCTCTCCAAAAATGTGGGGAGCTCAAAAGAGCATGGCTAGCCACTAAATGGTGGCAGAGCAAGAACACAAATTTATTCTTACAATTTTCTTTTAGAATAAGATCATAGAGTATCTTACAGTCTGTTAAAGCTTTCTCATGCAAATAAAAATGCCTGGCTTCAGGAGCAGACGCTGCCTTTAAGGAGAAGCAACTTTCAGATTTTACAGACAAGTAGCAGCTGGCAGAGCTTGTACTTGCAGTGTTTCCTTTCACTGATCCAATCTACTGTGGGACAAAGCTCAAATAAAAAGCCAAGCCAACAGTTACAGCCCCCAGGAGAAAACCCAGGGGTCTTAGACCCAGGACTCTATAGAATAATGTGCAAACAGATTCACAGCAAAGGATGTGACAGAATGGGATCTGTAATGACCTTCATGGTGAGTGGCCTGAATTCAGTGTGTTCTCCATGCAGCTGCCTGTTGCTGGTCTATGGGGAATGCCGAGCACAGAAGCAAGTCTTAAATACATCTTGTCCCTAAGGCCTGCAGGGAGGTTCTGGCATTCACTTGAAAGCCAGAACTCACACTCCTATTCAAAAACTGAGTTAGAGACACTGTATTTTTTTTTAGAGATGCCTAAAGTCTGCAACATTTCTGAGTGTTCAAAGCACACATCCATGAAATGGGGGATCCAAGTTTACTTCCCTCTTCTGCCCAGAACATTCCTCCTCCCTAAGGGACTGTGTTGCTAATGGCATAGGGTAACATCCCTCCTGCTGTGAATGCAGGCTACTGAGCAGATGATGTGCAGGATGCACAAAATGAGAGAGCAGGCAAGGAGTTCCTTAGTCGCTCGGCTATGAAGAGAGTTGAGAAATATTTAGGTTCACAGAATCGCTCACAGAATAACAGAATGGTAGGGATTGGAAGGAGCCTCTGGAGACCATGTAGTCCAACAACTGCTAAAGCAGATTCATTGATAGCAGGTTGCACAGGTTTGGAATCTCTCCAGAGAAGGAGACTCCACAGCCTGTCTGGGCATCCTGCTCCAGTGCTCTCTCTCAGTGTTCTCAAATATCATCCTGAGTTTAGACTGGCATTGACAGGACCAGCAGCATAACATCAAGATGTTCTGGGGGTTGGAACTCCAGAAGCTAAGTTCTGGGAAGCACTTAATAACTGCCCTCATAATAAGATAGCCATGTTCCTTAGCTTGGGGGAGAGTATCTTTGAGCTTAGGTTACTAAATGAAAGCTAACTATACTACTGACCTTTTTCCTGTAAGGGCTTTGATCCTGCATCTGTAAGATAGGAATATTGTTTCCTTTCCTACAAACAAGATAAGAATAAATGCATTAGAATTGCTTACCCACTAGTGGGAGGCCTGTCGATACAAGAGAGGCAGAAGAGCATCAAAAAAGCCCAAAACTATCACTAGGCACTTTTGTGGTGGCATGGAAGAAGGAAAACTTTTGGCTGTGGCAAACCAATAAAATTGCTGATAATTTCTTCCTAGTGTAGCTCTATTTCATTAAAAGCAAATGGCAACTCAAATATCTGTCACAGCTGTACAAGATCAGTAAATACAGACCCTCAGTTGTCTCCGTAACACCACATGTTGACATTATGACTGCTTAGTTCTGTCTGCTGGTTGGAGATGGCCACTTGACATCAAGGCTGATAAGCACACTTCATTCAAAGTCCCATTAGGCAGGACGTTTATTTTATGCACACAGAACCCAAGAGCAATCCAGGCACAAAGTATATCAACAGCGCCCAGGAGCAAGAGCTCGGTGCTGCTCAGGAATAAATCACTTTTTGTCAGACATAGTGTTTTTTTACCAAGGTCCAGAAAAGATGATTTCAGTTTTAAGCAGCTGAGACTAGAAGAAGTACTGACTGGTGATGTGTGGGGGCGGAACTGCATGGACCTTTCAAATTCCCAATTTCTCATCTGTTCTGTTTTCTTAAGGGTTTTTTAATGTCATTTCATATGGGGTAACAGCTTTCTTACTTAGAGTCCATGCATTTCCTGAATACCTATATCTATTAAAAGGCTGGTGCAGCTGTGTTTTGCACTTGGCTAAAGCTCAGTGATCTTGTTTTTTCTTTCCTATTACAAAACCAAAACCACAGCTAGTTTTTTTCTGGACCCACTAGGAAGTACTAAAAGATAGCAAATTTTCTCCTTCTGCTTATAGGGAAACAATCACCATGGGGTATTAGTTTTTCAGATCAAACCTTCCTGTTGCACATCCAATAAAGCAGGTAAAAAAGATGGGCACAAAAAAGAGGAATACACAAATATAAGTGTCAACTGGATGCACTCAGAAACAGTACAGCTTTAGAATAAGGAAGGAGCAAGGTCCATTTTTGCTGAATATACCTGAATGATTTTACATTAATCCAGAAAATTTTTGAAAGTTAAAATTGAAACTCACACTGGGAGACCGTCTGAGGATTATAGATCTTGTGCTGAAGCACGACATCTATAGATCATTCCTGTAGCACTCGTTCAGCTGTTTATGTAGAGAGCCAGAGGCATCTAAAGAAGGTAGATACTTAGATCCTTCTCTTTTCTTTTTAGATTTTTTTCCCAACACTTGTTCCTTGCTTGTTTAAAAACTTGTGTTCATTATGAGTACTTTCACTGAGTTCTTAAAAAGCATCACAGCAGATTAAGGCATGCCAAAAGAAGTACAAGTGTCCAGAATAACAACAGTGAAATGGTCTTGTAGAAAATGCTATCAAAATCATGAAAGGAAAGTCTCAAAAGTCTGAAGAGTTATACTCAGGCCCTGTTTGTCACTATTAGATAATTGGGTGAGACTTTTGCATCTAACACTTATTTGCAGTTATATTGTTTAGTAGAAAGCTAAGACATGAGTGTTTGACTGTTAATATTAAAAATAAAATTTAGAAAGTATTATGACGAGGTCAGAAGAGTCAAAATCTCTGCAGCCCTGGAAATGTCTGTGTGTGTGTCTATAAAAAATGGGCAGAAAGGAGAGTTACTTTTCTCTTTCAGGATCACTAAGCAAGATCAGGAGGCCCCTGTAGTTTTCTTTTAAAAGAAAAAAAAAGGGCAGACTTCAATTCTTAAAAAGAACTGATAGCAAAAGCACCATGGTGCCACGGACTAAGTTCAAGGACTGAATGGGATAGAGTGGAAACTAAAACTGAAGAGTTGTTTCAAAAAGCTGCAAGGCAATGAAGATCAGCCCCAAAACAGTGTTAGTACTTGAGATACAGAACAATAACACCTGCACTGCATAAAAAGCAATATGTATTTTTCCTTTTGGAAAAGGAAGAGTTTGCAATAGGTCCCTGTAGACATTATGTTGCAGTGTGACAAAAATAGAGAAGGTGGTCTAGTGGTTAGGATTTGGCGCTGTCAGCACTGGGACCTGGGTTCAATTCCCAGTCAGGGAAGCTTTGCTGTGACCTAGAGAATCCTAAGATTAGAAAGAATATTATTATTATTATTATTATTAGAGGGAATAATATTATAGAGAATCCTGCTGTGGCAGAGGGGTTGGACTAGATGATCTTTCGAGGTCCCTTCCAACTCCTAACATGCTGTGATGTTGTGAAACTGTGATGCTGATGCTGTGACATGTCTGTATCATTCAGGCAAATTTAGTTTAGGTTGTTCATGCCTTGATACTTTGGCATCTGAAGAAATATAACACACAGATCTTGATCTGCCCAGTGTTCTGAATGACAGTGAAAAAACTCAATGATGCGTGGGATATAAGCGAGCGCGGAATATAACTGTTGAGTAAAAACTGTATGGAATAAGGGGTGGATAATGTGATGGTTTGGCCCTGGCCTTTTCCCTGGTAACCAGCTTGTAACCAGGGAAGTGGTCAGAAGTTCCCAGTATTCCATACAATTTTTACGTAACGTGGAGTATAAATAAGAAGGGCAGAAGTCTGCTTGCTCTCTTCCTTCCGGTGGATACGAAGACGCAGGTTCTCTGCTATCGGTCCTGTCCATGTGGGGAAGTGAGGCCTTGTAGGCCTTGGGAGCAGCGGTTCCTGAATTTCAAGAGAGAGTCATGAGATTTATTTCTCTAAGCTTACACACCTGTTTTGATTTCTCCTCTTTGTTTTTGTCCCTTCTTACCTTTCCCTCTCCCTTTCCCCTTCCCTTTTTGGGGGGTGTTTGGGGGTTCCCTCTACTTTATATACGGTATTTCATGTTTTATAACTCATATATAGATAAATGTATTAATCTTTAATATAATTTGAGTTATTTCAGACTCTTCGGTTTTCCTATAGTTTTTTCTCTATTGCTCTGAGAAGGAAGGGAGGGAGGGAAGAAGGCTTTTCACTGTGAGTTTGGGCATTTGGCCAGAAGCCAGGTCCAAACCATCACACATCCTTATCAGGAGCTTCCACAGGTTAGGGGGTGGCCTGTTGCACACTAAAGATTCAGTCATGAACACTGATAGGAGCTCTTTAAACACCACACATTAGGAGGCTAATTTGGATAACTTCTAGGAAAGGTGCTGAACTGTCTGGGAAGTGCAAGTATAATAAATACAGCCTCTGCTTTGAACAAGGGGCAGGACACATTTTGGCTCATAACTAAATACTAAGATGCAATGGTCATGTGGAAGCATAGTGGATCAAAATTGGGCTGTGCTTTTATATAACCAAGGAGAAGAGACCGCAGACCCTTTTTTTCTATTCATGGCCATATGGATCATGCCACAAGGTTGAGGATTTGGGGGGGTAGACTCCTGTGCCAATGTGAAAGAAGTCCTCTGTATTTCTGTTATGTATTTCAAAGCTGAATTACCATGACCATCCATTAGTTTTGGGTTCTCAGTTACTGGAAGCTCTGTTCACTAAGGTCCTAACTGTCTACAAAACCATCTCTGAAGCCACAGTCCAAAAATCTAGCTTGAGGTTTCTCTTCATGCAGAAATCATACAGTCAGACCCGAAAACAAATTTAAAAGCTTGAGCATCTGTAGTCTTTAACACACAACTGTATGGTGTGCAAGGGACAACTGCACACCTTCGGCAGAGTACCTACTTGCAGCTATTCTAGCATGCATGTTTCTGTAAGGCAACTTACCCACCAAAATTAATTTTCCAAGTAGTGAATGCAGCCCTCATGTAAGATGCAAAGCCAACAGGCTCTAGTATTAGATTCCCTTTGTACAAGCAGCAGTCCCTTGCAGAGCAAAGCAGGCTCCCTCCAGCTGCCTTGCCAGCCCTTCTCAACAGCAGGCTTGAAGACTTAATCCTATAATTGTAGGGCTTTTCAGTGTCCTTCTCTGTCAACTCAGTTGCTGGTCTGTTTGCTTCAGCTTTCAATGAGGATGGCAAGTGAAGTGGTGGTTTCAGTGATGCACACACCTGACCTGGAACGAGACCGCTAACTTATTTCATGTTGGTTGCTGAACCACTGGATGTTTGCAGCTTTCCATTGCTGCCAGCCTGGACAGGATTCAAACCAACAACCTCAAGCAGACATTATCCCTACTCCTGATACATCCTCTCTTCTGTATGTTTTAATGAGCAAGCAGAACAACCCCCTTTTACAGAATAGCAGCCTTACAGTTGGTTTTAAAGGAGTAGTTTTGCTTTTCTGGACTTGAGCCCAAAATCCCACTTGGAATAACTCATATTAATGTCAGCAGAACAACCCCAGGCAAATATAAAGTTCTTTTTTTTTCCCCTTTAATTAAACTGTTTTTCTTTCAGATCAAATATAAGCATTACCATCACTCCAAACTAAGAAACATCACAGGTTATGTTGCCAGTGAAATTTAAAACCAAGTTGAAATAGCTTTACGTTTAGCAGAAAGGATCTTTTTTTTTTCTGAATGCTTCCTCACCAAGCCAACTGTTAAGAATGAAATGGGACAAGTTTCTAGACTATCAAGTGCAAAAGGTTTTCTCTCTGCATTCTTTCTGCCTTCAGAAATACAGCACCTTCATTTCTCTGGCCTTGGTGTAACTCTTTACGTTCTGAGGGGACGAATATGCCAAACATAACCATTTCCCACAGCTGTTCATTTAATTCACAGGATCACTACAAGCTTTGCTGGCAAAAGCAATTCTGTCCTGTGTTTGCGGAGCTGGTTTGCCAGCACAGCTCTGCAGGTAATAGTGTTTCTTGTATCATTCATTCACAGAAAATCCAAACACTAGAAGAGCAGCACTTATACCCAGCCCAGATGCCCTGAAATCCTTAGCTTCCAGCAGCCCTTAGAAAAAAATCCCCTTGCTACAACTCTTATCAATTTATTTCCAGAATACATGAGAGCTTTAAAAAGAGTGGGATACAGAGATGCTAGAGAATGACAAAAGACAGAGTTAAAAAAGAGTGGAAGTACACATCTACCACTCATTAACTGACTTCAGATGATATCAACTTGCTGACATTTTTTCTGCAGCTCTGGCAGGAAATATTTTATTTCCCTAGTAAAGTTTTCACATGCAATATGTTGTTGTTGGTTTGTTTTGTTTCTTAAATCCCTTACCTATATATTTATTATAGACTGATACTATACCCTTGCAGTAAAGAAGAACTTCAAACTGCTAGTTAACTTCTCAGAGCTGACTGAATAATACCATAAATACAAGGGTACTGAAATGTCAACAATAAAGGAATCTGTACTTTGAACAATAAATATGAACTGTTGCTGTGCTTTGGATTTTATGCATGCTCTACCTAATAGGTATTCAGCTTGTGAGGGCCACTGACATTTAAATAAACATGTGTGCAGTCCAAGGAGGTTGTCTGCAAGGCCTCTTGTCAATCCAGCCTTGGGAAAACTAATAGAGCAGCTCAGGGTTGCAGAAATTCCATGCTGAGCTAACCCTTGTTGGTGTCTCTCCTGAAACCATAAGACACCCTCCACGGGGGAAAAAAAAATTACAATGGGGATGAGGAGGGAGTAGGAAACCCAAAAACATGTGGCTTCAAAGAGATATTGAAAATATTGCTAAGAAAAATGTCTGCCAGCCTCCCCTTTGCAGACTGAAGGAGAACTATGCTTCTCTGAAACAGAGCTAGCTTGTCAACCTCAAGAGTTTGAAAAAAAATCAACATTTAAGCAGAACCATTATTTTTATCTTTACAAAGCAAGATCACAGAGTACACTCATGTAAATCTGTTACTAATATAAAAGGAACAGGCACTTGGCTTACAGGACCCAGAAGGATCCCGAGACAACTTTCTGGAGCACACAAGCTCCTGAGGTCATCTCTGCATGGGAACACAGGTTCTACTATGGTCGAAAAAGTCTGACTGTGTTTCATGAAAGGAGAGGGACTAATACGTTGTCTTTCTCTACCTATTATAGAAAACCAGTTGGTAGTCATAGGATCATAGGGTTGTCAGAGTTGGAAGGGACCTCAAAGATCGTCCAGTTCCAACCCCCCTGACTGGCAGGGACACCATCTAGAAATCAAAAGTTATTTGGCAACATCAGACACACTGAGCGGCTATAGTCACAATGTTAATCTTCAGCCCTTTGTTCCTAAATGAGAGAAGAACTATGAATGTCCCAATGTCTACATGGTAGCATAAACCACAGGTGATGTGTTGATTGTTCTTGGGACATAACTATTCTCTCACTTTTGTAGAAGACATAGTTTCACATACAGGTGTTACCTTTTCTCAGCACCAGTGCATACCAGTGCAATCAAGGATAACCCAGGAGTAAGAAGACATCAACTCCAAAGTTGTCAGCCTTTGAAAAATGAAAGTGAGTTGTTAAAAAATAAAATTAAAAGAAGAAAACAAAATAGTATGAAGGGGAATTCATTGAGCTACTTACCACTGAGTTTAACTCTAAGTAAAGAAGTGGAGGCTACATAATAGTATCATAATTAGAAAACCAGGACGACAAAACATGCTTTTGGTAGCTGGAGTCATGCCTCCTGGGGAATTCTTTGTGGGCATCAATACATATATAAGTAGAGGCAATTTAGTTGATATCATGTACTCTAGTTTCTCAAAAGCTCCCTCACCACAGGGTCCTAGGAAATTAATCTCTCTTGGGGTTAGAAGAAAAGCTCTCAAGTGAATTCAAAACTGGTAGAAAATAGGAAAGGACAGGTAGGAATAAATGGTTATTTTTCACTGCAGAGGGAATCTCAGTGGAATCCCACAGCAATTTAGGCTGTGATATGGGTTGGTCTCAGAGCTTAAATGATCTGGAAAAGGGATGTAGAGAATGATTTGCAGAGGATGAAGAAGAAAAAATTACTTAGAGTAGCAGAAACGAATGCTGTCTGCAAAGAGCTGCAGAAGGACTGAAGGAT
Source organism: Galbula dea (assembly GCA_013399015.1). Lineage (NCBI taxonomy): Eukaryota > Metazoa > Chordata > Aves > Piciformes > Galbulidae > Galbula > Galbula dea. Next base: position 10,520 of record VWZX01008712.1, on the reverse strand, counting down.
ATGACAATAAAACAGCAAAGCAGAGTATGAGGTGTTGATAAATAAACAGTAGCAGAAAATCAAACTGACCTCAACATAGTCCCTCTACTAGTTATTACCACTCAGGAAAGAGATAATCCTGATCAATAAATACATCAGTTCATTCCCAAACAGTGATCAAAGAGATGAACAGACTGAGGAATTGCCAGGAAACAGCTTGAAAAATCCCTCCTCCTAAGCCATACTTTATGTCTGGCCAGTTACTTCTCTGCCTGAAAAAGAGATGATTTATGGATCTCCATTACCTTTTCTATCAAATTAGGAGGTGTGTGCAGTGGCAAACACATAATCACTCCTAATAACAATACAAGAGCACTGTTTAATGCATATTCTTAAAATTGTGCAGATTAAAAACCAAAATAAATTACTTTTTCATGCATATCATGGACATTACTACCATAGACACTTGTGGCAGCCAGAAAAGTAAGCATGCTCCAAGGGCAGTGAGCCAAAATAATGGAAGATAACAAAAAGACTTAGGGAACATAAAAATAGAGGAAAAACTCCTAACTCAGTAAGCTGTTAAGCTGCAAGCTTGCTAGGACTGTTTGACAGGACAGTGTAAAGCTTCTGTTCATACTCCTTCATTAAGCATCCATTACCAGCCAACGTTAGAGAGTGTGCAGAACTAGCTGAGCCACTGGTCTGGCTTCCTACAGCTACTCTTGCACTTCACAGATTAAGTGTGGATCTGGACATAATCAGTACAGAAAGAAAAACATTGAAAGAAGTCTGGGAGAGAATGGCTAGCATGCTTTCCTAATGGAACCAGTGCTTTCAAAACAGTTCATCTAAAAATAGTTTCCAAAAACTTTCACAGAAGTGGAGTGGCACAGCCACCATCTTGCTTCTGCCCACCACACCAGTGGAGCCCCTTCCCTTCCAGCAGCCACAGAGCTTCCTCGTGATTTCACTGAAGCCATGGCTCACCTTCCTTGTCAAGGAATGAACTCTCTGCTTTGGCTTTCAGTTCACTTGCTTTTTCTGTAGCAGTTTGAGGTTTGGTTGCTCGCAATACCTCAGAGACTGCTCTGTTGAGCAGCAGGGTTTCCCTGAACCTTCACGAACATCCTCTGAGCCTCCCACAGAGGCAGCAGGTTTTATAAGGACTTTCAGACAGTGAAATTGCTTTTGAAGCAGGATATAAACCAAGTTCATGATCTTCTAGATTTATTTTTTGCCAGCTAGCCTGTGTTATGGATGAGGCTGCTTTCCATTTTTTTATTCAAAAACTTTAATTTGCCAGACATTTCCCAGAGCATTCATTTAATGGGGAAATACTTCTGACTGCATCAATGTCTGCAAACAGCATGCATGTATGATGAAAGACATTACAGATTGCCACCAAGTGTGTCTGATCCAGGGGTAGCTGGAGACAATGTTGAGGCTGATGGATGTTCCTGCCTTGTGCAGTTGCTCCATTTAGTAAATTTGGGATGCTGTTTTTGGTGGAGCTGGGTGCTTAACCCTAGAGGTTAAACCTGAAGGTTGGAAAGTTAGAGGTGCTGCTGTGAGCACAACATAGAGAAAGAAAAACTGGTATGTCTTGGGGTAGAGGACTGCCTGGAAAAGCAGACTTGAGCTCTGGAAAACTACTTCAAGGCAGAGAATGTTACATTTATTTACAGAAAAAAATGTACCTAACTACATTGAACACAGTCTTGACCCCACTGTTTTCCTCCTACTGTGAAAACAAGCCTAAAATAAGATACAGTTGCATTGAAATACATTCAGTGCTCACTAAGGTCAATGGAAACATTCCTGTTGACGTCAACAGGTATTGGCACAGCCCTCAAATTAGTCCATAAAATACATTTAACTCCAATCACAAAGTTAACCATAAGGTAGTTGAAGGTGCTTGAAGTCACAGAATCATAGAATGTTTGGGGTTGGAAAGGACCTTTAAAGGTCATATAGTCCAATCTCCCCTGCAGTAAGAAGGGACATCTTTAACAAGATCAGGTTACTGAGAGCTCTGTCAAACTTGACCTTCAATGTTTCCAGGGACTGGGCACCTACCTCCTCTCTGGGCAACCTGTGCCAGTGTCTCACCACCCTTGTAAAAAATATCTTCCTTAGATATCTTCCGCAGATCTAGCCTAAATCTTCTCTCTTTTAGTTTAAAATCATTACCCCTCATCCTGTCACAACAAGCCCAGTTTAAAAGACTGCCACCATCTTTCTTACAGGCCCCCTTTAAATACTGAAAGGCCTCAACATAATTCCCAGCATAGCTAGCAACTGGGCAGCAGCATTCCCAAGTGTTCTGATCCAGCCACAGTACTGTGTTGCCAGCTGCCCTCTTTGGATGCAGGGAGCCCAGCAGGTTATGGGTTTCTTTCACCTTGCTGGAGAGGCTGTGAGCCTTGCTGTAGGAGTTGTAGGTAGAGGATCCAGACCCAAATCCTGATGCAGTCATTACCAGAAAGCACAATATCCGGTGCCAAATATAAGAGTGGTCTTAGGGAATGTATGAAAACACCTGCCCAAAAGCAACTTAATTGAGACAGCCAACTCATTTTACACAGACTACCAAATATTTACTATGATTTCCATTCACCACAAATGAGGCTCAGATGTCATATTGACTGGGTGCAACGTAAGAATCTTGACAGACAGAAACGATGCAGAGCAATCTGGAAAGAATGGGAAGCTGGGCTCCACAGAACATCACATATTTTTTGAGACAATCAAATGCAAGTACATGCATGTAGGAGCAAGAGCACGCATTGCATTTTGAGGATACGGGACTGTATTTGTTGGGGACTGAAACCAAAGAGTCTCTGGCAAATAATTAGCTGCTCAGGAACCTGCAGAAAGAGAGGGAGAGCTCATTTCAATACTTGCATATATACACAGCAAAAAAACAACAAAGCGCTTTGGCAAATCATGGCTGGAGGAGTGCAGAAAGCATAAAGCATATCTGAAAAGCAGCTAGTTAGGACAAAGGCCCAGATCTCAGCTGAAGCCTGGAAAACGTGCCCTGAAGTCCAAGTCTGAAACAATCTTATCTCATGTTGGGCTTGAGAGATGGTCCGACGAGTCAATAACAACCTACATTGGAAGACCAAAAGGAAAGATTTCTAGCAAAAGAGGTCTCCTGAATTTAGAAGAAACAGGCTCAGGAACCCACTGGCTGGGTGGAGTAGGACTTAGTCTGTGGACTAGCAGTGAAACGTTCATGTGCTAACAACAAGAGTCACTGAAACAATCCTGTTGTTGAGCAGCCTTCCCACCCACCACCAGGCAAGTCTGTAAGTCCAAAGGAGACATTTCACTAAAAATCTGGCTTTGAAAGGAATCCCCAGGAAGCCTACTGTTTAGAAACCTGTGTTCTTTTTAGCATCACAGCAGCACCTCCTTTCTAGAGCTTCTAGAAAATATATGCTTAGATTTTCCCATGCTCAATAATATAAAGTTCCTAGAGTGGTTGGGGTTTGGTTTGGTTTGGTTTTTTTTGTTTGTTTGTTTTGTTTTGTGGTTATTTTTGTTTGTTTGCTTGGTTGGTTTTTGGGTTTGTTTTTTTTTTCCATGTATTATTAGACAATCTAACTTTTGCCTGTAGTTACCAGGTATTTATTAATTTATTTCAGCTAGGGGAATATTCCCTTCAAGAACTGAATGTAGCCAAATACCCCTGAAGTTCATTTTAATTATCTTAGAAGCTGTTCTACGATAATATCTGCTATATATTTTGGTGATCTACTGCTATGCCTTTAGGTTCTGTGTTTAAACAGCTGACTTGTGTAATATACAAATATTGTACCATACACACAGATACTCCTGACTCCCTTGAGGTGCTTTTGCACTCTGAATTTTCAGGCACTGACAGCAGTTTTAATATTCACTCTTTCTAGATTGCCAAAGCAACAATAAATCCTAATCCACAGATTCTTAAAACTAGTAGCATTTGATCCTTTTATTACCAGATACCTTCTGAGAGCAGCCTGTGTTGATATTTTACTGAGAGCAGAGCACTTCCTACCCTGTTATTATCTGAAACCACTTGGAAAAATAACACATCCATAAGGCTGCCATGAAGATATCATGAGGATGAAAGCTGTCATCAATCATACTGATGTTTCAGGATGTAATCTAGGACACCATTCTTGGTTAAATCATCTATGCTAGTTTAGAACAAGCACAATTAATCACGTCAGTGGTAGCTGGAGTACCATCCAATAGGTAACTGGTTTTTTATGAACAGACAGTATGAATGGTACCTTTATGACCACTCAGATCACATAATGATTTTGTCTTTAATGTGCTCACAGTTTCTTACTGTCACTTTTCACCTCGTTGTATGACATGTAACCATAACTTTCTTCCTGTATCCCCAAAAAACTTGTCATATCTGAGTGTAATTTGCTATGAGCCTGATTTAAATTCTCTTCACTTGACTGGCTGGGTAGTCATTCCCAGTTCCAATAATGCCCTTAAATAAATGCAGTATTCCACAGTGATGGAAACAGCAATTTCACAGATAGTAAGCAATTTTGCACTGGTTAACTGGATAGGAAGGGTTGAGTCCTTAGGAAGAAAAAGGTAAGGGTAAGCTAAACTATATTGAAAAGGTAATGCCAATGTTTTGGGTTTGTTTGGGCTTTTTTTCTCACTTCTTATAGTGCTTCTAAAACATCAAACTTATTTTTCTCCTTTTGTTCTCTCCTATGTAGCAAACATTAATCCCTCCCTTCCCCACCTAGCCCCTTGCCATGAGCAGAGATGAAAGAAACATCTGGGCTACTCCTGCCAAGAGCGATTCACCTCCCAGTAGTGCCAAAAACCACCATTGTCTGCATTCTGGCATCAGCCACTTCAGCATGGCCTCAGGAACAGGATTTGCACAGCAGCAATAGAAGGAACATGGCTTTTCATATGTCCAACCAAAATAATGGCTATTTAAAAATATCCTTGGCAAGGGAATGGCAGAGAGCGCCTTAAAATATACTTCAAAGTACTTAAAATCTGCAGGGACTCAATGAGACATCAGAGGAGAGAGGCTTAACATTACAGACAGCAAAGAGGGTCATTGCTAGAGCCACAAGGAAAAAAAGGTACTTCCTTTTCAAAGGGGAGTTGGAAATAGAGTTTAGTTTCAAGGGCTTTTTGGATTGTTTTGAGGTTTAGATTTTCTTTTTTGAACCTCTGTGGAAAGGGAGGCAGCCAAGTGCTAGGACTTGCACTGCCAGTCAGCTCCAGGAGAAGTGCCTTGTCCAGTGGCAGAGGGCTTTGGAAACAGATGCCGGGGCAGTCCTGTCTTCTCTCTATAAGGCAGCTGGAAGAAGAAAAGCAGTGAGAAAGTAGGTTGCATCCAATGGAAACCTGCTTGTATTCCCCTATGGCTTCCTTGAAGTCAAACTGAGCCTATGAAATGTTTCTACATCAGCACAAGAGGGATTTTTACCCTCCATATCTGAATTACCATTTGCCTGAAGAGTTTCTCACAGTTGTTATGAGTTGTGATAAGGCAGCAACACAGCAGAGGTGGTCTCAGCCAGTGCCAGAAGGTAGCCCAGTCATCTACTGATCTTCTGGGTGCCAGTTCCAGCTCTTGTGAAAAGACAGTGTTCTAAGAGTGGGTTATGCAGTCTGGGGCAAAAGAAAACTGTAGCAAGAATGTACTTGGATGAAAGAGCATGCTTTCTTCTCAGGCTCAGCTTGCAAGAAGCTTTTAAGAACTGTCTCTCTTCTGAGGTGTAAACTTCTTTGACCCTGGAGCATAAAGAAGAAGGACTCAACAGGTGGTGCCAGGAAAACAGCCCAAGATCCGCTGTTTGCAATGCCAGCAACATCTGTAGCTTCACCTGGTCTGCTGCATTTTACAAGCCTGGAACAGCCTCCTGCTATTGCCTTGCTGACAGCAGCCTCTCTGAGGAACCTGAGAGTGAGGACAAGTGTTCATTAAAATAGATCAGGTCAAAGAATGGCTAGGTCCACAAACACTGGCTTCCTGCTATCTCCACTTTCTCCAGAAAGTTTCTGCTCCACTTTTCCATGTCTGTGAAGTTTGTAGTCTAAGACTTCAGAACAAAAGAGCTAGCAAAGAGAGTCTGACTACTTAGTACAAAAGTTTTCTACAAAAGGTCTTACTGCAGGAGAGTCTGAGTACAAAATATGTACAGAACTGGCTACAAAAGTAGAGGTATGGAAGAGAAATATTTGGTAGGCCTGCAAAAGGGAATGGAATGGGAAGGGATGCTACCACCAGGATTACACCTGAAGCAACCAGCTGTGGTAAAAACAGCCTAAAGTGGCAGTCAGGGCACAGCAAGAATGCAGTAGTATTGGGCTTTACTGGGCCAAAATATAGGAATGGGGTTAGCAAGATACAAAATGGGAATATCCACAGTTAATTGTGAAACTGCAACAACTCTTTTGGAGATGTTGGCTTTGGGGTAGGATTACAGCAATTGGAGAAAGCCATGGATACATAGAGTTCTGACTCTAGAGGAATGCCTCCAAATAAGCAGGATAGGAAAACAAGTTAAAGAGTTGTTAAAAAAAAGTTACTCACCCAGAAGAGTCAAGGCAGAGAGTGGCTGATGTGGAAGGGGAGAGAGAGATTGGCTGGAGTGACCATCATCTTTTCAGTACTAAGTCTTCTGGGAAAAAACATGCCTGCAGCATAGCTTAGGCATATCTGAGGATATTCACAGACTGCAGAAGAAAACTAGCATCAGTTTCATTGCCAGAATGTTTTATTGAGGCCAATGCTAGAAGCAGAGGAGCCCAGAAAACTCTTGACATTTGATGCACAACAGAGAAAAGACATAAATTACATGAGCAATAACAGAGCATTGTGCATGGACACACAAGCTTCCCTTATAGCAACCACACAACCAAGTTGGAAACTGGTTCAAAGACCACAAGAAATGAGGAACTACAAGATCTAACAGATACATGACTAAGATAGTAATTTCCCATGCTCCAAACTACCCATTTCTCATTTTCTGGGGAGCTGAACAGGGACACAGGCAGGTAGTCTGTTTCTACGTGGATCAGTAGTGCTGTATAGTGGGTTTGTAGGCTGCAAGAGTTGTTCTACATCCATGCTACATATGTTTTAGAGTTTAACTTTGCATAGCTCAAGTATCCTGTGACCTGGATGCCTGTTGAAAATGGTCATGCATTACATGCCTGATCTGAAAAAAAATAATTCTTTAAATGCACACATAGTTAATGTGTTCTTCTGCAGGTGGGTGCCAAGCAAGCTCTGCCCTTGATGAGCTCATGCTACACGGGAGCCCACAGCAATGCAATTAGCACAGATGTTTCAGCATCTGCAGTGTTCATCGCTAGCATTAGAAGGACAAGAAGGGTCTCGGGAAATGTGGAACTCCATGTATTTGGATCAGCTCAAGTGAATTTCCAGTTTCCAGTGGATGTGTCATTAAGCAGAATAAAGGTTTGCTTGAGGGAAATAGCACATAGATAGCTTCTGCGCAGCACATAAGACTTCATCCCACTTAGAGCCTTTTGAAGGGCAGCATTGTCCTACGCTACCTCCCTAGCGATTCTTCAGCAGGTTTCGCTTTCTTCTGGTGTCTTAACCTGATCACCTTGCTCTACCTCTTTAGTACTGGATCACTGTGAAAATGAGAAGAGGACAAACAAGTTTTTTATTGATCTGTTTTGGAATGACTCCATTTATTATTGATGTGCTGTGTAAATGATGGCTTGCTGACCATTTTCTCTATTGTAAAGTGTTAATATCAATTATTAAAAATAGTCTGAGACCTGAAATATGCAGCATAAAACCACTTGCCCATGAGTGATGGGCATGCAGCTATGATACAACTACATCCAAGCTTCATCCTTAATGTAACAGGTCTGAAGGCTGGCTTTGAGTGTTTGTACAAGTGATGGCAGCCTCTGCAGTGCCATTTCCTTCCTCTGCTGAGGCACGGGGGTGGCACTGCAGAAGGGGTGTTCTCTGGAATTGAGAAGATGCCAGCATGCATGTTACACGGAGAGCTTTCTGAGGTGGACTGAAGATGTAACACTTGACATGAGCAGCAAAAAAAATGACTGATGTCATTCAAAGGAAAGATCTGTTCTACTAAAGTGTGAATTATATGGCTTGAACTAGAAGCAAAATGTCCTCTCATCCCACTGCAGGCCCCTAATTCTAAAGTACATCAAGTCCCAGCACCACACCACCACAGGGAATGGCACACTGTCATGCAGGGAAATGCTGCACATGAAGGAAGGCAAGAGTGAGGCAGAGAAAACCAAAAAACACACACACACACAAAAAACACAAGCAGAAAAACCCAAACAAACAAACAAACCAACCCCCAAAAAACAACAACAAAAACCACACACACACAAAAAGCCCACAAAACCAAACAAACAAAAATCAAACAAAAACAAAAAAACCCAAACCCAAACAAGTGACTTTGGTTAATTATTCAGAGTTTCAGGTACTTTCCCCCCAGCAAGGAGGAAATCTTGGGACTGAAGCACACACTCCAGAGAGGAGAAGGGCCTGATCCTCTCTGTACTGTAAGAAGCATCTGATTCTAGTTCAACCATTTCAAATCATGTGTTCAGCATGGCAGATCCTAGGTACCCAACAGCTAGTTTGCTATTTTGTTTTGGGGACTGTTTTCATGCAGGCAGGAGATGCACAAATCCTACAGTTCAGCCTGTCCTTCAGGGCAATGTACCATCACTTTCACCGCCATAAGCCTTGGCATGGTCCCACTTCATATCCAGGACCTCATATTTCCATTCCTCAAAGGCCCCTTGGTCTGGCATCCCATCAGAAAAAACAGGAATTTCCTTGCCTGGCATATGCTATTGGAGAACCATGGCATGGACACCAAAAGGACAGGTTGTTGAACTTAATGTCATAAACTTACACCACTAGGAATCATGCAGCAGTGTGCAAGGAGCTGCACACCGTGGAGATGGAGGTTCCTGCTCTGTCATTTAGAAGTCCAGAGTCAGAACGAAGCACGAGGGGAAGGAGAGTCACAGACAACATGGACCAGTCCAACATGCCTTGAAGTGCACTGCCTTCAGAGAGTCTAATAAGATGAGGGACACCAAAACCATGCTTGTAGCTGTCCCATAAGCAAACCTAACCCCATGAGAAAAAAAAGACCTATCATGTGATGGAGATGTTTTGGCGAAAGTCCCTTAGCTACATAGAAAACAGCTCTTAAAACTGCATTCCTAGAGTTTTCCCTCCCTCTTTCCTCCACCCTTTTCTTTCTGGGGATGGCAGGTTAGGAGCTGGGTTTATTCATCTTCTCTCCATTGATTGCGGTGTGCGTCACTGACTGCACGAGTGTAGGAGGTGCAAGCATGCCTCACAGTCAACTCAACAGCCTTTCAGCTTAATAAAAGCTCAGGGGCATATGGGTCCTCTTACCATTTTCGAAACAAAAGCAGGAGAGGAAATAAGTATTCCAACAATATAAACCAAAAAAAAAGAAGAAAAAGCCACCAAAAATCTTCCCAACAGGAGGTGAAGGAAAAAACAATTCCTGGAAAATGAAAAAAAAAAATCTCATTTTGTTTTGCCTGAGGTAGAAAAGAGAAGAAGTCAAGGGTGATGTGTCACAAAGACCCTGGACAGTGGATGTTGAGCAGCAACACAGGACAAGGTGACCAGGTTGCACCAGCTCGCTCCTAAAGGGAACAGAGGGTCCAATATGCAGGGTTGACCCTCATCATAGGGAGGTCTGCAGCATTCCTGGAGCCCGAATTAGGGATATTACTAGGAAACTTCCCAACATGGTGCAGTCATCGCAGTTTTATCCACTAGTGATCTTTCAGGCAGGTGGAGAGGAAGCCGCATCCTGTAGTCTGAGGGAAATGAAGAGAGATTTCAAGGCCTTGGGACAATTGATAAAAGGGTCAGGGTGCAAGTTATTTTCTCTTCCCTATTTCCAGTAAATGACCATGATAGGGAATGCAGTAGAAGAGCTGAGTCCATTAATAACCTGGCTGTGAGACTGGTGCTACAGGCAGGGCTTTGGGTTCTTTGATAATACCTGGTATTACAGGGTACCAGGCCAGATGATAAGAGGTGGGAAAGGCTTATCTTCCAGGGGAAAAAGGGTTCTAGGACAAGAACTAGCAGACCTCATCCATCGGGCTTTAAACTAGTTTTGAAGTGGGATGGGGTTGTTGCCAGGTCTGCACCAGTGGGGCAATGTTCTAGTGCTAGTACTAATACAGACCAGAAGGCCTCCCACCCCCCTAGGGTAACATTGGCATGCTCAGCTCACTCCCTGAAATGCCTGTATACCAATGCATGCAGCATGGGGAATAAACAGAGGAGTTAGAAATCCATGTGCGGTCAAGTGGTTATGATCCGGTGGCAGTTACAGAGACATGGTTGGGACAGCTCTCATGACTGGAATGTGCTCATGGATGGCTATGTCCTTTTCTGGAAAGGCAGATCTACAGGGCATGGTGGGGAAGTTGCTCTTTACGTGAGAGCAACTGGAATGTATTGAGTTCTG
>VWZX01008711.1:2125923-2310643 GCA_013399015.1 Galbula dea | reverse complement strand
GCCTTGCCGAGCAGGGCGGTCGGAACCGGGGCCGTTCCTGCACCCTTTCCCCGTCGCTTCCCACGTCTCTAGTAGGAAAAGCCGTGCACTTCCAATAAGATTCCCATCTTTCACGTCCTTTTTGTTCTGCAGAGAGCTTCCTTTTGTACCTCATGAAGCGAGCAGGGGATGAAATAGGTAATAGACCCTGTAGAGATTATGGGGAGAAGAGCAGTTCCACAGTCGGGTGCTCCAAGAGCAGCTGCTCTACAGATGTATCACAGAAGCAAGCGGGGTTTGAAGCTTGTAAGGAGGAAAAATAACCTGGGTATAGAAATGTGCTGTAAACCTGCTGTGAGAAAATCAATACATTGAAATAAAATGAGGCTTTTCTAAATCCCATTGGCATGATGAAAAGGCTCTGGGGAGACCTTCTTGTGGCCTTCCAGTATATGAAGGGGGCCTACAAGAAAGCTGGGAGGGACTTTATAGGAGGTCAGATAGTGATAGAATCAGGGGAAATGGGTGTAAGCTAGAGGAGGGGAGATTTAGGTTGGATATTAGGAGGAAGTTCTTCACTGTGAGGGTGGGGAGACACTGGCACAGGTTGCCCAGAGAGGTTGTTGAAGCCTCATCCCTGGAAGCTTTTAAGACAAGGCTTGATGGAGCCCTGGGCAACCTGATCTAGTGAGAGCTGTCCCTGCCAGGCAGGGGGGGTTGGAACTGGATGATGATCTTTGAGATTCCTTCCAACTCTTGACAATTCTATGATAGAAATGAGGCTGCCATGGCAGAACAGGAGCACCTTGCACTCAGCTGCCTCTAATCTGTGTCTGACTCAGATTTTTTTTGAGGCATGGAGCTTTATGTTTCCTATCTTGGTATGAGCAAGCAGGGAGACAAAGGACAGTCTGGGCTTTCCCTGGATTTCCAGGATGTTTTTGCAGTCCTCTCATTCTGTCTTTTGGCTTTTCAGGCAATGATGTGTCTGTCCATGACCTTTTCTCATGACTGTAAGGCAGTTTCTAATGAGAGCTGAAGATAGAATCACAGAAATCCAAAGGACTTTTCCAGCCTAACCAATTCTGTAAGCTCACTGAGCCCAACCAATGCCAAGATCTGTCAAGGATCAGCCCATAGCAATGAAGTTCCAAGTGCCCTAAGGCTGTTGGTACAGCATTTCCATGAGAGCACTTGCAGCTTTTAAGGGTTACTTGCTTGGAAATGCAGGAGGTGCCAGGCAGCTCAGCTCCTCTTTCTGATGTCACATTCCATAAGAGCACAAATCACCAAGGGAGTTAAGGTCCCACTTGGATTGGCCATGTTTTCAGCAGGTCTTTATGTATGGCTGATGAGCTGGAAGTTCCAGTTAATACTGTCAGAGAGGTCTGGAGGTACTGTCTTCAGTGAGGAGCACTCACTTGAGTCTTTTAGAGGGTCAGTCCAATATGGGGGAGTGTTCCTTCTCCATCTGTTCCTGCCTGCAACCCCTTTTCCTATTGATACCCTTTCTCCTAGGCAGGACTCTCATTTGTGAAGGCCACCAGGCAGTTTTATCTGAGGCAGGCTGGTGACTTCTGCCATCTTTAAGGGTTCCCAGCAGATGCAAGGTACAGTTCAGACCAGAATACCTGGCACAGAGCTGGCAGCTCTCTGACATCACTGAATTACTGCAATGAAGAATTCGATGTTGAGGAAAAAAAAAAACCCCAAACCATCCCACCTCTCTGCCAGTCCTGCCAATATGATTTCTTTTTCCTGCCTATTTCTGTCTGTTTATGTCTGGATTCTTCTGAAGTGAAATGTGATGCCCCTGGGGAATTGGCACTGCTGATCCAGAGTGCAGCAGTGCTGAAATTTGTTTCACTGTAGTGGAGGGAAACTATTGCTAGTGAATCTTTCTTTGTGAGGAATAGCAGAGTAAGAGAAAGATCATTTTGGATGGTGAAAATTTTTGTAGTGGGTTTGAAAAGCTGGTGGCAGCTGGCAACAGCCACTTCCTTATGTCCATACTTCCCAGGCAGGTTCAGCTGTATGGAGGATTCTTTCTCTGTTTCCAATTGTGTGATGTTGAACCTTTGCTTTTTCCCTTATATCTACATGTGGTTGAATTTCAGAGCTGGTGAGGCATCTTCTAAAACCTGGTCTCTGCATTCTCTTGTAAGGATCCTTTTTGAGGCTGACACTGTCCAAATCTAGTGCCAGTGGGGGAATTCTCCAGGTTTGGTTTCAGCTTTTTGTGTCTTGGGTGCAGGAGAAGTGCATTTCCCCACTGTTATCCTAGAGAGCCTCCCCAGCAGTGCTGCAGCTGGGAGATGGTCTCTTGCTAGGCCAGGAGAAAGCTGCAAACTGTTCTTGAGCTGATGGTGCACTGCTGGAATCATGATCCCCAACTCCCAAATCTCCTAGCCTGTTTCAGAGTGCTTTCATACAGTGAGTAAGTTTATTCCTGTTCAACAGATACAAGGACTGGGGCACAGAGAAAGAAACGTTCACTTTTGGAAGCTCACACAGTAATTGGGGACAAACCTAGAAGAACAAGTGCAGGCTCTGTAGGTGCCTGAAATCCATGCTGCTGACTGGAAGAGACTCCTCTTCATCTTCCTGGTGGGTTGAATTCAAAGCTGATTTTGTGGTGGTTCTAAGAGAAGAAATGAAGACAGCATGATAAAGGAGTTGTCACTGGGACTGTGAGTAGAGCTGCTCCCAGCTCATGTGCTCTGTGTCCTGTGGAGCTTTAGATTCTGATCTGGTTCCCTTGCTGGGTCAGATGATTGATCCCTGCCTTCTGTGGGCTTTCTGAGCACAGTGTTTTCAGATGGTTATTTCCCCCTTTTTTTCCTGTCTGCTTAACAGGTTACATGAGTTCTAGGGAAGAAGTGTGGAGTTCTGGCTCATCTTTGCTTTCAGTGCCTGAATTTCTTAACCTAGCAGTGAACTTCTTTTTACTGCTCAGTGGAGCAGAGTTGCTCCACTGCAGGCCTTAAAAAGCTGCACTTTGAGTAGTCATCTTTTACTTGCTTATCAGCAGAGCCCAATATTGGCCTAGCCTGATGCAGACACAACTCAATCTGCCACCTGCTCCTGTAGCTTGCCTTGCTTGTCCAGTGGGTTCTAGCTTTCAGATCTGTTGTTGTGATGTGTGAAAGCAGGAGTCTGTGGAAATGAATTCCTTCTAAATAGGCTTTATATTCCTAATTATGTTTATCTCAATTTTCTAGAACTATGCCAAGAAAAAGAAAGCTGCTGGCTCAGTTAAGTGCCCTCCACAGCAACTCCAGCCTCCCTCCATTTGATGCCTTGGAGAACTTGAACACTACACCTGGTGGGGATTCCTCTCCAAAAAGCAGCAAGTATTTTGTGAGAGAGAAAACAAATTCTTGCCAGCTAGAAGCAGACTTTTTTAATCAACCCTGTATTAGTCTGGCTAAGTCCTTTCTGGGACAGGTAAGACATGAACACTGACATGACTGGACTGGAGCATGTGCTAGCTAGTAGCTCAGTGTCAAAGGATGTCCTTCTTTGCCTGCCATTTCACTCCAGGGCTTTGCTATTTCAGGAGAACTCTCATTCCTTCTCTGGTTAAGTGCAGTGGAATTTAAAGACTAGTAGCCAGCTCTATTTTGGATGAAGTCAGAGGAGTAACTGTTTGGGTTTAGTATGCTGTCACATTTCAGAATTAGCCTTGTGTGGAGTTTTTCTCCCTTTTTTCTTGTTTACCTTAAATGTACTTTGCTCTTTGTAGCTTGGAGGCTGTTGCAGGGCCAGTATTTTCCTTTCAGATATTCCTTTACTTGGTTTTGGCTCTTGCTTACTTAGCCCAGTGGAAAGGAGTGCTCTGCAGTCAGCAACATCTCCTCCTCTGCCTCTCTTTTACCAACCTGTGATGCTAACAGCATAGCAGGCCCTGGGCCTTTCACCACCAGTACCCACTGTCATAGTGTGCTCCAGTATTTCCTCCTTCTCTGCAAGCTCAGCAGACTGCTTGAGATTCCCTTTGATGCTGCCCTGTGTGCTTTGAAAGTCTTAGCTCCTGCTGCCTGCTTTGATTTCTGCTGTTCTGAGTAACTCAGCTCTCTCATGATCACCTTCCTGAGGTCCTGAGGGCAGCAGAGGCCCCAGCTGGAGACATTTAGGACTCCACAGCCCCTCACTGAAACTCTCTCCACTGCAAAACCTGCTCTTCCTTCCAGCCATTCCTTGTTCCTGAAAGGACTTTCTCCCTTATCCCAGTGCAGCAGCTTTGAGGAGTCTTTGGACCTTGCTGAAAGCCTGTGCAGATCAGAGTGGGGGAGATGAAAGGTGTGAGTCCTTCAGAAGCTCTCCTGCTGTGTTCCATGGGAGGAGGGAGCTCCTCCAGTGTTTTCCCTAGAAAAAGCTCCAGCCTGGGACCTCCTAAACACAACTGCAAACTGTGTTTTTAGTTTCACTGCTGTGGTCTTATCTTCTCTGAGTCCTTTGCATCCTTTGGTTGTCTGTAGGGTGAGCAGACTCTCCAGGTTCTCATTGGTTTAGATAACCTCAGGAATTTGTTCCCCACACTGTTGCTTTTGGCCTCTCTTGCTGCTTTTTTCTTTTCTAAGGATGTTGTGCTGTAATTGACACCTTTGCTCTGCTCTTTAACCCTGCTGGCTGTTTTCTGGTCTGTCTTAACCCCTCTCTGATCCCTCCTGTGTCTTTGCTATCTTTATGGACAGCCTGCTAGAAGTTTTCCTCAGCCGTGGTGCTCCAAGGATTGACACTGCTGGTGCTTCTTTGCCTTAAACCTGGGGGATTGGGGTGGAGAATACAGCAAATACCTACAAAAGCAACCCTGTGGCCTTTGTGGGATCACAAACTGGGTCTTTATGATACTGCCACATCCAGACCCTGCAGGCATGCTGTGGGGTGATGACAGCTGGGAGCTTCTTGCCATGGGCTGTGGCCTGGCCAGCAGAAGCTGGAGACAGGGATGGTAGCCTGCAGGCTGGAGTGCTCCAGAGAGTGTGTAGGAGCAGCAGGCCCTTTTCCCTCCCCTCTCTCCTTTGTTTCCACAGCTCTTGCCCTCTGTTGTTTTGTCCAGAGGGCTGCTGACTGATGCACTCTGACCTCTCCTGCAGATTTTAGTTCGCAAACTTCCTGATGGCAGAGAGCTCTGGGGGAGGATTGTGGAAACAGAAGCTTATCTGGGTGGGGAAGATGAAGCTTCCCACTCCAGAGGTGGGAAGCAGACTCAACGAAATGCAGCTATGTTCATGAAGCCAGGAACTCTCTATGTCTACCAGATCTATGGCATCTACTTCTGTGTCAATGTTTCCAGCCAAGGTAAGCTGAGCCTGAGAGACATTTGCTGCCTCCTGCACGGGGCTTGGAGTCACCAGTGAGCTCCCTCTGGGGCTCTCTGGAGTCAGTGACTTGCTGTCATCACCTTTCCTTGAGGCCTGGGGTTTGCCACTGTGAGCAGTGTGTGCCTGTGGGCAGTGTACTGACCATCAGCAGCACAGGCAGGGCCCCTTGCAGCTGCACAGTCACCAGCCCAGGGGGGTTTGGGCCCAGCACAGAAAGACTAAGGCCTGGAGGAGAGCCCTGATGGGACAGAGCTTTCTGTTTGGATGAGCTTGGCTGCTGCAGTATTCATGGGGTTCAGGGAACTTTGTAAAATTGCAGCCTAATGACAGCCTCAGTCTGTTGTGATGACAAGAAACTCTTCTAGAAGTCTCCTACTTTTCTGTTCAGAAGCTGTGAATATTGGGGGAAATGAAAAGGTTTGAGAGTCATAGAATTCAGAGATTCACAGATGGCCTGGGGTTGGGAGGGACCTTAAAGATCAGCTAGCTCCAACCCCCCTGCCATGGGCAGGGATGCCACCCACTAGACTAGGTTGCCCAGGGCCACATCCAGCCTGGCCTTGAACACTGCCAGGGATGGGGCAGCCACAGCCTCTCTGGGCAACCTGTGCCAGTGCCTCAGCACCCTCTGGGTAAAGAATTCTTTTCCCAAGATCCACTCTAAATCTCCCCTCCTTCAGTTTGAAGCCATTCCCCCTTGTCCTATTGCTTTCTACCTGGGTAAAGAGTCTCTCTCTATTTTATAAGCCCTCTTCAGGTATTGGAAGGCCTCTATGAGATCTCCCTGAAGCCTTCTCTTCTCCAGGCTGAACAATCCCAACCCTTTCAGCCTGTCCTCAGTCCTCTGATCATCTTCATGGCCTCCTCTGGACCTGCTCTAACAGGTCCATGTCTTTCTTATGCTGAGGACCCCAGAGCTGGCTGCAGTTCTTCAGGTGGGGTCTCATGAGGGCAGAGAGGCAGAATCCCCTCCCTTGACTGCTGGCCATGCCTCTCCTGATGCAGCCCAGGATACACATGGCCTAAGCTTAAGCAAGGAGTCAGTGCAGGAGCATTTTAGCTCCTTTGCTGGCTCTTAAAACAAACACTAAACCTCCAACAACCCAAACCAGGGTACCCAGAGCACTACAGAATCTCCACTCTTATCACTCTCAAGATAATAGAACCAGCCCCTAGCTGAATGACTCTGGAATTTGACTGCAACTCTCCCTCCACACCTCCTGCTACAAATGTGTTACTTCTAAAACTTGGGGGTTTCTTTCCTGTGGGGGTGCCAGTGTTTGCTCTGCAACACAGCTCTAGGTTAAGGAGGCAGCTTGGAATGGCAGCAGCTGTTCCTTAGATAAATGCTCATTCTGTTGGGAAAAAGCCTCCAAAATCATTTCACATTTCAGAGATAAAGAGTTTCAAACCCCCCAGCCCTTGTATTTTCCTCAGTGGAAAGCAAATGCTTTAACAGTGACCATTAATCCTCAGACTCTGGCCTTTGGACAGGGATCAAGCAGAGAAAACAGCAGCAGGTTGTGCTGTGGGGGAAGAACTGGTCTGTCTCAGTGGAGGTCTGGAGTCTGGTGGGTGAGCACATGGGAACTGCATTATGTTGGCTCTGCCAAATCTCTTCAGCTAATGAAAGCAGAATGCTTTGCTGCTCAGGATGGGATTCTTAGTGTCTGAAACATCAGGAATAATATTTGCTATTTGAAACAAAAGTGCTTAGCCTCTGCATTCTAGAAGGATCTCTCTGAAGTTTCCCCCTTGGGAAGTTTGCCCTCCTGCACTTCAGTTAGTGCTGTGGCCAATCAGTTAGAGCTCACTCTTGGGAGGGACTGAGGTGGATTTTTGGGTTTGTCACAAATTTCCTCTGCATGCAGCTTGTCCCACATGGAGCTGTGCTGACAGCAAGCCCAGCTGTCAGCACCAGCCCTGGCAGGAACAGGCTGAGGCAAAGAGCCTGGCTCTGTGTGCTGTGTGGCACAGATGTGTCTGCACCAGCAGACTTCAGTCCTTCAGGGTATCTGCCCCTGTGCAGATGTGCTGGGAGAGAGGCTCTGAGGAGGAATCAGACCCAAGGGGCTTTTCTCATCTTAGCACAGAGGGAGAAGCCTGTCCTGTTGTTCAGTCTGAGGGAGAAGATTAAGGAGGTCATGGCTGGTGGTGGCATTTGCTTCTCTGGGTATGGGACAGTCCTTGGAGACTCTGGCCTGAAGCTGGCTGTAGGTGTGCAGAAAACACCAGGAAACAAGAGGGACATCAGCAAGAGCCTGACTGTGCTGCCATGTGTGTGTTCTGCTGCTAGGGCTGAAAGAGGAACTGGGAAAGTGGAGATCCCAGTGATGCTGTAGCCAGCCCCAGGCTCACACTGCATGGATGTCTTTCTGAAGGAAGTGTTTTTGGGAGCTTTGAGTCAGATGGGTGGAGGCAGGAGAAAAGTTTCTTCTCTCCAGTGGCCAAGAATATGGAAGCTGGAGCCATTCCAGGGAAGGAGCAGCAAGCTGCACAGGGGGGTGCTGAGATGTCCCTATCCTCTGATTTCTGGCTGCTCAGGGAGAGAATTGGCTTCTGCCTTGCTTTTAGCTCTGAGTGCTGCTCATTACAGGGAGTGACTCCTAGGCAGGGGAGGTAGAGACTCAGATCTCTGGACTGGAACCACTATTCCTGCTGTCCTGTCAGTGGCCATGTCTGTGCCAGGCAGATGCTGAAGCCAGGTAACCCCTGAGAGCAAACTGCTGCAGGCTCAGGGAGGGAGGGAGGCTGAAGCACTCTGGCAGGTAGGAGTTGAGGCAGAAGGATTCAGCTACATTTTGGTAGTTAAAGGAAAGCTTCTGGTGTGCAAGTATGCTGAGGAGGACCCACACACCAGCCCAGGGGGTGTGGGGATGGATGAGGGCAGAGAAGGGAAGTAGCTGATCACAGCATCCCTGCACTCTTCCCCTGCCTGCTGTCTCCACCTCTTCCCAAAGCTGTTGCCTCCAGGAGCTGCCAGCTCTGAGCAGAGCCCAGTGTCTGTGTTACACAGACCTAGAGAGGGCATGAAAACGTTCTGGTGGCAATGGTAAAGAGCAGCCAGAGCCAGAAGTGTCAGGTAACTCCCTGCCACAGCTCTGCCAGTGCTCTGGGAGCACCTGCAGTTGCCCTGAGAGCCTCTTTCTCCCCCCATGAACTGCCAAGGACTGGGTTCAGTTCAAGTGCAGCCATGGTTTCCACTTGCTTTCGTGATGGAGGAAAGCAAGGAGAATAATGAAGGGATTGCTGAGGATCCCCCAGTTGTTCCTGGCAAGGGAGGCAGCAGCCCAGTGTGGAGGATGTTTCTTTGTGCATGGATAAAAGCAGAATTAGGACATGGAGCATGTTCTTCAAAATCTGAGCTGACCTCTGAGCTCTAAATCACTGTAGTAGAGGGAAGCAGCTTTTGGCTGCCAGATTAACATCAATCCCCCTGCCTTAGAGAAGGGAGTGCCTGGGAACAGATTGCTGACAGCTGCTGGAAAGAAGTCTGTTGACCTCCTGAAGCTGTCCTGAGGGCAGCAGCAGGGGCTGTGAGCAGGTTCAGGGCCATGGACACACCTCACAAAGCCAGAACTGAGCTCCTCAGCTGGGGAGCCCAGCAGGGTAATTTAGGGTGGGATTTGTACAAAATAGGAGAGGGCTCTATTTTGGGAAATCACAGGTCCTGAGGGAGCTGCCAGTGCCTACAAAAAGAAGCCTTTGCCAGGCAGGGAGCATGGCTCCAGATGTGTGAGGCTGGAGAGGGAGCAGCCTCCCAGAGCACGCTGGGGAGGAATGCCGTGGGTGGCCCCAGCACAAGCAGTGCTGTGTGGGGCAGCACACAGGCTGCTCTACCAGGCACTCTCCTCACCCACTCCAGCTCAGGAGAAGACCTTCCTTGCTGTCCAGGGGAAAAGAGTGTCCCACTCAGGCTGGAGATCCTTTGTCCTCTTCAGCTCTGCTGAAGTGATGCTCCCAGGGCTGTGCATCCCACAGCCACAGGCTGTGCAGCCCTGGCCTGCCCTGGCTCTGCTGAGGACTTCCCTGGCACAAGGGTTTGGATCCCTCTCTGCTGCAGTCATCCCACCTGCTGGTACACCTCCAGCAGGTGTTTCAGCTGCTAGCTCCTGCAGCAGCAGCAGCAGCACGGGCAGTGGCTGCAGCTCCTCCCCAGGTTCCTCTCTGTCCAGCTCTACAGGCTGCCTCTTCCTGCTGGCAGCATCCAGGCTCACTCTGCCTCTCCTTTGATAGCTGGAGTTCTTGTAATCAGTTTGTTATAAATCCTCTGGGTTTGGGAGCAGCTTTGGCTGGCTGTGCCAAAACAGAACCAGATGTGTATTCATCCCTCGGCGCTGTGCTGACATCAGAAAAACCTCTTGTCCTCTGGCAAGCCTTGGAGCAGCAGCTAGACTCTGGAACATCAAGAAGTGGGGTGGGAGAAGAGCAAGTCAGCACTGCTGAATAAAGGCCACAGAGCTCTGGGATACTGGAGATTCACAAGAGGGAAGGGAGGGCACTGACTCCAGAGCCTGGCACTCCAAGCAGAGCGTCCTGAGAAGGCCAGGGCCTGGGCTTGGGTGCTGCAGGCAGTTCCCTGCTCCCTCAGGCTAAGCTGAGCCAGCAGCTCAGAGCTGAAATGCTGCAAGCTGAGCTGTTTCTGCACTAACCCCTGCCTCTTGTCCTGCACAGGGGAAGGGGCTGCAGTGCTGCTGCGCTCCCTGGAGCCTCTGCAGGGCCTGGAAGCCATGAGGGAGCTGCGCAGCGCATCCAGGAAAGGCCCCAGGAGGCCACTGAAGGACTGGCAGCTCTGCAACGGCCCCTCCAGGCTCTGCCAAGCCCTGGGGATCGATAAAGCTTTTGACCAAAGGGACCTGACTCAGGATGCAGCCATCTGGATGGTAGCTGGACACGACCTGCCAGGGGAGGAGGAGGTGGTAGCCACGACAAGGATTGGTGTTGGCAGCTACGGGGAGTGGGCACAGAAACCTCTCAGGTTTTACCTCCGAGGAAACAAATTTGTGAGTGTTGTAGACAAGAAAAGGGAGAGAGAGATGGCAGCAGGGGGACACTCCTCCTGCAGCTGACAAGTCTGGCAAGCATGCAGCTACCAGGAGGGGAGCTGTGCTCTGTGGGATGCCTCAAGTGATGCCATGGCAGCAGCCAGGGCCCATGTAGTGGCCTGGAGGTTTTTAACAATAAATGGACTTTGGCACAATGAATGGAGCAAGGTGGCATTTCATTTGTGGGGCAGCCTGGCCTGGGTCTCCCAGGCAGAACTGGGGTTGGTTGGGGGCACTGAAGGCCACTTTCTCCCTTGGCAGTGGATCCAGGCTTAATTCATCAAGGTGCAAGAGTGGTGAAGGTTCAGAGCTCAGCCCTGCTGTGATGCTGCCCTCACCCATGGCCCCAGCAGAGGCCATCCCTTGGCTGCAGGAGGGGAACAGGCCAAGAACTGGATGGCAGCAGGGCTGACTGAAAGGATGAGAGCTGGGAGAAGAGGAAGCAAGGGAAGGATCTTACTGTTGCCTACAGTAACCTAGTGGGAGGGTGTAGAGAAGACAAGCAGGCTTCTGTCAGGCAGGATGAGAGGGAAGAGGCAGAAGCCAGAACACAGGAAATTCTCAGTAGCTCTCTGGAAAAAATGTTCACCATGAGAGCAGTCAAACACTGGAACAGGAACCCAGAGCAGCTCTGGGACATTCAAACCTCCCCTGGACAAGCTCCTGACTGCCCCAGTGTAACATGTTTTCTCTGAACAGAGGTTTGGACAAAAGACTTCCTAGAGATTCCTTCCAACCTATACCAGCACTGAGAATGGGAATGGCCTTTGTTTTCCCAGCTGCTTTTGAAACCAGTTCCAAACTTACCAGTGTGTGAATCCCACCACAGGGAAAGCACTGATGCTGGAGTTTCTGTTGACACTGCATCCTGGCCTGGTACTGCAGGCTTTAGGGCAGAACTCCAGCCACACAGGCAGCTTGAAGGATGACAGGGACCCCCCCAGCCTAGGATTCACATGCAAGAAAACAGTGCAAGTTCTTCCAAACCCTTATCCCCATCACATGAGGAAAATCATGTCTGGCCCCTCCTTGAGGGAGGCTCTTGTTCTGCTGCCCTCAGGAGCTGACCTTGAGACACAGTTGCTGGGGGCAGGGTGGGAGTGGGGCCCTACAGCAGTGTTGATCTGATTATTAGGTTGGATATTGTTGTTGCTCTTCTAGAACATTCCTGCTTGCAGCTGCAGGGGAAAATCTGCTGGAGGGACCAGGATTAAGTAGCTGTCCACAGGTACCTGGTGCACTGTCAGTGTTGTGACTGTGCCTTGCTGGTGGTAGATCAAGTATCTATAAAGGTCCCAGTTGCACCCAATTTGAGGAGGCCACTGAAGCTGCTCTTTGAGAGCCTGCAGCTCTGGGAGCAACTCCAGCTGGTGTGTGTGTGGTATAAAGGAAGGTCTTAAGGAGCTGCCTGACAGTTTTTTAACAACAGCCACCCCTGGAAGCCACCATCGTGGAGGCAAAGGTCTCCCCTGCTTCCCTGGGTACACAGCACAGAGCAAGGGAGCAGCTGTGGGGAGCAGAGGTCTCATTCAGGCCAGGAGTGAGCTGTCTCCAAAAACAGGGCTGTCACCTCTTGTTCTAGCTCCAGCAGCGCCAGAGAAGCAGCCCTGAACCAGATGAGGAAACACAGCCATGTACAGACCTGTCTCTTGCTTTTCAGCTGGACAGCTTTTACCCAGTCCAGGTTCCCAGCCTGGCTCCCTGCAGCCACAGCCATGCTTGCAGGGAGGGGACTGGAGGAAGAGAACAAGCCCTGGGGGAGAAATCTGAGTGCCCCTAGTACCAGCCTGGGGCTGTGTGGAACTCATGTGCCCATACACTTGCAGTCAAGTTCAGCCCAGGCTCCCAACCCCACCCCAGACAAAAACTGGAAACCTTGAACCCCCTCCAAGAACAAAGGCTAGGTGACAGCTGGGGTCCCACAGACACTTGGTCAGAAGGCTGCTGGGGAGGGGAAATAAGCAGCTGTAGCTCAGTGAGTGAGTCATGCTCATTCATGGCACTGTTTACTCAGGAGAGTTCCTACCTGTGGCCTCCCTGCTGCCAGATAAGAGTGATCAAACAGAATTCCTCAGTGCCCAGGGACATCTCCCTATAAGCCAGGCTGACTCCACTCTGCCCTTGTGTGCTCTGCCATGGGGACAGGCTGCTCACAGCTGGTGCTGGCAGCTGAGTGCCCCAGCAGTCCTGGTGCTGCAGAGCAGAGCAAAGAACCAGCCTCCCCCCTGAGCTGAAGCAGTCTCAGGAGCACTGCACTGGGAATCTTCTCGGCTCAGTCTCCAAAGCCCTGGGAGGGAGCAGGGTCAGGGAAGGGCTGGGAACCTTGTGCAGCAGGAATCCAGGCTGGGCAAACTCAGGCTGTCCTCAGCAGCCCCCAGAGCCCCAGCACAGCCCAGCTTCAGCTGCCACCACAGGGAGCAGCTGGGGAAATCGAGGCACGGAGGGGGAGAAGCTGCTCTGCGTCACGGGGCAAGAAGGAACCGAAATCACCTCCTTTGGCTTCCAGGCATCCTTTAGGTGATGAGAGCACAGCAGGGTCCCTTGCTTTGCTGGCAGAGTCACTTGAGGAGAGACTGGAAGACTGAAATGACAGGGTCCTCGTGGCTGGTGACCACCAGCACGCTGCGGAACTTGTCGAAGAGCATGAGGAGCTGGGAGCGCCGCATGTTCTCGTTGTACATGATCTCCTCTAGGTGGTGCCGGCCTCGGAAGTAGTGCAGCAGCCTGCAGGCAAGGAGAGCAAGGGAGCCACGTTGCAAAAGCATGCCAAAAGCAAGGGCATGCAGCTAGAACTCCTCCTGCCACCCTCGAGGCTCCCTCTCCCCTAGGGTGCAAGTCAGAAGGTGGTGGGGTTGTGTTCCTGACTGAAATCAGCTTCTCCCTTAGGCAAGGCTAGAACAGAGAGTCCCTGGAAAAGCAGGGGGCTGCTCTGCTTCAGGGCTTTGCATTCAAAGGTTTCCTACCCTGGGACATTTCCTCAGACTGTCCATTTTTAACTCCAGAAAGCAAGGAACCAGGAGTGCCAGCAAGCCTTGAGGAGTCAGGCCAGAGCAGGTTTACTTCTGCACTCTCTCAGCTGTGTCTGCAGTGCCCTTGGCACAGCTCTGCCTGCATCAGAGGCCTGAGTACCTGGGCATCTCTGGAGATTGAAGAACAAGGGGCCTGGTAACTGCAGATCATGCACTGCTGAGCTTTGGTAAGCCTGGGCTAGGTGGAGCAGTCACAACAGGGAGATGGAAATTTTGGTGACAGGCACCACAGAGAAGCTCTGAGAGTTATAAAGCCCCTAAAGAGTCCCAAAACACTGAAATCTAAGCTCAAACTGCACCAGCTTCTTAAATTCCCAGTTCTCTTTGAACAGAAGCTGCACTGATAGCCCTTTGCTGCCCACCAATGTGCCATGGACACCAGATCACAGTATGGTCTAAGACAAAGCTCTGCAGCCTCTCCACTGCAGCAAGTCCCTGATGACCTGCTAAGGACCTGCTCCCCAGAGCCCCATCAGAACCTGCCACTGAGCCACCCCTCCAGGAGGAGCTGGAGTTTGCCACTCAGTCTCTCAGTTGTCTGAACAACCTCCCAAACACAGGCACCATTCTGCACAGGTCACTCAAATCCTGCTCCCCTCAGGGCCTGACACAGAGGCCAGGATCCCTTCCCCAGCTACACACAGCCTTGTGTCCACGTGTGCTACACATCACACTCTGCTCTGTGCTTCAACACCTTGGGCTCCTGCTTCCAGAAACAGATTCCAGTTGAGGAGTCTGTTTTGCAGCCCATTCCTACAGCCCTGGTGCAGGACCAGCCTTCACAAGGCACCAGTGATCCCCTGGAGCATTCCTGCCTGTTCTCACACACAGCAGGATGGGGCCTCATGCTTTCCCTGAAGGACCAACCCTGGCCTGGCTGCTGCTGCTGCTGCTCAGGTGACTCCTGTCACCCATTACCCTTCACAAGTGACTGGAAGGGAGTCACTGTGCAGCAAGGCTCCCTCCATCACACCCTCCCTCTACAGGGCTTAGGGCCACCTCTAGTCCACTGCCATTTGTCTTTCTCTGCTCCTCAGTTTGCCACATCCCTCCTCTCACCTCCCTCTTGTTCCCCAAAGCTCAGAGCTGGGAACCTCAGTGCCCCATCCCTGCAGGCCAGGACACAGCAGACTCCCTTCTGCTTTCATGTTCACTTCCCAGCTCTCCAACTGGCACCATTAACTGCTCCATCCCTCTTCCTGCAGTACAAACAAACAACAGATGGACAAGCTCCACTCCTATTTACCTTTCCACTCTCTGGGCTGTGGATTTGCCTTTTGCAGTGTCTCCCTGGGGGTATTTCAATCAGGCTAATTACCTTCCTCCCTTGGGCCAGCAGCAACCAGCCTGCACTGAGCAGTGACCATCAGCAGGGACAGTGTCTGTGTCAAAACCAGACCATTCCCTGAGCTGTCACAGCAGTGTTTGTGCATTGTATCTTACCAGTTGTGCCACACTTCAAAAAGTGACTGTGAAAAAGACTTTAGAAGCCACATACTCCATCTCTTCCCCAAAGCCCCTTGCTGTGGCTGCCCCTGCTCCCACCCCCTGGCATTGCTGCCTCTCCTGTGCAAACGATTCTGAGCTGAATTCCAACAGCAGCCCAGACTGAGCAGGAGTTTGCCAACAAATCAGTCCACCCTACATTCAGAAAGGAGTCTGGATTTGTAACTGGTCAGGATGAAATACTTTCCACTCCATAAAAGCTAGAGAGGATATTAAAGAACATCCCAAACTGCTGGCTGGAAGACACCTCCAGAGTCCAGTCCAGCATCCTGCTTCAGCAGGAGCACTGCCAATGCTCCAGCTGCTCCCAGCCAAGCCCTGAAGCCCTCCAAGAATGGAGATTCCTCCACATGCCTGAGTAATCTGTCCTGGGCTGCACCACCCTCCCAGGGAAGAAACGTTCCCAAAGTCTAGCTGCAATCTACAAAGCTGGAGCCTGGGGCTCACAGCTCCAGTGAAGATGGGCACTGTCCTTGCCTCTCTGGGCAAGGAGTGTTTATGGACCCAAAAAGGACACACAGTGGCACTTCTTGGGGCACTAGCACTGCACTGGAGCCCCTCTGAACTTGCACAGATATGCCTGTTGACACATGTGCACTTCCAGCTGCAGTGATGGAAGATGTTCTGCTCTCTCCAAGTCACATGAGCTGCCCCTCTGACAGCAGGGCAGTGTTCTTCAGCACTAACCCAAACCAGAACTAGACCAGGCACCCAAAACCAGCTTACTTCTTGCCAAGGAGATATCCCTTCCACCAGCACTGCTGGGAACTGAAGCAGACCTGCCCACAGCTTAGTGCCACCCATGAGCATTCCTCAGTGGAGGAAGGGATCTCCATCTCCCAGTCTGAGAGAACCCCTGAGAGTGGTTCCACAGCCATGGGCTGGGAGAGCAGCCACGAGTGAAGGCTCAAAAGCACTGCTTAATGTGCAGTCAGGAATGCTTTGTGTACAATACCAAAGACCTAACTCAAAAAAGAACTTGTCTCCCTCTTAAAAGTTTACTTCTGGCAGGACATGGCAGCCTCCCTCCAGCAGCACCTCCAGAAGGAGCCTGGATTTCAGCTCCCTTTCAGTGTTACACGGGTTAACACAGCCAGTGCTGGAGCCAAGGCTCCTTATCTCCCCTTAAGGTTTCTGTCTTGCACCTACCAGCTGTGCACAACAAAGGACAGGCACAAACTCTGCCATCTGCCTGCTGAGTGAGAGGCATCCAGAGGCACAGCCATAAGAAAATCCATGGGGTTGAAGTTTATTCTGTGCTGAAAATAAGCCACCCCTTGGTGTGCACACCAACACCCTGGGAAGGGCAGCTGCAGGGTAGCCAGGGCACTAAGCAGGCATTTATAGCAGGAGTTTGTGCTGGGAGGCAGCTGATAGAGCAAAGCTCTTTGCCAGAGCACAGCCTTCCTCAGGCTGCTGTTCCTCCACAGGAAGCACAAAGAGGAGCTGGCACAGTAACCTGGACTGGGGTGATGAGGGAGATCAGCTCGTTCCCTGCAGCAGCCTCTCCACAACTGTTTACACTTTCATTAAGAGCAGTAGGTTTACCCAGACACTCATCTCTAATGCTTTATGGCACAAAAAGAGAGAAAACACAGCCACAACCCCCAATTTATGGTGTCCCATAAAGCCACCAGTAACCAAAAGTGCCTGGAATAAAGACTCCAATTTGTGCATTCCAACATCCTAACCACAGGACCCTTTTGGTCCTCTCTCTCTTCCTCACTGCTGACTTAGGAACAAGCTGTGCAGTTCTCAGTTCCCTCTGCAGCAGAATGGGAATTCAGGCTTGGCAAAGCCACCCTGGGGGTCAGCAGAGGAACCTGCTGCAGGAGCCAACTGCCAGACCCTCACTGTTCAGCCTCCACAGAGAAATCAAAGCACATTTTTGCATCTGCAATTCCAAAGCTTTACCCAGATGAGAGAAGTGACAAGGGAACAACCCTGAAATCCTTTCCACTCCCTAGGATGACTAAGGATCTGCACTGCCCCTAAATAGAGAGAAGGAGACAACTAATCAGAGAGCACTAACCACCCACAGGCTTGGGGGAGCACTATGACAATACCTGAGTAGTTTCTTGCTGTTACAGCTTCTCTGGCTACTTGCTGATCTCCAGCCTAGGGGGAGCCCAGGTTTTTAGGGGATTACCAGAAGCACAGCAGGAAAAGCTGCAGTTATTTGCTTTGGGTGGTTTTCTGCTCCACAAGTATGAAAAGCAGTGAAAGGTGCATTCCAGAGCTGCTGCTGTGTTTTGAAATGCCTCTTCCCCTCCACCCCTTCTTCCCAGATGGCTGCTTAGGAAGCCACTTTGCTTTTCACCAGGTGCAGAACCACATCTCCTGTATTTCTGTTGCCTTGGTAAGTGTGTGCTACTAATCACCCATCCTAATGGCTTGAAGCTAGTGTCATGAGCAGCTCAGCTCTGCAAACAGACCTGGAGATGTTTGCAGGCTGCTCTGTAAGAGTATTCAAGCTTTGTCTGTCTCCTATTTGCCTGGAGTTTACGAACCTTCAGATAAAGGATTACCAATGGGCACCAAGTGACAGCATCAGCAGCACTGGGGCTTGGCTTTGCCTGCTTCGAAGGTTTCTTTCAGGCTAGGCAGTTTTCTGTCTACCCTGTGTGGACACAGGAGAACTGGCAGGCAAACAGCCAAGTCCCCCTGCTGTCCAAGCACACACCCTGCTGCTCCTTCACGCATCCAGGACTCTTTGTTAACAGCTTTTTGTGCGACACGTATGTTAGACTCTAAAACCTGACGTGCAGAGATGAAATAGGTCTAAGGGGAACAACCCCCAAACTACCAGGATTTGCTCACAATCCACAGCAACCCTTCAAGAAGCCAGCAAGGGGAAGAAGAGCAGATCCCACCCTGCACTCCTCATCTCCTACCTTGCAAACATGCGAAGATCTTCAGGGTTCTGGGCAGCAGGGACATTAAGGATAGCTTCCCTCTCGTGTTCCAACAAGCTTGCCAGCAGATTCTCTGTCATCCTTTTATTTAGGGGTGAGTCCCCACCAGGTATCAACTCAGCACTGGAATTATCCATGCTAGGGCTTGTCAGAGTCATGTCATCACTGCTAGCTACCAAGGGAAGAGAGACAGAGAATTTGTTATGTTCCTCAGCATAATGATGCAAAGATTATCAACCCCAGGCTGCTCCTGGGCAGCCCCTTCCAAAAAGAATCCCTTCAGATTTGCAGAGCAAAGAAAGTGCCTCTGGAAATGCTAGATGTCTCTGCAATTAGCCAGATGACAACACAGGGATTTTCTCAATGGGGAAGTCAAATGTCTCAACAAAATCATCAATTCCTGGGGAAAATTGCACTTCTGGAGCCTATAAACAGTCCATAAAAAACATCTGAAAAGAGAACTGCCAGCCAGCTCTGCTGGAATAGCATGAAGTGGTAACATGAAAAGCCTAAGAGCACAGAAGGTGGGAGCAAGCAGAAAGCAAGGCCAAGAAGCAATATCCTCTTGTGAGGGAGCCAGAATAAGCAGATCCCAGACTTATCTGACTCGCAGTCCAAGATTTCTGCCCTAATTCATGACTTCTGTAAAGCTGCAAGTTGGACAGAGTTGTCTCCTGACAGCCAGCCTCAGAGAATGCTGCTCAGAACAGCACAGGCAGGAAAGTTTGGGGGTTTCAGCACTAAATCTGATTTATACCTCTTGAAAAAAGGCTTTCCTGGAATCACCCTGAAGAATGGCTCTGAGGAGATTAAAGAAATCAGGAGACATAAACAGAAAGCAACCACTGGTGAGAATGACAGCTAGCTCTGCATCTCCTTAGGCTCTGCAGCCTCTAGAACCAATGCTCTCTGAAACAAGCTCTGAGCATTCTCCTCCTCTGCTGACAAGCAAAGCTCAGGCAGTAAAAGCAGTGCAGGCAGAGGCACAGGGTGGTTACCTCTGAGCACAGCAAGGGAGGAGGAAGTTACTCAGGTAACATGAAAGGACCTCTGATAAAAATGTTTGACATGACCTTGGCAAATCACAAGGCACTTCTTCTGTAAACCCAAGAATCTAAGGTCTAACAGCCCTTCAGGTTTTCCCCATTCAAGAAGGGCTGGACCTGATTAGCAACCACAAGCTGCCTTGTAACCGAGGCCTGATCACCCTAGGCATGGCTAAGGGCAGCTCTGGAAGGGGGCTGTGGTCTGAAGAGCAGAGAAGAGAGTGCTCATACTTGGAGAACCAAAGCTGAGAGCGTTGGGGGTGCTTAGGCTTCGGCCTCCAACCCTGGCAGTGAAGGGCATGTCCTCCTCCGGGGCCCGGGCCTCCTCCTCCTTCGGGGGCACCATCAGGCAGACGTAAGTGTGCAGCTGGATCAGCAGGCGGTGCTGCAGCATCCAGATCACCATCTGAATCAGCTGAGTCTGCAGAGGCAGAGAGGAACCAGTGAAGGCCTGGGACACAGAATACAGGGGGAAAACTCCACCCAAAGGTCAGGCTTTGTGACTAAGAAGTCCCAAGGAAAAACGCTTCCCACCCCAGGCAGCGAGTTCTCTCCCTTCTCCAGTCCCAAAGGGTGAGCAGGCACCCACGGCCACCACAGCCCCAGCCTCTGGGGATGCCTAGGCTGTCAGCAGTCCTTTCAGCAGCAGCAGCTCTTCATGCAACACTGACCAGCAGAGAACCAGCCCTGCACCCTTGCTACAGCTCCAGCACCTGCTGCCTTCTAGCAGAGCAGCTGGATGCCCTCCCCACAGAAGGCTTCAGCCACCCAGCTGGAGCCACAGAACCCCCCTGGGAGCTGTTCTAGCCTGTTTTCACAAAACAAGGTCAGTAGGTGCTGTAAAAATGGGAGAGTCTTCCTTCTGAGGGATGAGACATGGAAAAGGAGTCAAGCAGATGTAGGCCCTGATGCCCACAGCCCACCAGTGTGAGCCCTGAGCCCAGTTTGCTGGTTGCTACACAAGAGCCACTAACACCAGGAATCCCTGAAGGCTTAACCCCAGAGCAGTCAGGCTGAAGTGCAACAATACTAGGGAGAAGGCAGGGTGATAGGGCAGAGCTGAAGCAAGCAGGACAGGTGCCCAGAAGCAGGAGCCATTTGCTGTCAGATAGGAAATTGCTTCCTAAGCCTGGGAGAGCCTCTGGAGACCAGAGCCCTGCCAGGACTCAGTGCTGCAGAAAGAGCACAGACAGCAGCAGCAGCCTTGGCAAGAGCCAGCAGCCTGCAACTGCCAAGGAGTCTCCTCCCAGGGCAGAGGGTTAACGTCCCCCGTGTGCTTGCCAGCCCTCTGGGATAAGAGGCCAGGCCAAGCTTACAGAGGCAGCAAGGCTTTTAGGGTGCAGACAGGCAAGAGTTTGAAATGTTCATTTTAAAGCAAGATGCCCAACACTTTGTGTTGCAGCAGCTGAAGACCTGCACAGTGACCCCAGAGCAGTGCTGAAGGCAGTGGGCAGAGGGAGGGACAAGGGTCTGTAGGTTCCTGGCATGCTCTGTTTTCAGGAGGAACATTTGAAACACATCATCCTCTCTCAACTTCTGCACAAAAAGCCTTTTCATATCACTGCAGGCAACCCTTCCCAGAGCTAACTGCCTCACTGACAAAAGCTGTTTGGGGATTTCATAGCAACCAACACTGTTTTGGTGAGAGAAGCACATGCAGAATGAGCTCAGACTCTGAGAAGGAAGCTAGCTCTGCTGCATGAATCATCAGGGGAACAGGCCAAATCTCCAGAAAAGCCCCAAACCAGAGTTCATCACTCCACATAATTCTCCTTTTTCCATCAATCTCCTAATTCTCAGTTCCTCCTCTGCTCTCAATCACAAAAGCAACATCTCTTGTTTGCAGACAGACCCACACCCTGTCTTTTCAGGGAGTACCATTTTTGGGGGCCTGAATGGATGTTCATCTTCAAACATGTGATCTGGGATTGCTTCAAACATCTTGGAAAAGCCATAATTCATTTCACATGTTGAAGAGAGCCTACAGAAGAGGAAGGCTGGCAGAAGATACCAAGTGTAGAGTGTTTAGCTAACATCTGAAATCAGCCTGGAAGAGAGAGCAGCCTTGCTCCAGTGATCCCATTGCTGAAACCCTTCCTGCCAGCTGCAGGCTGGATGGAAAGATGTCTCATGGGTTTGATACTCAGCTTTCCAACCTGCTGGCATGCAGCAATCTCTGATGAGCCTGTTTTCACATCAAAGGAAAGAGGTCTGCACATTTCAGAGCACAAAGTAACCCTGGAAAAACCCAAGGCAGTTGAAGGAGACAGGATGACAGGTTCTAGCAGACCTGCAGAATCTGCCAGGTAGGGCCTGAGCTAGACCAACCTCCACTGGTCCCTTTGGGGGTTTCATGGATCACAAAAACAACCAGCTGCTTTTCTTACAGCTCCATGTGTATGGAGAGTCTTACCCAACAGCCTTCACCTCTATGCCATCAGGAATACATCTAGAAAGCCAGCAGCTATGTCTCAGTGGAACAAGGAGCAGGGCAAAAGTGGTGTTACAGCTTTACATCCCCATTCCCTTCTCCTCATCCCCTTCTTCTCCCCTTCCCCTTCCCTGCATCTCCCTTGAGTGAATTCCACCTGCTAAGCTGGCAGAGAACTAGTGTGGCTGAAACAAGTGAAGTGAATGGAGTCAAGCTGGAGAGCAGCCAGAGCTCTGGTGCAAAGGGAAGAGGGAAAGGAGAAAAGCATGGGTGCACACACCTGAGGGTGGAAAGGAAACACAGCATCTCCTCTCAGAAGCACCTAGAACCTAGATGTCCTTAGGTCTGCTGAGCTGTAGAGGCATCCTCACCCTGCTGCAATGCTGCTATCCAAGCAAGGCAGGGTAAAGCAAGGGGAGCTAGCACAGAGCTCAGTGCACAAACACCAACATCTATCCAAAATGGAGAGATGTACAACAACCACAGAGTTCCACTGCTCATCATCACAGGCAAGGAAAGAGATCAAGACAGCAGGCTGAAGAAGAATTCCTGCCTCTAGCACTGTGCATGGTTGAGAGCACCGGCACTCCTGACACACCCCAGGCACTGGACATCTCTTACAATACTCCAGCTTTCAAGGCAGTCTTGTCCTTGCTCAGGGTGTTGTAGGTGGGTTGTACCTCCTATCAGTCAAAAAACACCCCAGCACCCCAAGGAGAAGGATGCCAGTCCCCATCTTTGCATCTCCCCCAAGGAATGGAGTGATTCCACCCAGAGACCTGTCAGCAAACCTCTCCTCTTCCCAACCAAGCACCACAGCTCTGCCCCACAACAGGAGGAAAGGTTCTAACAGCTTTCCTAGTTTGTGTTGTGGACTTCACTAATGCCCTCCATACTCTGTGCCTGTCCAGAGGGCAGCCAGTCCTGTGCTTCAGACAAGAATCAAAGGGGATGGATGCCTTGAGACCATGTTTCTGCAGGAAGCAGAGCCCTTCCCACACCCCTGACCCTGCAGCACAGGTGACCTGCAGTTCAGAAACACAGAGCCAGTCCAGCCAGCATGATGAAAAGCACAAGATAACAGACTACTGGGGACAATCTCCACAGTTAAAGGCCCACATCCCCTCCTAGGTACACAAAGAGCAAAATTACAGGGAAAGGTCCCAGATTTGTTAGTTTGTTTCAGAGGCAAAGCAAATACAATGGGATAATATTTACAGTTCACAGTACAGCATCTTCTATCCCTGCACAGCAGAAGAGAAAGCCACCCACATTTCATCAGATTCATTGCTCCACCAACTAGACCTCTGCTAATGACAATTAGAGCCTGACCACTTCAGGACAGGGAATCTCTCCTAAAACAAAACAACACCAAGAGTTCTACCTAGGTAAAGCAAAGCAAAGGGAAATGTACTGATATGAAAACTTCTAAACACTCTCCAGGCTGAACTACCCCAAGAACTGTCAGGCTTAGCTTTACCAAGAAGCAGCTCACCATGGCCCAAACCAGCCCCCCACAGGGTGGTCTCCTTCCTCTCCATGCATATCTTGGTGGTCCCAAATCTTGTGCCACCACCATTCTCACCTCCCTTCTTCAGACTGTGGAAGGCACCTCCACAGCTTGTCACAGCATCATTCCTCCACACATGCTGGAAGGATGATGACAAGAAGCCATGCTGCTGGCCTTCAGGAGCCCAGGAGGGACAGGTGAGAAGCAGAGAGCGGGCACCCACTCCAACAGAGCCAGTTGAGCACTCCCACAGCTCTGGCAAACAGGGATCACAAGCTGCTGTTTCAAGGCATGACTGCTGCAGTAAGTGGCAGACTTGACTTGTGTATTTGAAACAAAAGAGGACATCTGAGAACAACCAGAAGGATTAAGGAGAAGTATTAAGGCAAGTAATTCATTTTTAAAGGCCTCATCAGAACACCTCCTGAGGCTACTGCAGGTACAATAAAATTAATGCTGTTAAATCACCTTCCATCTTCAGGCCACTGATTTGTCTGTAACTGCAAGGAAGCACTGCCCAAACAGTCAATCTGCTCTTCCCCTGCCTCCCAGGGTGGCAGCTGAGCAGCAGATACTGCTGGGATCAGACACCACATCGTTACTGATCTTTACCTCTGAGCAGAATCTCCGCCGACCTGAAACTGCAACACATTCTTCTCTCTCAGTTGTGCCTGTGTGTGCAACTGCTGTTCATCTCCCAGAGAGGTGAGCAGTGTTAAATCCACACAGCCAGCAAGCCACCAAAGAATGAAGGCTAGCAAACACCACTGCAAGGAAGCAGGTAAGGAAATCTGCCCATACTTCCCCTGCCACAGTGAGCTGTGTTCAGAGCTCCCAGCTTCTTCCTTTGGGAATATGAATGTCAGCCAGGAAACCTCACATTGCTGAGCTCCTTCTTGCATTTCACCAGTTCCCTGAAATGCTGCAAGCCATGATCTGTGCCTAAGTAGAACAGCAGCTCACAAGCCCAAAATCCATATATTCTCACCCCAAACCTGAACACTACAATGCTAAGGCTGTGACACATGGACCCCTGTTGACTACATGCTGAGTCTACTTCCTCTAGCAGCCTCCAAACAATTCTAGCTTCACAGCAAAAGCTAAGTGAATAGACAGCTTGTTTTTAAAACCAGATTGGGGACTTCAGGCAGATGGAATAGAATGAAATGTGATTGGGAGGCATCCTCCAGCTTGTACTCAGCCCTTAGTAACTGATGGCAGTTTTCAACAGACCAAATGGAGTTCCAGTCTTCCCTACTAGATCACTTAAGGAGAAGGAACATTCTGAGTTCTCTTTCAGGATGTGCTTTGCTAGCACAGAGCTCCCTCACAGCTTCACCCTGGACACCCTCACAGCTTTTTGGCATGTGGATACGAAACAACAAAGCACAGGGGTGGAAACACCACTCACAGGGATCTACAGCTGCACTAGCAGGTTCCTGATGAGGTCCTCCAGAAGCAAGAGCATTCCTTGTTCTCAGTGGAACAAGGAGCAGGGCAAAAGTGGTGTTACAGCTTTCCATCCCCATCCCCTTCTAACTTACCTCCTCTAGCAGCCTTTAAACAATTCCAGCTTCACAGCAAAGGCTAAGTGAGTAGACAGCTTGCTTTGTAACAGATTGGGAACAGATGGAATGGAAGTAAGTTAGAGGACAAGGAGCTCTTAAACATTGCCCATCTCACCTCCTGAACAGGTGGTGCCAGAGGGTTCTTGAACTCTGAGAGGGACACAGGGAGGGAGAACTTGGAGAGCATGGCCGGCAGGTTGTGGCCCCGGAACTGGGCAGCAAAGGCATCAGCTAGTGGAGAGTAGCTACAGAAGGGAAGGAAAGGCAGAAATCAGATCTGTGTTGCTGCTCAGGCTTCACATTTACCCATTTAAGCACTACAGAAAGGCCCATTTCCAAATGCAAGATTCTCTGGGATCTAGAGAAGCAGTCAGGATAGTTTCTGGCATGCTGCATCCTGCAGAAGCAAGCAAGGAGCCCGTGTCCTTTCACCTTGGGATACATCCAGCTCCAGCACGTTATCCAAGGGGAGGAGGGAACCCAGGGGAGAAAAAGAGAGATGATAAAAAGTCTAGACCTGTGCAGTCTTTGATGAGAGGAGCAGGGATTGGTCAGTCAGGGGAAGGCAGGCATGGGCAGGATACAGGCAAGAGCCTTTGAATATGGAAGTGCAGCTGTAGTGTGAGTGCTCTGCCTGCCCGTGCTGCCAGCACAAGCAATGCAGCTGCTGGGAAGCAAAGGACACTCAAGTTAAACACTAGGGAAACTGTCCATCTGTGCAGGCCTTCAAGAACACCACTGCCATATGTGACACAGGCACAGTGGCTCCTGAATGGCCTCCAGGTCCCTCCCAGCCCTGTTTTTATGCTGCCATCACAGAAGTTTTGGTTTAAAAACTATTTTCCTGCAACTGAGTTCCAACAGAGGTTTGAAAAACATCTGAAAATACAACACAGACAGGGTTGCCAACCTTCAGCAGAGCAAAAATGCCTACCATGGTCTCCAGATCCTCCTTGCATTGCTGCTGCCTGCTCTCCACATGGCTCCATTGCCTTCTGCCTGCCAGAAGGCACTGCCATGTAAAAAGCCATCAGAGGAAACACCACAGTGCCAGCAACACTACCCTGATCTGCTCCTCTGGGTTCATTTTAGGGGATGCTGGGTGCCAGACACACAGATAGTCCTAGGAAACATTGAACTTAACCACAAAGGATATTGGTTTGTAAATGTTTCCACACTGCTTCAGGTTCCTGCAGCCTCTCTGCTGTGGCCATTCCCTAAGCAGGCACTCTGAAAGCACTAAAGCAGCCTCACAGGGTAAGGGTTGCTTCCTAGGGCCACATCACTGCAGAAGCAGACTGATCTGCTGGGATGCTCCTCCCCACCACACACCAGCTCCTGTATGGCTTTGCAAGTTCAGGCACATGGAACTGTGTTTTGTGCAGCCTCAACACATTCAGATGGGCAGAGTGAACTCACTCTGGAGCCCACAAGGCAGGGAAGGAAAAGCAGATCTGCACTGCTCACCACTTTGCTGCTACAGTCACTCATTTTCCTTCTACTTACAGGCAGACACTGGCATTTGGAGAGAGCATGTAGACATTGTTTTCACACAGAGGATAAATGATAATTGCTTTTCCCCAGTAAACAAGATGTGCAGCAAGCTGGAAAACCTGCATTGAGAAAACAGGGAGACATTAGGGGGGGCAAAGGCAAGAGTTCCATACAGTGACAGAAGAGTCTCGTTGGAGCTGAAATGACAGAAAAACCCTGCCCCCTTTCACCTTGCCTTCAGAATAAGCTCATGGTTTAACAGAACAGGTGGCACATCAAAAACCAGTTGACAAGGTGAAGAATTTGCAGAGGTTTACTTCACTCAGTATTTCCTTCAAACTGCATTCAAACTGCTTCAAACTGCATCAACAGCAGCTTAGTTTCTTTTCATGCCCCAAAAACCCATTTGCCTTTCTGCACAACGTGCATTGAGTGCTCCCCATGCAAACTGAAACAAAAGAATCAGCCTCTGCTGTGACACCAACAGCAAGGAAACAGACACAAACCTTTGGAATGCCCTGGGACAGTTCAGTAATGAGTTACACAAAGTCTTCTAATGTGTTAAACAAGCCAGTGGTTGTTAAATGGCTCTGGAAGAGCCACATAAAGAGTGTCTACCAGACATAAAACCCAGCCTGGATTATTAGATGCATTTAACTTGCCTTTTTTTGTGGGGAACAAAACTACAGAGGCAGTAGGGAATTTCCAGAGTTCACCCCACAGCTGGATAATGCTGAGTAACACCACAGCCCACTGCAGGCAGACCTGGAGCTTCAGGACAAAACAAGACCTTTCCCTTCAAATAAGAGAAGGGTCAGAGCTGCCATCAGGAGCATCTGAGATAAGCTGTGCTCTTCTCCCCCACCAGAGAATGTATCCCTGGGTCTGACTCAGCCCTTAGGAGCATGGAGTGGCTCTCCCCTCTCCTCTGTCACCAAATCCATCACCAGGCCCAACAAGGCAAGGGCCACAGTGACCACAGTCATCCCTAGCAAGCTCTTGGTGGCCTTTGCATCTCAGGTGACTGCCAGTCTCACTCCCTCCACTGACAAAAGTCCCTTTTCAAGGGCTCATCACACCACCTTGAGCAGTTCAGACTGAGAGCTGGCTGCCAACACTGGACAAATATTCAGGAAGAGCTGCCAGCTGGGAGAGACTGGCTCAAAAGCTTTTCCCCAAGCCTAAACTGGAGCTTCCTCCTGGGCCCCTGCAAAGTCCATGTGCCACCACACCAAGGGAAATGGCTAGCTGTCCACAGGCTGCCAGAGCTCTGCAGCACAAAAGATCTGGGCACATCCAGGGGCAGCCACATCCTTGGCCACAGCAGCTGTATAAGCTTGCAGGTGCATTTTGGGTGCCTCCATTGGCACACAGACATCAAGGTGGCAGAACCAAGCCAGAGCACTGTGGTGTAAGCCAAGAGCCCTCTTTGGTCTGGGTTTCACCACCTAAAGGGAAGGCCCAGAGAAGAGAGAGCCATTCCTGGCAGAGGGGCAGAGGGACAGGACAGGAGGCAACACCCAGGAAGATGGGAAATTCCCATGAGATAGAAAGTCTTTCACCCTGCTGCTGGCCAAAGGCTGGAGCAGGGTCTAGAGAGGTTGTGAGAGGTATCCTGGGAGACATTCAGACTGCACAGAGAGGTTCCTGAGCAGCCTGCTTTAAAGGACTTGCTCTGAGCAGTGCTGTGGACTAGAGACCTCCAGGCACCCCTGGTACCCAGAGCCAGCTGTGATTTGGATGTGGCTGCACCACACTGTCCTCCATCCCCCCAACCCTTCTCCAGTCTCTGAGGCTGGTGCTGCCCCTCTGCACCCTGCTGACACCAAGGGAACCAACGTGCTCTCTACCCCAGGAGGGCACTGGCACCCAAAAACCAGCTCCTGCTTCACAGGATCCCAGCTGCTGCTGCCAGCTCCCCATACCTGCAGCAATGCCAAGTCAGCATCCTGAGCCAGCTGCTGCAGATTCTTCACAGCAGAGGTAGTTTTAATTACTCTCACCAGAGCAGGAGAACAGTCCAAGGGGAGCTCATTAAGCAATGACTTCTCATCATTTAACAGTAACAAGGCATGGTAGGGCCTGCAGAAAAACACAACACACTGGCACAGTAAACTGCAGCTCTTCCTCAGGGCTTAGTTATTCCCAGGCCATGAGAGCTGGGGGCAACCTACTGGTAATAAAAGAACTTCTAGTATTGTCCTTTGGCTGCAAGGGGGTTCAGAATAAGCTCGTTTGCATGTCAGGAGGTAAGAGGCTCCCAGCAGGAAGGGGACAGAAGGTTATATAGCCAGTGGATAGCCCAGTGACTGGGGAAAAACAGACTGCACTGTGCTGGCATGCAATTAAGCCTGGATAAGTCTGAAAACTGCTCATCTGCACTACTGAAGTACAGAATGGAGCAGAAGAAAGGAAAAAGCAAGGGTTAGGTACTTCTGCAGGTAAAAAGCTGTAAACATGGAATGCAGGGAGTAAGATACCATGGGGTTTGGGCTCTTTCTTCTCAACCCAAATTTCTTCTGGGTCAACAGATTAGAAAGAAGACAGAATTAATCTGACTGGATACAATGCAGACCTCTCCTGCAGCATCACCTCAGTACAATCAATGCTGAGCAAGATCTCAAGGCTGGGGCCAAGAGGCTGGGGCCAGATTCTGCTCAGTGGTGCCCAGGGCCAGGCCAAGGGGCACTGGGCACAAACTGGACCCCAGGAGGTTCCACCTGAGCAGGAGGAGAAACTTGTCTAGTGTGAAGATGCCAGAGCCCTGGCCCAGGCTGCCCAGAGAGGCTGTGGAGTCTCCTTCTGGGGAGAGATTCCAACCCCACCTAGATGGAATCCTGGGCACTCTGCTCTGGGTGCCCCTGCTTTAGCAGGGAGTTAGACTAGATGATCCCAAGAGGTCCCTTCCAATCCCCCCCATGCTGGGATTCTATGCACACAGGACCATCAGTTTCAGGGAGTCCTGTCTCAGCACCCCTACAGCTCAGGGTCACATCAGCCCCCAAGCTGTGCCAGCACAGGCATCTGCAGCACTGTACTTGGAAGTGGAGGAAGGAGCAGCCACACTCTGAAGGACAGAACTTGCTCTTACCTGATAGATTTCAGGCTTCTCTCAATTGCTTCAGGGGGTATGAAGTTTGTGGCAACATAGTGGATTTTGTGAGGCAGGCAGAAGCTCACTTCCAGCCAGTTGTTGATGTGCAAACGGACAACCCCTGTGGTGCAGAGGCTGCAACAGGGAGAGAAGAGATTCACACAGCATTTACCATGTGTAACAAATGCACACAGGGATCCAGACTCAGCCCTGCACAGGAGCTGCAGCAGAGAAGACTGAATGCTCCCTGTCTGGCCCCAGCTGGCTGAGGAGCAGCTGGTTCCTGGCTGGAAGGGCTTGCTTCACTTGTACTTACAGAGCATTAGCCCTCAGGAGGCTCTGGGGGGATCTGAAAGAGTTCCCCCACTGATCTCCTGCTCCCCCTGCTCTCCACATTGCAGCAGATCTCAAATGGAAGGAGTTTCCTGAAGATCTACTGCAAGGCAATGGAGAATTCCCTAGACCAGAGCTGCAGAGGGCAAAGGTGAACTGGGCATAATGTCTTCACCTCCAATTTCCATCTTCCTCTCCAAGGAAAAGGAAAGGAGATGTCTGGACTGGCAAAGGGTGCTAGGAGCAGCACTACTCCCCAGGAACAGGCTCCTTCAGTTCTGCTTTGCTTGGTTGGCTCCTGCCAACCTGCTCTTGCTTGTTAACTGGTTCCTGCACCCTGGGAAACCCCAGGGACTAAGCTCAGCCTAGGAGCTGACTCCAGACAACAGGACTGGAGTGGCAGTGATGGACATTTCAGAGCTGACAATAAAGCCTGCCCCTTGTGTGCAGCCTGAAGGCAACTGTAAGCCTCTTGCTGAAGGAAACCCCCAGAAAGCTGGGAGCTGAGAGCAATGAGTGTCACTCAGGGAGTGCTACAGAGGCCTACAAAGGGAGGCAACAGACACAAACACCCAGGAAGGTAACTACATTTATGTATCATGAGGGCAACACACCATGAGGAGCTAAGCTAGCCTGACCTTGCAAAGCTTCCCAAGGCTCCCCAGCCCCCAGGCAGGGGATGCTGGCCTGGGAACAGCTTTGCCACAGGCAGCAGGAGTGAGCAGGGAGGAAGAGGCAGGGCTCACCACACATTTCATGTCCACTGAGTCAGGAACTCACTGACACTCACAAAACAACAGCTCATCTTTGTCTGCTCTGGAGAGCTGGAATTCTCAGGATGGGCTTTGATTTGAAATGCTCCATAAGATTGCTTTGGGTTTTTGTTTCATTTTGGGTTTTGGCCTAAAATACAATTTCACACTTTGCACTCTGAGCATTGCAGCCTGAATGTGAAATCCCAGTGTGTTGAGACTTGCAGTAGGATTTTTGTGTCAATAACCCTCAGAAATTTCCACCCCCCCTGCACAAACCAGGCTGAAAATCATGCCAGGAACAGGCCAGGAGCAAATGTCTTGGAAACCCTTTTATGTGGTGATTTAAACATTTCTACCTAGCATTCAGCTGCAAGCCACAAGCTAACATGCTCTTTCTCAAGCTCCTCTGGTTGTATACAGGCTTTAGAGAGACCTGAAAATTCAGCTCTAACCCAAACCCATCAGGTAGCTTTGGCTGCTGCTGTGCCAATTCACCAAACCACAAGAGAGTGGGGAGAGAGCAAACATGACCCTGTCCTGCCTCCTGCATGAGCAGACCCATTAGGGGAAAATCTCCTTGCAGACAATGCTTTCCAAAAGCAGAGGCCAGGGGTTTGCTAAGAGAAGTCTGTTGAAAACAGACAGGCAGCTAACAAGCATCAAGCTAACATCTTACCTGCAGCTATCAGCTCATGATGAAAGCTCTCTTCATTCCCTAAACTGACTGCTGGCTTAAGAGCCACTCACTGGAACACTGGTGGCAGCACTGGCAACTGGATTTTCTCAGTCCCAAAGCCACTGCTTTTTACTCCACACCAGCCCTGGGGTTTGGGAACCAGATGAACAAAGCTTCTCCAAAGCTTTCTCCAAAAACATTCCAGTTTTCTCCACTAGAGTCAAAACAAGATCCCAGGAACCAGATGCTGATGACCTCTGAAGTGTCAGCTGAATGCCAGTCCATGACCAGAGCAGCAGTGGGG
The DNA here is from genome assembly GCA_013399015.1 of Galbula dea. NCBI lineage: Eukaryota > Metazoa > Chordata > Aves > Piciformes > Galbulidae > Galbula > Galbula dea. The sequence continues at coordinate 2,279,631 of VWZX01008711.1, read as the reverse complement.
TTACAGCCAGGGTGACCTGGCTATTGATTCCTGCCTCCTAACACCCAGCTATTTCATTCCAAACACCAGGGACAGTTTCAACAACAGAAAGCTTCACACACTCGATGCTTTGCACAAACCAAGGGGCTCAGGGACATGCTGAGTCTTGCCTGAAATACCTCAGCACCATCTACAGGAAACCAAGAGCCTGACAGCACCTCTGGAGCATCCCTGGCAATTCAAGAGGCCTTCAGGAACAGGAACTGCAGAAATCAGCAGACACTAGGAAAGCTGGCTTGAGTGAATCCCAAAGGGAGAGCTGGGTTCCCATCTGCAATGCAAAGTGCTCTCCCCTATGCCAAAGGCTATGCCAGAAACCTCTGACATTTAAAACAGCACCTTGTCACTGCATGCATCTGAAGGCTGACTGCTCTCAGCAGTCTCTTCTCCTCTAAAAGAAACAGACCAAATCTTTCCCTCTTTCCTCTTAGGCCATTCTTACTCCTTCACACTCTCTAGGTGGCTCAAACCCTTCCTGAAGTGTGGTGCCCAAACCTGGATACAGTATTCATTCCAGCAGAGGCTGCTCCATCCTGAGCACAGCCTGTTCCTGTCTTACAGTCAACACTCTTCTTCTATGCACTCCTGTCTGTTCACTTTTCCTGCAAGCCCAAGCCACCTGGGACTGACCCTCATTTCACAGAAGAGCACAAAGACTTCACTCAGAGCTGCTGCCACACAGGAATTCTTCATCTTGGAGCTGCAGAATAAGACTCCTCTCTCCAGACCACTTCTTTGACCTTACTAGAGTCATTCTAATTCCACACCTGCCTGGCAAGGTGCTGCAGCCCCTCTCACCTGATGAGGCACTAATGGACACCACCTCACCACCCAGCCAGCCACCAGCTCTCCAAGCAGACCTTTCCAACCAAACACACTGCTTTCTGGTTTCACCAGCACCTTCTTCCTTACACTTGCTTCTAACAATGCCATGCCAAAGTGTCAGAACACCACTTGCACTGCTTCTCCTCCACAGGCAACGCCCAAAGGAGGGAGACACTGCCTGTTTTCCAGCTGAGGGCAGCACCAGCATGTTTCTTCATGGTCAGTCTGTTCCTCCTCCTCTCCTGGAAAGTTCCTATTGGCACAGCCCCTGAGCTCGGGCTCTAGGTGCCTCTGGTCACAGCTAAATGCCACAAGATGTCACTGTGTCACTAAAACCTTTGGCAACAAGGCTGGGGTTTGCCCAGTGACACATACTTAGCCCTAGAGGAACAGAAAAAAAGTGGGAGGTGAAGTTTAACATTAGAATTGCAGGCTCCAGAAAAAGTGCCTTCTCTGAAACTAGGAGCACAGGGTTTGTGTGAGCTGTATCCAGTCTTCAGCATTCCTCCCAAACCAGCTGAAACTCACAGCTCTGGAGCAGAATGAGAACAGCTTATTACAAGCCTTCTGATGTGCTCTGCAATCATTACAGTACTGAGGCTCTCAGGGCCTCACCTCACAGGGCTCTGCAATCACTCCCTTTGTGCAAGGGGAACTGCAATCTGAGGAGGCTAAAGGGGTCTGATATCACACAATGTACTCCACAGTTAATCAAGGAAGCCCAGAGCAATTCTCCCTGAGAAACACCCTGATCCAGGGGCACATCATCTCCCTCCCCACCAAAACCTTCTGTGCTCCTCTGGCAGGGTCCTTCCCCAGGGCCCTATTCTAACCAGAGGAGTCTGCTCTGCAGGAGGAGCCAGCACTGAGGAGCTGGCAGAGCAGAAGCACACTGGAGGAGGCTGGTGCCAGCTCCTGCTGAAACACACCACTACCTCCACGCTCCTTTGAAACCCTTGCCAGAGCTTTCCAGGCAGTCAAGAAACAGCATGTTACACTTTCCATTCTGCTGAAAGTCTCTCCACCTAATCCAAACTCACTGCCCAGACATGCACAGTGGAAGCAAATGAAGCCAGGGCAGTGTCTGACTTGCTGTCAGTGCTAGAGGCAGCATTTTCCTCTCAGCTGCAGGTTCAGAGCACTTCTACAGCAGTGTGATATTCACACCATGACACTTAACAATTCCCTGGTCATTCTGTGCCTCTGTGATCAGGAAGAAAATCATAACTCTTGAAGCTGTGACAGACATCTCCAGCTTCTAAGAACTGGAACATATATCCCAAAGGAGACCAAGGGAATGACTGGGATAGCAGTGCTGCTCACATTTAGCCTTCCCACTGCTCCAGCAGCTCTGAAACCCAGTGAGCCAACAGCATGAGGAGGTGGATAATACCCTATTGAATATGGCCAAGAGGTTTAAGTGAAAAACAGCATCCTGTGAGCTAGGAAGAGAACCCCACTTACCTGTCATATGTCTCTTTGAGATCTCTGGCCAGTTTGCACTTGGGTAGGATGTGATGAAAAGGTGACTGGGGCCCTTCTGTGGCTACAGAAAATTTCAAAAGAAGAAAGCAAGCAAATGATTTCAAAGCAAAGAGTTTCCTCTTCCCCCACTAGGTATCAACCAGTATCTCAGGGACACAAGCCATATCTTTTTAATCTACAATCATCTTTCAAAGCTTTAACAATAACTTGAGTTGTGTTCAAATAGCAATGGAGAATTACTGCCAACTCCTCCTGAACCTCAACTGGGTTAAACACATGTAACTGTGAATGTGACAAGTGACAATCTGAAGAGCTTTTGGATTTACACATGCTAGCTGTAATTTTTAATGCCTGCAGCAAGATGATGCATCACTGTCAGACAAAGTCCACCTTAAACTGTTGTTATTACAGTAAATTGCTCTTAAGTGCAGTCTATAAAAATGCTCTGTAACTCTTTGCTGGCTATGGCAACGAGATGCAAGAGTGAAGTGTCCACACAAGAAGTCTGGTGACTCAGCACACAACACTACCTATGGGAAACCTGCTCTGGGTCGGGTGAAGCAAGGCTACATGGGAGTTCTCCCATCTCAGCCTGACAGGCAGATCTGCATGTGATGCTTCAGTGCACATTCTCCAGTCGTCATGCTGACCTGAGCTAGCAAGAAGAAGGCACTTCACCTCTAAAGCTGCCAGCTCTGCACAGGATGAGGCAAAATGCAGCTAAAAGCTGTCAGAATGCTAAAGAGCACCAAACCCTCTTCACACCGATCCCAGCCACACAAAGAGTAAGAGGGCACAAGCAGCACCGTGCTGAAACAGTGCTCCTGGACCAACATACTGCTGCAGAAAGCTAGGATCAGCACTCACTCTCTGACATGGCAGAGACCTCATCCTGAATAGCCAGGATCAGCTTGGCCTCCCTGGTGAGGTACTGGCAGCGGCGCTCCTCGTGCTGCAGGACGATGGCGATCCTCCGCGAGAGGTTGTGCAGGCAGCTGATCACCGAGGGGTCTGCATTGGCCTGCAGGCAACACAGCAAAGGGACAGCCCACTCACATCTCTAGGCCTACACTGATGGATAAGCAGTTCAGAGAGCAAAAGTCAGCCTCTGTGGCAACAGGCAAAAGAAAGGAATTGTCTCTGGCAGCAGCAAAGCAGAAGCTCAGGGATGCCCAAAGGTCAAGAGAAGACTCAGGCATTTCTAGGGTTGCCTATGTGCATCAAATGAGCAGAGCACCTGGAGTGCAGTACTCCTGTCTGGTTTATTTTTCTCCAGTTAATGTTAATGCTGTTTAAACAGTGAGAAAAGAAAGTGCCAAGCTGTTTGAAAAGGCAAAACCTCGTGTTCAGGCTAAATTCCCTGGGAACTGAATTCCCAATGCCTTTACCGCAGCCCAGCCGCTCCCCACTGCTGCACTGGCATTTGTCTTATACACTGACAAGACAGTAATGAGGGGAGAATTACCAGCAGGTGATCAACACTTTGAACCCCAACCAGAATAAATTGGCATTTCTGCTCCCCCAACATTTCAGAATATGGCTTGTGACTCCCAGTGCCCTTGTGCCAGGGCTGGAAAGATCTATCATGTAAGCACAGCTGACAAGGGGAGGGCTCAGTGGCTCCAGTCCCAGTAAGCAGCTGCACCATGTTTGTTAAGACATTTAAAGGAATTTACAGTTCCAGCAAGTGATAACTTGGCAAGTAAACCAGCAAACCATGAGTCATCACTTTTGGATTCCCCTGCTCTTGCTGAGTCATGACACATTGGTTACCCTGCAGCTCAAACACAGCAGGATCAGTGCTGATTACAGCCTTTGGGACTGTGCCTGCCCTGTCTGCCCACTGCAGATGGACTCTCATCTTTATCTCAGAATGCCTCTCCCCACCCTCTGCAGTGTTCTACACCAGGCTAGGAAACAACTTCCACTTGCTTCTTGCACAGCACTTTCCAGAAGCTTGACAGCTTTCTCTGGACTAAGAGAGCCTCATTTGGCAAAGGTGATTCAGTGCTGCACTGCACACACAATGACATCAGCACCATCACACTGCCAGCAGGCAAGGAGTTCTCCTAGGAGAATCACCAGACAGGAGATTCTAGGAAAAGCAGGGACTAGATACAGTCCTCACTGCACTCCACCAAGCTCTTGCAGCACTGTGAATGAAGGAGCATTGGTTTCAGCATTTCTGCTTCCAGGTGACTCCATGTGCTTGAATGTTTGTGTTTGCACATCAGTCTACACACACTTACCTGCAAGCAACACATGCTGCTTTACCAATCCACCACCACAACAACTCCTGAAGCTAATGTTTCTGCAAGTGTGAAATCTAAAATCAACTCCTGCATTGCAAATTCTACCCCTCCTGACCTAAGAATGCCCCAAAGCATCAAGACCCTGGCTCTCCAGCAGAACTCAGTGACCAATTTCTGGCTCAGTTCAGACTGATTGCTGGGATCACTGTCCTGGGTGAAACCTTGCTCTTCCACTGAGGACAAGCCAGAACTGTGGCCATGTCACCACTGGAAAGTCAATGGCAATAAGAGTACTAGTGCTAAAAGGGAAAAAGAAAAAGGTCATTGCAGAAGCAAATCATGCCATTATATCCCATGGAGCAAAACTCAGCCATTTCCAGACAGACAGCTGTAAAAACTCCCTCTTTGATTTGCAAAGTGCTTCTTCCTATGTGCACATGCCAAAAAAAAGCATCATGGCTTCTCAGATGAAAACTGTGGGCTGGGACAAGAAAGCAAGAACTCAGAAATCAAATCATGCCTGGATATAATGACATTTCCAGGGGTTTATACTACCTCATTAGGCAAGCCAGCATCCCTCAAGACACACACCAACTCCTACTCAACTGAGTAGGCCTGAAGAAAATTCCAACCAATACCTCCAGGTTTGCTCCAGGTTCTGGCTGAGCATCAAAACCTCCTTCTTCAGCTGCACCTTCTCCTGATTCAGAATGCTACAGCCACTGCTCCCTGGCCCTCTCCCTTCCAGTGATCTCATGGCTAAGAGGAGGCAGCTTTCAAACAGCATCCATTTAACTACAACAAAAGCCTAGAGGCACTGAGCAAAGGCACACATCTCTCTATCACACAGCATGAGCAGGGGCTCAGAACAGTGCTGTTCTCAGCCAGAGCAGGTTTCTGAATGCCTCTGCACTGAGCAAGCTTGGGTTGACCAAGGCCATGGTGAGGACCTGACTCTGAAGGCTGGACAAGCACGAGCCACTGGCCATGGTGTCTGCTGCCTCTGCTTCTGGAGCAGAACTGACCACCAAGGGCTGAGCCACAGGGAGTCTCAGGGGCTTGGCAACATGCTTGGGCAGCTGGAGGGATCTGCTCCTGTGCTGGGCGGGAGCAGAGCAGTCACCTACAGAGAGGGATACCTGACTCCCAGGACAGCCAGAGCTAGGCTGCCTTCTTGCACAGCTCAACTGGACAGGACTCAGTTGCAGGGTCTAGAGACCTCAGAGCAGATTCCCAGCTCACTAATAACAAAAGACAGGACACAGACAGGATTTGGAGCTGGGTTCCTCTCTGGTTTGCAGTGTGGTTCCTTGGATGCCTTTACAGCCTGGGTATTTAAAACCATAAACTCTAGACAATGTGCTGAGGAGAACAACTGTACCACTGGACACTTTCCCACTGCTTAGGGTCATATTCCACTGGTTAGCTTTGTTTCAGATGCACACATCCCCAGGAGATCAGGCACTGACTGCCTTACAGGAGATTACTGGAAGGTGAGCCCACTGCTTGCTTTTCTACACCTGAAGAACACCCTCCTGGCAGATGGAATAAAGGCAGCCCTTACCCTCAGAGCAAACACCACGTTGAAGAGAATCATAGTGGGCATCTCTCTCTTTGGTGAGGGATCAGTTTTGGACACCTGAAAAACAGTTTGTAAAGAATGGCATAAGCTAACTGTCAGCTGCATCCAGGAACTGAGGAGGAAAAGGGAATAAAACCAAAACTCAGGCAAATAACAAGTTTGCTGAGCAAAGAGAGCAGACAATAAAATCTCACCATCAAATTTGACTTGTAATAAATTGAACTATGGCTTTTTTAATTCAAGTCTCACAGGTACTCTACAACACTGCCTTTCTGAGAAGCTCTGAAGACTTAAACCAAAGCATTCTGGTCATGAGCATGGAAATGAGTTCCACCAGGTGTCTTCACTACTGCATTTCAGCTTCCTTAGAGGGACCTTAGGTTGAAATTCCTTAGCACAACTGTCACACATATGGTTAACTGAAGAGAAGTCCATAGATTTCTCATCCCAGGCCACACCTTTCCTTCCCTTCCCAAAATCCCCAGTTGCATTGCATCATGTCACAAACTTGCTTTTATCAGAAAATACACTCTACAACTGCAGGACTAAACCAAAAGGGTTGCTGTTCCCTTCCTGCAGGGCTTCCAACACATCCTGCACTCCCCTGCACTCTTCCTGCAGCAGAGAGCTTCATCCCTGCTGGAGGTTCTGGCAGGGAGGAACAGTGGAAGCCAAGGTGAGCAACTTGAACCTGCATTATCTGAGCCTAACAATTCTGAATGGAGGCAGTGTCACCACAAGATGGAGCACAAAATCCAGAGGACCTTCCTGCTGTGCTTGCTGAACACCCCTTTAGCCCCAAGAGACAACACCTATAACCTGCCAGGCCAGGCACCCAGCTCTCCTCACGTTCAGTCTCTGCTCTTGGGCATTAGGAACAATTTCTCCCTGGAAAGGGCTGCCAACCCTGGCACAGGCTGCTCAGGGAAGTGGTGGAGTCACCAGCCCTGGAGAGATTTAAGCCTTGTAGTGCTGAGGGACATGGCTTAGAGGGGACCTGGCAGTGCTGGGTTAACAGTTGGGCTTGAGGATCTAAAGGTCTCTTCCAGCCAAAACAGTTCCATGACTCTATGTTCCAGTGCAGTTAATGTGGCAACCTGAGGGCAAATGCAGAGCAGCTCTCAAAAAGCAGAGCTGCATTCACCCTTCCTCCCAGGCACCAGCAGCAAACTGCTCACAGCAAACTCCAAACTGGGAGTGCTTCCACTCAGTAGTCTTAAAAAGAAGAGAGACTAAAAGAAGGGAGACATATTTTTGTTCTTTCTGAAGGATCAGTGAAGTTCTGTCCAAAAGGCACTGGTGGGAGGGTGGCAAAGCCAATTTACTCTGGTTTATTTGTTCTGCAGTTACAGGTTCTAGGATGTTTTGTGAACTTCAGTAAAGACTCCTATGCACTTCTGAGTCTAAGGACTGATCCTGTTCCTTCCTTAAAATCAAAGAAACTACCACCACTGACATCAGTTGGGATGCAGGCTAGATTTCAGATCACCTCTTGAGAGAAAAGGAAAAGAGAAGACTAAGCTGGGAAAGGAAATGCTGAAAGAATGTGAAGAATTCAGAATATTGCTATATAAAAGGTGGCCTGGCACACAGGATTAAACACTTGTGCTCTTGTAACTCCTGAATCTCAGCTGAGGAAGAATTTGCTGAGCTGTGGATTGATTCACTGCAGGATGAACTCCAAAGAAACCCAAACCAAAGGCTGTCAGGTTAGTCCAGTCCTTTACTCCATGGTAAAGGAGCTCCACCTGGCTTCCTCCTAACTGTAGAAGGGTCCCAGATTTAGAGTCAAAGGAACTAGCAGGAATGGCTGCCACCTCTAGAAGATTCTGGACACTAGAAAGTTCTGGGTGCCTCCTTGGCTGATAAGACACACCCAAAAAGAAGATCCTACAAGCAGTAGCAAAAATGTCTCCTTTACAGCACTTTATAACTTTGTTTATTTACCCAGAGGCAATTTTATTGAGACACATTGAAAATGAAGAGATGTTTTGTGCAGTTAGGATAAAACTGACTGGAAAGTGGAGAGAATGTATAATAATATGTGGTGGAAAATGCAAACTCATATTTTCCAACCTTCCTTACAGCACACTGAGGAAGCTGTGCCTTGGGACAAGATAGCAAGAGAAAGGAATCTGATACTGTGAGAGAACAGGCCACTGCTGCCAGGGCCCTGAGGACACCACATGGTCTGAATGGTGCTGCCCAGGCCTCACTGGTTGCCCCTCCACATACCCCAGCCCATGACTCAGGAGCCCTGTTTAAGCTCAGCCCCAGAGCTTGACTTAAGCTCAGCCCAAGGCCTGTCATGTGCCTGTCTCCAGCCCTGTCTCCTGGATGCTCCTTCACTCAGTACCTCTCAGCCTGTTCTCCAGACTTAGCTCCAGTCCCATCTCCTTTGGCTCCTGCCTGGGGCCCTGTCATGTGAACAGGCTGTGGACCTGCTTCACCATTTATCCTGTCTGGAGCTGCTGATGTACTTGCAAAGCTTGGGGATGTTTGAAGTGCCTTGCAAAGCACTTTAACCACTTGAGGGCTGAGTCTTGGTGATGCTCCCTCACACCTCACACCGCTTGCAGACTCGCCACTGACTTCCCAAAGTGATGCTGGAGGCCAGCTCCTCACTTGCATCACAGCAGTCTGCTCCTCTAAATATCAAAGCAGCAGTTGCCAACAGTCTGTTGGCACCTCTAATTATAGACAGAAAGGACAGAATTGGCAAGCAGATTTCTTTTTCCCCTGAAAAAATGAACGACTTGGTAAATGGGGTGAAAAATGAGGCCAAAGGAGTTCAGTGACAGAGATCAGTGCTGGATCCAGAAACTGCCAAGGCCTAGTTCATTCTTACAGTCTGTCAGGACACAGGAATGAGAAAGGGAATACTTTGGACACAGAAGCATGGAAATTCTTTCCTAGAATTAAGCAAGGCCTTTTCCATAGCCTAGATGGCAACTGCTTTCATTCCAAGCAGCTCAAAGACAGGCCAAGGAGCAAGGTCTCCATGCAAACAGCAGCCTGGCTTTGCCCACAAGAAAACTTCAGACCTCTTTCAACATCCAACCCATTCCAACCAAACCTTGGGAACCATCTTCAGCAGCAGCAAGTGTTAAAAGTCAAACAAGGCTGACACAGCCTCTAGCATTTGTGAAGGCTTGGGGTCTTGGGTTTTTCTTAACTGCCATACTAATTAGAGGTGCTAAAAAGCTAGCTTGCAGTATCTAATACAGTGAGAAACACCTCTTTGAGCTTAGGATTACTTCTCTTTACTTACTGCTTCTCTGCAGTAACCAGAAGGGGCTTTCTGTGAGTCCCTGACACAGCTCCCTCACTCTGCACCACTCACTGTATTTATCTGGAACTAAGACAACTTGGAGCATCAGGAAGTGAGAAACAAGATCCAAAGGCAACACACACCTTCTGAACTCTAAGTTTCCTAACTGAGCCAGGCAGTTTGTAAAGAAGGCAGGTCCCCAGAGAGGGCCTCAGACCATACCTGCCCAAGGGCATGCTGGAGCAAGGTGGGGTGGCCAACAAAGCGAACGTTGTCAATCTTCAGCTCAAACTTTTTGCCACACATATCTGACTTGGTAGCCAAAATTGTTGCCAGGATGACATCTGAAAACCTTGAAGAGCAGAAACAGGAGTTATTACCATTTTCAACAAGCAAACCCCCAGAATATTCCTCCAAATAAAGACAGATTTAACTCATCCAGATTTTAAGTACTGCAAATTGTGTGCAAATTGCTGTACCTGGAGTACCACCAATTATGGAAAATTAAGAATCCCTTAATTACATCTTTCAGATCACCACAATTATAAAACAGGAAGCATTCACAACAGAGACTGCAGGGTCATGCTTATTTAATTACATGCTCAGCAAAGTACATTGGAAAGATTAGGTGCAGTTGGCTTAAATATCAAAACAGCTCGAGTTAGCCATTGCCTGGATTTAGCTGCAGGTTAATGGACTTACCAAGCAACTACATACCAACACAGCCTGTCACTCAAGCACAACAGAGACCTTTAAGCCACCTAGTATGGCAGAGGGGAAGGCAAGAAAGAGCTGATTCAATTAGAAGAAACATACAACCAAGGCTTCTCCTTCCTTTCCCAAATCTCCTCAGTGAGACTCCAAGTTACCCACTTCAGAGATCTGGCCCTGGCACCACCAGCACCCTTCTGAGAGCTGCCTGGCCTCCCCTGGGCTTTCTCACTTGATAAACCAACCTGAAACAAAATTCATGGCAGCACAGGCCCTTCCCAAGGCTGACCACAGTGTCACTGGATCAGCGGTGGGAAGAAAGCAGCCGGGAGCCAGAGGAGGAAGTGTCTACGAGGAGCCTGCCCTGTAAAAGAGAGCTACTGCTGCAAAAATGAGTAAGAACCCAGTGGGGCAAGGGAGGAATTCTGCACAGCATTGGTTTGGTCTCTACAAACACCTGATTTCCTCAGGCTGGCCCCTGCTAGAGTGGAGTTCAAATCCACAGAGAAGAGGACCTCAGTTAGTTGCTGGAGGGAAGCTGTTCTAGAAGAGGAGCAGCACAAGCTTTGATGTTGGCAAGTTCTTTCCTCCTCTGCTTCTCAGAAGCTCCCATTTAACCAAATTCACTTCAAACTAGTTTCTGAGGAGACCCCTTTTTTAAGAATGAAAAGTTGTGTTTCATTTTCTTTATTTACATTTGGGGCTGTGTGTCCCTCCAGACCATCCTCCTCCAGCAGGCAGCTATCCCAGATAACCCAGTATCACTCAGAGAAGAGGGCAGGCATGGGTGTGTGCTCCACTCACCTTATCTCTTGGCCACAAGTGAGCCCTCCATGCCCAGAGAAGGACTGAATGTGCCATATTCCTGCCTCCCTGCTGGGGACCTACTGCACACTACAGAAATTAAGACAAATGCACAAAGCCAGGTCTTTCTTTGTGCACCCATCTGCATATGACCAAGGGGCACTTCCATTACACCTACACACACTGAAGGTGAAGGACAATCCAGGGGCTTTACAAGCTGCCAGAGCTCCCAGGGTCTGTACAAACAGGTCATCCTGACCACAGCACACTGCTCACATCTGGCTTATGGAAGGAGATGCTGTGTATAGACTTCCAAATCCCTGGCTGCTCTGCTGCAAACACAGCTAAGGGCAAGCAGAGAGATGGGGAGACCAGCCAGAGGCTCCTGGGGCAACTGAGGCCATGCTCCTTGGCCACTGCACTGGGCTGGGCTGCACAATACACTGAGGAAAGGGCAAAGCATCCCCAGATAGGACCTGCAGGTAACACTGAAAAGTCACCATGATAGCAGTGAGCTTTTCCTCCTCTTTTTGCCCCTCCACTGTGTTCACTGCTAGGCTCACCAGCATAAAGCCAGGGAGACTGCCATAGTGATGGATCCAAACCAAGCAGATGTTCTGGGGGGTGAAGGGAGAAGGAGGCTAAACTAGAAAATGCCTGCTGGCTGGGAACAAAGGAGTTACTCCTCCCTCCCCAGGCCTTGGCAAAGGATACCTGGGGAGCTGGAAAACTGATCATTAGGATGACTTTCACCACTGTTAAGACTTGACTTTTACAAGGAGTTCCACCAGCAGATCTTTTAACAGATACATGTGGTGCTGAAGGTGTTCAGCAGCTCCCCAGGAGAGCTCCTGGCACCTGTCCTGCCCTACCTTCTACATGGCTTTGTGGGGAGAAGGAGCTTAAGAGGCTGATTTTGTAAAGTCCTCAGGATCTTCCCAGTAGCAGAGACTTCTTTCTCTGGGAAAGGACAGCAGCTGCAGTCAGATGGCACACCCAGGATACAGAACCCTGGGATGGGCTACAGGGGAGCTACCTGGTGGCTACAGACACCTAGCACCACCACAGGCTGTCCCAAGAGTGTGACCTGGACTCCAGCCTCATTCTCTTCCTCCAACAGCCTAGATTTATTCTACTGCTTTGGGGTTCTTTTCCCCTCAAAGCTTTGCATAATCTATACATTTCTGGGGCCTCAGGATGACAGGGAGATTGAGGGACAGCAGCTATGTTATTCCCATCATTTCAGTTCATCATTTCACCTTAGAAAATAATGCTGCTACTTTAAATATGTTAATGCTGATTTTCTAATCTCTGGAGTCTGTTAAGGTGACCTAAAAATAGTGACTAATGAGAGCCAAAGAGTTTGTTAGAGGCAGATTAAGTTTCACACTTGGGCAGTAAAAGTCCCTTCAGATTAGTCTGAGCTTTGTGATTCCCAGAGGGAAGCAAACCTCTCCTGGGCTAAGGAATTCAGCAGACAGAAACTGACTGCAAAAAAATCCCCAAATCTCTGATTTGCCCCAAATATCTTATCACTCCTCTCAGGAGCTCAACGTGGCAGCAACAGCAGACAACCCAGCAGTACAGTACAAACCACACCAGTGCAGATCACCTGCTGTCCCTGGAAACACACCTGAAACAACAACTGCTTCAGCACAAGGAAGGGGGAAAGAATCTCAGATTCTTTCCTTTTTTTCCCCCCAGGAATGGATAATAACTTTCTACATGCCACAGGAATTCAAAGTAAAGCTTGTATAAAGAATTCTTCTTTGGGTAGTTTAGAATGGGAGCTGAGTAGCTAGGTGAGCATCTTTCTGTTAAGCAGGGACTAGAGATGCAGTGCCATGTTTCTGGGACCCTGGGGAGAGAGAAGCACTTTTGCCTCCACACCCTCAGAAAGGCTGTGTAATGCAGGCATTCAGTGCAGCTTAGTGGGGCACCAGGAACAAGCAACCAGTGCAGCTGCTCAGAAGCAGGTCTCTGAAGAGCTCTTCACAATTCCTGTGGCATTAAACTCACTGAGCTGTACTTCTAGGTCAGTGCTTATCAGAAAGCAATTTGGTTTAGGGCTTCTTGTTGGAATAACTACAATGCCAGGGCTATACTTGTTGCATGCTGGGAGCAACACAACTCTTCTCCATTGACAGGAGGGCCAATATCACACCCAGTCTGGATACCCTACAGAAGCACCAAACTGTTAGTAGGACCTTTGGAATTATCCTAGCATAAACCTTTCCAGAGAGGTTTCCTGCAGACACAGTGAATTAGCAAATAATTATCTCATCAACAGAAACCAGAAACAAAGCACAATTAAAAGGATGGTGAGAAAAGGAAGCCATTCTAGACAAAGGTGATTGTTTAGAACTTTGGTCTTACCCTGAAACCAATTGCTCATCAGTTAGAGGACATTGGTCTCTGAAATGGGAACATGGCCATAAACACAAAACACAACACAACAGAAGAAAATAAACCAGGCAAGTACACAAAATACAGGAAACAAAAGAAAAAAGAGATCATATTAAAACCTGGGATGAACTATTGAGTGTTAAACTGCTGCAAAGGCAACGTAACTACTGAGGAGACTCAAACATTAAGTGACTTCTAGGAGAGAGCAGGCATTTGGGAGCTGTCAGTAGCACTGGCTGGAAGGGGTACCCAGGACATGGTGCACTCCTGGGGCTGGATGGACACCACACCTTCCCACTGCTGCTTACCTTGAGAGAAACCAGAAGAGCCTGCAGGCTGATTTAGAGCAGATTCTAAACTTCAGATTCCCTTCTAGCCTATTCCTAGTGTTTTCACCAAAGGAACATCCTATGCAGCCCCAAATGACCCCCAGCTGGTTCTGGTTCTTCCATACCCACAAGGCTTAGACAAAGAGGATGTAAAGCATTCAGTGGTGCATGCACAGCCAGGAGTCTGTCAAGGGCCTTGCACACAAATGCTGCTGCTGCTGCTGCTCCCCCCAAGGATCTCAACAATAAACACAGAGTCCCAGCACAAGCATGAAGTCATTCTCCACCTCTGTCTGCCCCAGGCAAAAAGCAGAAACTCAGGAAGAGTAAGCTGAACAAGTTTGCATGGCAAAGAACCTGGACACCTATTTTAGAAGAGGTACAGAGCAAGGGTCTGCTAACAACTGCACTCATTTTGATAGGACAGAAACAAGCACCTATTTTCATTTTAGCAATCCACTGCTTTTTTCCCAAATACCAAGGGGAAAAAAAGCCTTGTTTCCTGAAACAAACTTCCTAAAGAGACTGAAAAATGAATCTGTAAGTGCTTTATACTGCCCATGGCAGGAAGGGGAGACAGCATGGAAACCCCCAACAGTTACTTAATCCAAAAGACAGCAGATTTCTGCTGGTCACAGTGAAAAGGGAACTTGGAGCAATTCTAAATGTCAGGCAATACAAAGGGGGTGATACTGCAGGAAGGGTGTTTGAAGGGCTGGGTGGGTGGACAGAAAAGCATGGGCTTACAGAAAGGCAGCCTTTCAGAACAAACACAAGGAAGAACACTGGAGGCCAGTGAATGAGGGACAGAGGATACAGAAATGTTATCACAGGAGGACTACTGTTTGTTAGAAAGGGACATTCACATCCTTGTTTGTCTGTAACTTGGGGGAGGCCAATGAATGACATCAATGCTGACAAACCTGCTCAGCCTCCTTCAGTGAGGCAGTTATGCTACCAAAGACTGAAGAGTCTGGGGGAACTTCTGTTCCTATAGGTGTATCTGCAGGAGAATTTGTGCCTGCTGACTCTACCACCTTCAGAAAACCAAAACCAAACCCCAGACATTTCAAACCCATTTAACACAGCATTATCTTATGGCTTCAGAAGAGGAATTGCCTCACCCTTTTTCAGGGGGGGGGAATATAAAGAGAATGGCAGGCACCTCTACCTACAAGCTGTGAGGGGTTTGTGGTACTGGTGAAGCACCCAAAACTGAAGGATGTTTTGGAAAAGAAAAGTAATGAAAGGCTGAGAAGCAGCAAACAAAGAGAGACACCTGACAGGCAGTTTGTGTTGACAAGGAGAGATTCTTCTGAATACCTGTTTGCTGCATGGCCACCATCACCACACCTCAACCACTTCTGCTGTTTGACCTGGTTTCATAAAGGAAGCAAAAATCTATATCCTAAAGACCCAAAGACACAGCTGCATTGCATAGAAATGCATACAGGCAAATACCCACCAGTAACCTAGAGGTAGGACTGCCAGAAACAGGCTGCAATTGTCTATAAAAACCAAAGAGCATAAGAATGACCAGGAAATTTCTATCTGAAGGCTAAAAGAAATCCAATCATGCATATAAATCTGCTATTATATATAAGAGAGAGCTAAGGCACCTAAACTGATCCAATGTTGTCCTTTCTGAGGCTATGAGGAAACAAGCACACCTCAAGTGCTCCAGGAAAGGCCAGCTCCAAAGTAATCCATCTGGGTTCCAACAGCTTAGGTAAAAAGCACCAGGGAACCTTATCCAGCATGCCAGTAGTGCTAGATTGCTACTAAACTAAAGACAGCCACCCAGTATAAAGCAAGGATGAATCCAACCCTCATAAGAACAATTGCAGCAAGAAGATAAATCTGAAATAACCTTTGCTACTCAACATGAAAACATGGGAAAGACCCAACCCTTCCACATTATCAAACCTACCACACACCATCAGCTCAGCCTAGCAGCCTGCCTGCTCCAAGCCTCAGCTTGTGCCACCAAAAGCATCCAGAGATGCTACTGATTTGGAGTGATTTGAAGGAATCTTTTTGCCAGAAATCATCCAAGACATTACCTTCAGGGAGGACAACTCCAACCAGAAATCACCACCCCTACAAACAGGCTGGACTTGATGCTGGTGGAATCTCTCCCTCCACTCTGGAGCTGAGTGCTCCAGGAGGAGAACCACTGCCCTGCAGAACAATGACCTTCCAGGGACAGAGCTGCCACTGGGGGAATGGCTCTCCCCACACCAGTCCCTCCATTCATGATCTCTCCAGCATGAGCTTTGATGGGAACATACAAAACACATTCCAAACAGGAGCCCAGGGGTGCAAACTTGAACCACAGGTCAGGACAAACCAACCCATGGGCTCAGTGGCAATCCTGGGGTTACAGCACATGAAACTCTCTCTTCCTCCTCGTTTACAGATCAGCTCCATCTCCCTCTCTCAAAGACATCTGCCCCTTTCTGCCTCCACTCTCCCCTTCAAACCTCTTCTGCTGCAAGGCACCAACTTCTGCTTCTCTTAAAATGCTCTGATACAAACCAAAAGTCCAAGCAAGGTGCTGCACAGAGTTGTGAAGATCCATTTTTGGTCTGTGCTGGAAGAAGGGCCTGGGTACCTACAGCTTGCACCTGTTCTCCACTTGTATCCATAAGTCCAGTGTCAGATACTAACTCTGCCAACAAACTTCCTCTTGGCTAATATAAATTAAGAGTACTCAGGATATAAAAAGCATCAGGGATTTCTTCTGCTGGCTGCTATCACTGAGAAGGCCACATTTAGCTGCTCCATCACTTGGTAGGGGATGCAGTCCACTCCCACCACTGCCTACACTGGTACTGGGGGAAAGCTTTTCAGGAAACAAACCTGAAACAAACCGAGTTTTGGAAGAGACTTTCAGTTTCTGAAGGGAGATGCCCAGCCACCTAAGCAGCACAAGCAGTGTGCTGCTCCTTGATCCCTGGCCTCTAGCAGAACTAACACTTTCAGAGCAACACAACCACTCCTCTGTTTCCCCTCCACATCTGCCTGGCAGCTACAGACACATCTGCAGGAGGTAACACTAAGGGGCTTCCTGCTCCCAGACCTGTGCTGGCTGACACCTCAATTTCATTAAGTAATAGCAGGCTGACCTTAGTGAGGGGCAGGGCAAACACCTGAGCAGGAGTTTTTATGCATTGCTAAACACCAAACTGTACAAGTGACAACTCTTTTCTTCTGAAGACCATCCCTGCAGAGGGGGATTCCTGCCTTAATATTCTTTCATTCAGCTCTTCAGACCTGTGGTACTTGCACTCACTGAGGTCAGGTGAGAGATCATAAACTCTTTTAAACACTCAAAGTTAATAATAAATACCTGACCAGGAGGTGAAGCACAAACTTTCTGGACACCACAACAGTGAAAGAATCCAAATTTTCTTTAATGTAGGTTAACATCAATCAATCTAATTCAATCAATCTACTTCACACCAGTTTCAGCAAAACACTTGCAGTTTTCTCATCTGCAATTGTGAGATTTTCTCATCTCACATCTCATGTGAAACAATAAGAGCTTCTCCTGCATCCTTGGAGTAGCCACATACTGCACCACCCTAACTCAGCACCAGAGGCAACAGGCAGCAACTGCAGCTCCACATGAAGAATCAGCACCAGACAGAAAGCTGGTACTGTTCCAACACCATCTTAATCTGTCTAGGGAAACACTAGAGCCAGAGTTTTGAACAGCAACCAAGGAAATCCCTGAGATAACCAGAGAACACATGCACTGAGCCTTTCCAATGTCTGAAATGCCATTCACCAAACCCCCAAGCCCAGGGCTCACTCCTCCTGGAGCTGTGTCCTGGACCATGCTGCACTCCCTGCAGACAGGACAGAAGGCTGCACCTCAAGGTTCCAAAGACACCAGAAGAGGCAAGAGATACCAATGACCTCAAACAAAATGTGTTTGCATAAAATCCCAGCCCTGGAAAAACATGAATTGATGTAGTTTATTGTTAGGAGTGATTCTGATTTCAGCTAAGCCATTCTCAAGCACAAAGTTAAGAACAAGCCTACACTTGTTAGGCTGGGATCTAAATTTCTTTTCTGGGGGCAAGTGATGAGTCCTTCTTTTTTACACTTACACAAGCAAGGAGCAGCAACTACCCTGTTTTATTAACAACTGGAGATTTTGTCTCCTATCTGATAGTGATAGATCTAGAACCATGCAGCAGATTTCAAGGTTTCTACCAGAGCTCATCAGAGGCTGCATTCCTAGGTAACATGCATGGTGAACACCACACTGCCTGTTTTCACTGTAATTGTTACCAGATGATTCCCTATCACTGAAAAACTACCTTCAAGTCTTATATTCCTTTTGAGCTACTATTTCACTCCACAGACAAAAAGGCAGCTCCATCTGGAGAAACAAACTCAGTCATTCACTAGTGCACAGCAATTCCACAGGACAGCTACAAGAGCTAGGGAAGAATCTGAGGCAGCTGAGTAACATATCCAGCTAGAGGCAGGCAGGTGAAGAACAGTGGAGTTTTGCCAAGGGATTAATACTCCTAGTTTTCCAAGGGTAATATTGCCTTTCTAATGAGCCCAAAATACCTGACCTATACCTTGCCCAGAAAATCACAGATTCAGTAGCACTCCCTCATGAGACACTCCTCTTTACTAAGCACTGATAGAACTTGGCATTGAAGCATTTTCTGGCATCTTCTCTACAGCTGCAATTTGCCTACTGAACTAGGAGGCAAGAGAGCAAGAGGTCATCTCTCCTTTGCTTCAAACTCAGGCAAGGAGAAATGTTTTTGTCCTACCTGGAGTCCCCATCTTGATCTTCTGTGGTGTCACCAGAGCTATTCACAGCATATCGACTCCTTGGTTTACCTGGAGCAAAGAATAAAGAGAACTCTTCCAGAAACAACCTCCTTAAATGTGTGCTAAGAGAAAACTCATCCATGCCCTTTTTGAAGTCATATGTAAGGCAAATCTAGAAAAAGAAATACTAAAAACTCCCAGTTCAAGTAGTGATTATTCTTTTCTCACTTGAAAACACAGTAAAACAAAAGAAGGGCAAGAGGTTTTGATATTCAGGGGAGAATGAGGAGAAAGTAAAACATTTACAGAAACAACCTTTCTCTCAAGTGCCAGGTAACAGTTTGCAGCTCAAGAGAGAGCTTCATTATTATCATTTATATCATTTTATCATTATTGTCATTTATATTCATTATTATCATATTATATCATGTTATTCTGAGCAATGGCATTTCCCTCATTATTGCTCAGGTTTTAGGACAATGACAATGCTCCAGAAGCCCCTCCTGCAGGCACAGTTATACTAAAATCTTTCACCAACAAAAAGCAGGAGAGCTGTGGGAAGGAAGCAGCCTGCCAAAAAATATATAATCTTATCAGATTTTACCTATAAAAACAAAAAGGTGTTCAAAGCTTACTGTGATTCACAACTTAACAGGGGTGTCAAACCTCTGGTGACATATGGCAGTTAGCATCTTTAGGCCATGCATCAGCGAGGCCAGGTGGGACACTGACCCTGGCCACGGTCATCCTGTCTTGGCCCCTGCAGATTCCTGGCTGCAGACAGGTCCAAGTCCAGCCCCAGATGTCATCCTGGATTGGGAATGCCACAGGTACAACCAACGCTCTCTCCACAGCAGCAGCTAGCACCTGAACAGACCCATGTTCCTGTTTTCCAGAAGAAATGAAACCTTTTCCACCCCAATGGTCAACACAATGGACTAACGTCTCTTAGTTTCTACCCATTACTGGCTAAAGCTCACTTAGCATTTCTCCTAGGTCAGGGTCTTCATGTCTCACCCTGCCTCCTGCTTCCCTTACAGCTCCTAAACCCCAGACCACTTCAGCTGGTCCAGAAACAGCAACCAGGCACCGAGTCAGTAACACCACCTGGCACTAATGTGCTTCAGCTAACATGGGATGTGATAGGAAGAGGGGATGAGGGGTACTGGGGGTATGAGATGTGTGCAGGCTGCCAGGCCCCACAGAGGCTATGAGGTGTGTGAGGGGTGCCAGGCCCCCATGGCTGGAAGATGAGGGGCGTGAGGGGTGCCAAGCCCCCGTGGGAGGGTATGAGACGTGGAGGACAGCGCCAGACCGCCAAAGAAGTGCGAGGGGAGAGATGTGGGACACTGGGCCCCCACAGAGGTTATGGAAGATGCCCTAGGCAGCGGTAGACCCAGGCAGGGGCAGACTCAGGCAGGGGCTCCCGCAGCCGCCAGGCCCCGCGGGGTCGCGCACTTACTGGCCTGTGCGGCAGGATGCTCGGCGCCGCGCTGGAAGGGGAAGCGGAACAGCAGCTTGTTGCCGCGGCTACCCGAGCTCACTAGGATAACGCTGATGGGGCTGGTGCTCTCGCCCATGCCGGCAAGGCAAGGCTCGGCTCGGCCCGGCCTGGCCCGCAGGAAGGCCTCCTGCCTCTACCGGCTTCCGCTTCCGCCGGCGGCTTGGGCCCGGCTGCAAGCTGCCGGCTCCTGGCGGGGCGGAGCGGAGTGGAGTGAAGCGGCAGAGGATAGGGCTGGGGAGAGCTTGACACCGGGGCTGGGACCGAGGCTGAGATGAGGGCCGGTGGAAGCTCGGACACTCTGGGATGCGGGCAGAGCGCCGCCGGCCCCAGCGGCTTACAGTCCGGTTTAGAGCAGGACTTAACACAGGCACAACCTTGTCTTCCCGTAAAGCCTAGTGCCAGTTCAGACCAGCACCTTATACAGCCACAGCCCTGTCCCCCAGTACAGCCCAGTGCCTCCAGTTCAGATCAGCACATTACACACACACTTCATTCCCCAGCACAGCCCAGTCCCCCCAGTTCAGACCTTCACCTGTGCACCCACAGCCCTGTGCCCCAGTACAGCCCAGTGCCCCCAGTTCAAACCAGAACGTCACAGACACCCAGTACTCCCCTCAACCAGCCCAGTGTCCTCAGTTCCCCTAGTACTTCCCATGGACACCAGTCCCCATTCTGCACATATGGGCACCATTCCCAGTTTATTCCAGTGCTTCACACGTCCACAGCCAGCACCTTCCAGCTCAGCTGAGTGCCCCCAGTTCAGCCTTGCATCCAGCCACCTAGCCATGACACCAGCCCTGCAGCCTTCATGCAGGGTCTGCTGGAGGTCTGGGCTGCCCATTGCTGTTTCTTGAGGTCATTTGTCATCCTTCAGCCAGTTCAGTCACTAACATCTCCAGAGCTTTACTACAAGCTGGTAGCGAACGGCAGCAAGGGCTGGCTGCTCTCTTCTGGGTCGGCCATCACAGGTGCCCACAGGAGGCAAGCTGTGGCAGTCAGACCTCAGCTCCCTGTGCCCATTGAAAAGCTCTCTTGGTCTTATTCCTCATGTTCATTGTGTGATTTCAGGGTGCTCTACAGCACTGGTGCAACCTGCCTTGGGTAACCTTTACTTCTTGGGTAAATTTACTCCTGCCTCTAGATCAGTAAAGTTACTTCCCCTGGCAGCTGTCTTGGTGCCTTCATCTTACTTTGTGCTTAGTAAATCAGAAATTATCAGCAACTGTATTAGAGGATGTCCTGGGTTTTGCATGCAAATTCCTCTGTATTTGATTGCATTATTTAGACACTTGAACACTCTGAGATATCCTGGCTCTAGATGTTGCTGTGCAGTTCTCCCCGGAGGTGGGTGGGGAGGCAGATGAGCACACACAGCATGGGTGTAATCTGCAGGGCCATTCTCCACAGGGCCAGAGATAACAATTGAAGCAAGAGAAGGTGTCACAGAGGGGAGAGAGTTGTCCAAGGGTGATTAAAGAGCAGTCATATTATCACAGCAGAGCATTCCTCGTGTGCCAGCGCTGGGCAGCCATGTTAAAACTTCCCAGTGTATCTGTTTCAAAGCATAATTTTACTTTCTGAAATAATAAATTACAGACATAATTGTCATTTTCAGCTCTTGGAGGCTGTAGTTGAGTTAAAGGAAAGTATTGCAAGTTCTTTGAGCACTGGTAGGAAATGAAAGAATAAAGCCAGGATTTAGATTCCACTTTTAAAAGTTCCAAAACTTAATATGCACTAATTTTTTTCAGAGTCAGAGCCAACATATGTGCCAATTTATCCAAGGGAGTTCCCCTAAGGGGGAAGCAGTCCCCATACTGAATACAGGCCTGGGAGGAAAGCTATCCCTGATCAGGGATAACTTCAGTTGGTCACTGGATTTACAATCAGGAACTGTCAGAAGTTATAATCCCACTTTTACAAGGAGCAAACAGGCCTGTTGCTCACTTCTGCCATTTAAAATGAGACACTCTGGCAGCCTGCTTTTGGAACAGGATTGAAAAAATCCTATGTTTATGCTAAAATTCACCTTTGGTGACATTTCACAGCTTCATGACAAAGATTCATCATCTGCCCAAGGGTGGACATTCTGCTAAGGATCTATGAATCCCAACTGTGAGAAGCAGCAGCAAGAGAGGAAGGCAGGTCTCATGGGATGTCCCAGAAGACACAGCTTCAGTATTGGTCCTGTGACAGAGGAACAGCAGCAACCATGTTGTCCACCTCCTTGCATTGCTGAGGCCAGGACCTCCATGTCTCAGACCTCTGTGGGCAGCTGGAGCACTGAGGAGGGAGCTGTGCTACTGACCACAATCTTAATGAAATCCCAGATGAGGGTGATAACATTGGATCACCAAAACCGGCCGGGCTTGCAGACCAAGAAGCACCAAGTGCTTTGTGCCTGCTCTTTGGGAAAGCCCAAGGTTTCTCTTGCTTGGTGTGACAGATGACACACAGAGAGAGCCTGCTGCAAAGCATAAAGGGTGAGTAAAAGCCCTTTGGTGAGTGCCCCTGCAGCCACCAGGGCACTGAGGGCCACCAGAGGACACAGCAGCCTGACTCCATCCCTCCCTCTCCTCTAGCACAAGTGGTTCATTCCCACCTGACCCCAGGACGCAGGAGACTGAGGTCTGTTTGTGGTGAACATATCAACTCCTCAGAGCTGGAGAGTCCACCCAGAGAGGAGAGACCTGTTCCCATGTGAAGGCACTAAAGAAGCCCCCACTGTAAGCACAACATGCACAGAAGCCTAGCTTCCACCCCAAATCCAACACCTGGCAGCAGTGAAGATCCCCTGGCCAGCAGTATGGCACAGCCACACTGTGGTTCCCAAGAGAGGCTCCAAGCTTGGTGTGTGCTTCTGTGTGTCACATGTAGGGGGGAGCTGGCTGTTGTGATTGCACTGCCATGGCTACTTTGGTTCAGATAACCATGGGCTACAGATAGAATCACAGAATTATCAAGGTTACATATTCCATATGCACATGTGACCCAAGTATCACTGGATCCCTAGAAGGACTTTCTTCTCAGCAGGACCACCATGTCTGGGGAGCATCCTCTGTAGGGGTTGGTGGAGTTGCTGGGAAACATAGACACATCTTGGCAAGGAATCTGGCTTATAAATATCAACCTTCTCTGCCTAGGCATGCAAGGCTGTGTGGGCAGAGAACACTATCTGCCCCCTCTGACTGTACCAGCCATCTTTCCCTGCACAGCTGCCAGCACTCAGTGCTGGGTGTGTTATCAGGGTGGCAGAGAGATTTACCTCTGCTTCATGTGCTGGCAGGATATTCATTCCCTGAGGTTCAGCAGTGACCATCTCCAGTAGTGTATTTCTTTGACACTTTGGCCCACTTGCCTCTGATTGCAAACTTGTGCTGCTCTTCCCTTTCTTTGTTTGGACCTTCACCCACCTAGTATGTCTGTGAAGCTACAAACCATCTGTGGTAGGACTGGGCTTTCCTGTGCATGCCCAGCCTGTGGCACAGCAGATGCCAGCACTGGCTGTGGTACTGAGGGCTGCTGTAGAGGCTGAGGGATAACTAACAGTAAGATCACACAGCTAGAAATCAAAGACTTGAAGTATGAGGCATTTAGTGATGAAGTCAAAAGTCTGACTGGGTTTTCTCACACACACATGCTTTTTTCTAGGGCCTTGCTCAATTCCATTAGCTCCTTCTCCCTGTATCCATAGGAATCATTCCTACTGGTGGTGTTAGAAGCAATACCAATTGCAGAGTGCATCCCTAATTCTTTGCAAAAGGCTGGCAAAGTCCTGGCAGCACTGAAGCAAATGGCAAAATCTCCACTGATTCCCACAAAATCAGGGTCCCACTCCTTCTCTGGACCATAGTGTGCATCTCCCAGCCTGTCCCTAGCACTGCTTAGGAATCATTTTATATGGAATATTGGCCCATGTGGCAGCCACATATACTGCAAGAGTATGAGAGGGCACAGCAAGGTCCAGGCTTGTGTTCATATCTATGAAGGACTAGGGAGGTGATTGTCCTCCTGTACTCAGCACTGGGGAGGCTGCCCCTCCATATCGTGGTCAGTTGTGGGCCCTTCAGTACAGGAAGGACATTGAGGTGCTGGAGTGTGTCCAAAGGAGGGCAAGAAAGTTGGTGAAGGATCTAGAGCACAGGTGTTGTGAGGAGCAGCTGAGGGAACTGGCCTTGGTTAGCCTGGAGAAGAGGAGGCTCAGGGGAGACCTTCTCACTCTCTGCAGCTCCCTGACAGGAGGTTGTAGTAAGGTTGGGCTCGGTCTCTTCTCTTGAGTAACTAGTGATAGGTCAGGAGGAAATGACCTCAAGTTGCACCAGGAGAGGGTCAGATTAGATATTAGGAGGAATTTCTTCCCCCAGAGGGTTATCAGGCGTTGGCCCAGGCTGCCCAGGAAGGTGATGGAATCAGCATCCCTGGAGGGGTTCAAAACCCATGGAGATGTGGTGTTTGGGGAGATGGTTTAGTGGTGAGCATCATGGTGTTGGGTGGATGGTTGGACTCGATGACCTTTTCCAACCATAATAATTCTATGATTTTATGACTCTAAGCAAGGCAGAAAATGCAGGTTTTTCTCCAGGCTCCTCAGTAAACTTGAATTTCCTCTGTTCCTCAGCTTACAGATGCATCCCTTCACTCCACTGTGTGTCACACTGTGCCAGCCGTGTCTCCCTGTTCATGTATCAATAGGTGTCCAGACAATTTCTTTGGGCCCCGTGGCCACCACGTTAAGATGCCAGAAGCTGATAACCCCAGCAGGCAAAGAGGCCAGCACTGACCCTGGCCAAAATAGGCATTGTTTCACAGGGAGATAAGAGTCTCCACATCCGTGGGTGGGCCTCTGGAGTGACCAATGAACGTGGACAGGAGCCAAGGTGCTCTCTCCTCTTCCTCTTTATAACCAGCCCTGCCAGGGCAATGAGGCCAAACCTGCTCTGAGTGTTCATTGCAAGGAGCCTGAGCCTGCAACTCCCTGCACAATGACCTTGACTCAAGCTGAGAAGGCTGCTGTGGTCACCATCTGGGCAAAGGTGGCTACCCAAGCCAATGCCATTGGAGCAGAATCACTGGAGAGGTAAGTCCCCCAGAGCTCCTCCCAAGGGGGCTTCTCCTCTGGCTCTGCTGTTAGGATGCCTCTTGTGTAAAACTTGCACGAGTGAGAGCACACTGGGACTGAGGGGAGCTCATGGGTGACCTCTGTGTTGCTTGCTGTGGAATTTTCTGGAATGATAACTGTGCTGCTAAATGCTAATAGATGGCTTCCAAACCTTCCAGCCAAACAGAATTTTCTAAGCAGTTCTAATGGTTTATTTCCCATTATAAGCAATTCAGGACCCCTGGAGAGAAATTCAAAGTCATTCACACTCAGTGTCCTGAAATAGGTTAGGAAATGAACTTGAAGTGGTTTATTGTACAAATGATGCAATTTCTGTTGAAGTAATGCAATTTCTCTTGCCATTTCTAGGCATTAAGAGAATGGCTGTCCACTAAATCCACTGCATACTCATGTTTCATTGTTCCAGTTGATAAGTAGCAAACTCAGGAAACAAAATCACTGGATCCCCTGCATGAAGTACAGCACAGAAAGCCAAAGTTCATCCAGATTAAGCAAGCTGGCACAGAAGGGATAATAGCCTGGAAATTGTTCAGAAGTTATGATGTTATTCAAAGCTATTTAAATGTTATTTATGGCTCAGTATAAAGTATGGTGATACTCCTCCAAGGACTCTCAGTACCATTCATACAAATCCTGGTGTGTTCAGCTCATATTTATTTGAGGGTCCTACAAACTGGCTTACAATGCAGTATAGGAAATGTAGTGACAATTTGGGGCTATTGTTATTAAAAAAAGATAATACATGAAGTTTAAAATGAATTTTAACATTTCATTCTTCTCTAGTATGTGCAGATAAGCCTACTGTCTAATCTGCATGTACTGCAGCAGAGATTTAAGAGCAGAAAGACCTTCCTGATGCAAGCTTCAGGCTCCCAAAGCTCTGTTCCAGCCACTGAAGGAGTGCACTTCTCTAGCTGGCGGGTTCACCTTGCACTTGCTCTGAGCCATTGCCATCTCATGCATGCCATTTCCACTGCTGAATCTCATTCTCATCTTCTCCCCTAGGCTTTTCTTCAGCTACCCTCAGACAAAAACCTACTTCCCTCACTTTGATCTCAGCCAAGGCTCAGCTCAGCTTCGTGGTCATGGCTCCAAGGTCATGAATGCCATCGGGGAAGCTGTGAAGCACATCGATGACATTAGAGGTGCTTTGGCCAAACTCAGTGAGCTGCATGCCTACATCCTCAGGGTGGATCCAGTGAACTTCAAGGTGAGTGAGCACAGAGACTTTCAGGGATGGAAACATCAAAGAATTAGGACCCCAGATCATTTTGACTCATGACAGTTTGATCGCTGCACAGCCTTCTTGCACTGCACAGCCTTGTCAGCTCATGTTGCTGCTTGTTCCTCACCTGATTTTTAACCTGAGCTTGGGTCTTCTAATGAAAGATTTGGTCTAGCTCGAGCATAGCTTGACACATAGCATCAGGCACCAGCACCACCTGGTTGGGACAGTTAGTTGTCATCCTAGAGCATATTGGGACCAAGGTCCACTGCAGACCCCTAGACTGACATCTGTTGCTGCTGCTGCTAGATTTCACCCTGTTTTCCCTTACAGCTGCTTTCCCACTGTATCCTGTGCTCCATGGCTGCTCACTATCCCAGTGACTTCACCCCAGAAACTCATGCTGCGTGGGACAAGTTCCTGTCCAGTGTTTCCTCTGTTCTGACTGAGAAGTACAGATAAATGGCCACCACAGAGGGTGAGGGATGCACATCCATGGTGCATCTCAGCTGCCAGGCTCTGGGGTACTCACCCCTTCCTACACAGTCCTCTCCAATGCCCTGTGCTGGGGCTCAGTCATCTGCAAAACCTAATAAATAATTCAAATGTGAGCTATAGTCTCTGTGCTTTCATCTCCATGTGTTCCACCTGCATCTTGCTGTTCAGGGAGGGGTGTTCTGAACTGTCTGCAGAAAATACTAAGCTGTGTAAATTCATGTATTAATTCATGTATCAAGGAATTCAGTGGGAATAACATAACAATGAGCAGAAGCCCAGAACAGGCTAGAGCCCTGTGGCTGCTACTGCTCACCAAAGGTATATGCACCAAAGGCTCTTTCCAAGCAGACCAGGAAACGATTTTTTACCTTGTTAGGATATTGACTAGACCCAGGCTTTTTGTCTGGCCTATCCAAAACCCATCACAGCCTGTCTTTTACAAAACCTGCATTGCCATACCTTGTGATGTGCCCAGAGCGATGCCCCTCCCCATGGGGTATGGACAAGTATCTGAGGTACACCTGGGGCTATCACAGCTGCCAGACAGGTTTGGTAAGGGGACCATCACCTCAGCTTGATGTCTCTTCTTTTTATATGGGTAATTTTACATGCATTTGGAATTTGGGAATGCTAGTGCCCACAGTGACAGGGGAAGGTACAGAACTGGTGGTTGCTCTGGGGGGACCAGTGGGATTCTCCATACGTACCTGTGCTGGGTTAACCCCAGTACTCCCCAGTCCTTCATTCACTCCTCCCTCCAGGGAGGATAGGAAGAATAAAAGCAAGAAAAATTGGAGGTCAAGATGAAACAAGCCAGAATAAGTGTTTAATAAGTGAAGGGTAACTGGAAGAAGAAGGAAGATAACAGAACAAAAAAGGTGATGCAAAGGCAATCACTCACCATCCCCTGTGCCCAGCCAGTTTCCTGAGCAAGAGAGAAGGGTAAGGCCCCCTGAAACTCCCCACTCCCCCCCTCCCTTTTCCCTTTTCTTGCTCAGTATGGCATTATATGGTGTGAAATACCTCTTTGGTTAGTTGGGGTCATCTGCCTAGTTGTGTCCCCTCCCAGCATATCCCACACTTCAAAATCTATCCCCTGGAGAGGCAGGGTGAGAAGCAGAGAGAGTCTTGATGCTGTGCAAATGCTGCTCAGCAAAAGCCAGAACCTCACAGGGTTATCAGGGCTGGTTTGGACAAAAATCTAAACCACAGCAGTGTGTGAGCTGCTGTGAAGAAAATCCAGGGTAGATCATCTCCTATGTCTGTCTCAGAGGACTTCTGACATGAAGAGGTGGGTGCAAAGTCTTAAGCACACTCTGAATGACAACCTGAACTGGCTCTGAAAGCTGTGGTCCTCACCTCATTTACAAGATTTCAGGACTGTATTTGGGCAAGGGGGAGAGAGATGGTGCAGAAGCTCTGAAGCCACTAAATTGCTCTGAACATGTCACCCAGTGAAGCACAGCAGTTTTGAAAACATTCTACATTTGTGGGTCTCAGGTAAGCTGGATGTTTAAATGCAGGATGGGAAGAAGGGAAGAAGCTCAGGTCTGACAAGTATCAGAGGATGGACTTTGGGAAATCCACGTGCTCAAAAGGGAGGTTTGGCTGCTGGAGAGATGGTGTTTCTTATGGCATACCCCCAGCACAACCCAGGAGGGTTTGTCCAGGACTTCTGCTCAAAGAGCCAGGGGTTCCTTGGGCAGAGAGGGGTTGGATGAGCCAGAGACTGGAGGACATGAGAGCACAGGGGTACCTGTAGAATGTGTCCATGGCTGCTGTTGACCATGAGGCAACCTGGTAGGTGCTGCCCTAGCCCCCAGTCTGGTGTGGGGCTGCTGCAGTGGGGCAGAGCAGGGCAACTGGACCCCCTCGGGGCCTCCTGAGGGCTGGGCCCCCCAAGGCTGCAGGGGCCCCCTGAGACAGCTCCGCAGCCGCTCCCTGGGCCCGGTGGCCGTGGCCCCCCCGCCCCCCGGTACTGATAAGATAAGGCCAGGGTGGAGGTGCTGACTGCTATAAGAGGACGTCCCCAAGGGCACTGCTGCCACCCAGACCTGCCTGCCACTGCCTCTGCCTCTGCCACTGCCAGCCATCACCAGCCACCACCATGCTGACTGCCGAGGACAAGAAGCTGATCTGCCAGATCTGGGGGAAGATTGAGGGGCACCAGGAGGAGTTCGG
The DNA here is from genome assembly GCA_013399015.1 of Galbula dea. Lineage (NCBI taxonomy): Eukaryota > Metazoa > Chordata > Aves > Piciformes > Galbulidae > Galbula > Galbula dea. The sequence goes on along the minus strand of VWZX01008711.1, from coordinate 2,250,597 downwards.
TGCCGAGGCCCTGGAGAGGTGCAAGAGGGGCAAAGGGGACAAGTGGGTGGGACCCCCACGGGGGGCTGGTAGGGAGGGTCTGGCTGGGGGTCAGTGGCACTGACTGTCTTGCTCCGGCAGGATGTTCGTAACCTACCCCCAGACCAAGACCTACTTCCCCCACTTCGACCTGTCACACGGCTCTGACCAGGTCCGTGGCCACGGCAAGAAGGTGGTGGCAGCCTTGGGCAATGCCGCGAAGAGCCTGGACAACCTGAGCCAGGCCCTGTCTGAGCTCAGCAACCTGCACGCCTACAACCTGCGTGTCGACCCCGTCAACTTCAAGGCAGGCTGGGGACTGGGGGTGGGGGATAGAGGATGGGGGACAGGCGTCAGGGACTGGAACAGGGGATGGGGACCAGGACAGGGGGAATAGGGGGACAGGTGACAGGGACTGGGAGAGGGGCAGGGGGTGGGGACCAGGATGGTGGGACAGGGGACAGGTGATAGGGACCGGGACAGGGGAGATAGGGCAACGGGTGACAGGGACTGGGACAGGGAATGGAGGACAGGGGACAGGAACCAGGACAGAGGGATGAAGAATGGAGGACGGACGACAAGGACTAGGAGAGGGGATGGAGGGCAGGTGACAAGGACCAGGACAGGGGATGAGAGACAGGGACAGGGAGCAGGACAGGGGGAACAGGAGCTGTAGCAGTGGTGCTGAGCCCCGTTTTGCCTTGCAGCTGCTGTCGCAGTGCTTCCAGGTGGTGCTGGCTGCTCACCTCGGCAAGGACTACACCCCCGAGGTGCATGCTGCCTTTGACAAGTTCCTGTCGGCCGTGGCCGCCGTGCTGTCTGAGAAGTACAGATGAGCTGCCAGCCACCATAGAGTGCTATCAATAAAGAGACTTCTGGTGCATCCCTGTGTCTGTCTGTGCTGGGGCCAGGGGCTGGGGAGGGCTGGAGGGTTGGGGTGCAGCTGCTGGAGGGAAGGAGGGGGTAAGCTGCTGCTGAGGCTGGCTGTGGTACAGGAGGGCAGCACTGGCTGTGGGCTCTCTGGGAGCCCCCCAAGACTCTTCCTGCCACCCCAGCTTGGGATGTGGCTGATGCTGGTAGCAGGATCTAGGGAATGGAGCTCAGCCTGTCACCTTGCCGTGCCTGCATCCCTAAGGCAAATATGCCAAGGCAAATGTGCCAAGGCAAATGTGGTTCCTGCATTCCCCTTGAAGGTTTCCCCATGGAGGAAGGATGAACCTCTCCTGGCTCCATTTATCACAATGGCTGTTTAGGATTTTACTGGGGATGCTGTGGGAGTTAAGTGCATGCATGAGCTCCAAAAGCAACCAGACAAATTCATGGAGTGAAAAAAATCCACCACAGACCATTAAGCACAAGCTCTGTTCTAGGATTCAAACCCCTACGACACAAATCCCCATCAATTCCCAGGGAAGTGTCCCCTCCCCTGCCCTTGGTATCTGCTCTTCCCCTGGCACCTGGGCAGAGGTGCAGTCCAGCACAGGGCCACTGGGTTCAGGGGTTTGGAGCCTGAATTAAAAAAAAAAAACAACAAAACCAACCAACCAAAACAAAACAAAAACCCCCAAACAAACAAAAAACCCAAACCAGAGCAAAAAATACACAAACACCCATTGCCTTTAGATGACAGATGGTGGCTTATAAGATACTAACCTAGCCCTGGGTTTCCTCTGTGCTGTGGCACCAAAGGGAGGAGATGAGCATTTGTGAGGGATGGGAGATAGTGCATTAGGAAAGCAGTGCCCAGGGTGATTGGGTGCAGGCAGCAGCTGGGTGTTGGGCATGGGGGAACCCTGCCTGCTCCAAAACACAGGGATGGGAGTCCCTGCGCCCTGCCAGCCAGCCCCTGCTTCTGCAAGTGCACTCATGGACCCCACAGCACTTTTCCTTCATTGTCAGACACATCCCAGGCCACATTCTGGTGTCTTCATGTGCTTCATTTATTCTCATGCCACCTGTTTGAAAGGCTCTTCTGCCTTTGCAGTTTGCCCCTGATGCCAGGCACCAAACCCTCCACCCCCCTGATGTCTCTCTTGGCTCTCTTTCACAGAAGATCAGCCCCTCCCATCTTCCTCCCCTTCCCTACTCTGAAATGGTGCCAGCTCGAGCTAATCTCCCCCAAACACGAACGATAAGAGCCATTGGCCGTGGAGGAAACACGGGTGTGAACTGTCCCCTGCTTGCCGGTGCCAGCTCTCGAACCTACTGGAAGCACCACGGGCTCCCTCAACCCTCATTATCCTCATCTTCTCTGCCCTTCTTGCCTTTCTTCCCTCCACCATTTGGGCCACATGGTGCTGGCTGTGGGCTGCTATGGCCCTGCACACCTACCTTCCCTGGATGTGAGCTCCTGCTCCTGTAGGACAGTGCTTGCATCACTGCCTGGTGCAAAACCCCTTGGCTCTACCAAGCGCCCCAATTCCCAGGAGTCAGCGTCCCCCTGTCCCCCCCCACTGCCACTGGGGCCAGCACAGCACATGTGTGGGAGAGAGGGCAGGGGCAGGAGAGCTCCAGGCTCTGTCTGCAAAGAGATGTGACTGCAGATCAGGGAGCAGGGGGTGAAGAGGGCCCAATTCTTGGGGTACACCAGTTTGGGGTGCACTGAGGGAACAGAAGCAGCATGGACGAGTGGCTGTGTGTATATAGGGGCCAGGAGGGATGGCAGAGTGTGCAGAGGGGCAGGGGGTGTGTGTGTGCAGGCACAGTGTGTATAGGGGCTGTGAGGGACAGCAGCAATATGTGTATAAGGACAGTGTGTGTGTGTATGTGCAGGGTGTGTTATAGGGCAGGATGCCTGTGCAAGGACCGTGTATGTGTAGGGGCTGTCTCAGATGTCAGTGCGTGTAGGGGCATTGTGTGTGCTGGGACAGTTCACATGTGTGCACAGAGGCTGTGTTGGACGGCTCAGCCTTTAAGTGTAGGTGCTCCCAGGGCTCTGTGTGGGTGTCAGGGGTGCTAGGCAGCCTCATTCTGTGGGACACAGACTCCCATCATGCTACTGAAGTGACAAGCCCCACTCTGCTGTCCCCACCATCCTGCCAGAACACAGCCAGGTTGTGTCGGACCTACCTGTGCTGTGAGCCCTGGACACAGCCTGTGCCAGGAAGGGACACACATGGCATCCTCTGTCTGTGCTACTGACGACCCTAACCTCAACTCATGCCACAGCAGACCCTATCCTCAACTCATGCTAGAGTAGATTTTAACCTCAATTCATGTCATAGCAGACCCTATCCTCAACCCATGCCAGTGCATACCCTAACCTAAACTCCTGCCAGGTGAAAGTGAGGGAAGTAGGTCTTGCTTTGGAAGTAGGTCATGAACATTCTACGGGGCAGAGGGGGTCACGGACCAATGGGGACGGATGAGACAGTGACAGCTGTGGTTAGGGGGAGAGGAAGTCTAAACCTAAACCTAAGCCTAACTCTGCAGTCAGCCCGTGCCAGAGGCGTTGGAGCACGCAGCGGGCGCTGATGCGAGCCCTGACCTTAATGCTGACCAAAAGCCCAGCTGGTGCCGGGGTCAGAGCCTCCCCCCGGTGCCGGTACCGGTGCCGGGAGGAACGGGGCGCGGCGCTGGCCATGCTCCAGCAGAGGGAGCGGGGCTGGGAGCAGGGGCGGGCCGGGGGCCGGGCGGGGCCCCGGCAGCGCATATAAGGGCAGCGGCGGGGAGTGGGGGCACCCGTGCTGGGGGCTACTAAGGCGAGGTGACATCTGGGGGCTGCCAAGGCGAGGTGACACCATGGTGCTGTCTGCCAGTGACAAGACCAACGTCAAGGGCATATTCAGCAAAATGGGAGGCCAGGTTGAAAACTATGGCGCCGAGGCCCTGGAGAGGTACGTGAGCATCCCCATCGTCACCTCCGCTCCCTTCTGTCCCGATCCTTCCCCCTCTCCCACCCCCAGCCGTCACTGTCTCATCCATCCCCTTCTGTCCTGCAGGATGTTCGTAACTTACCCCCCGACCAAGACCTACTTCCCCCACTTCGACCTGTCACACGGCTCTGCTCAGGTCAAGGCGCATGGCAAGAAGGTGGCAGCTGCACTGGTCGAGGCTGTCAACCACATCGATGACATCGCTGGTGCCCTCTCCAAGCTCAGCGACCTCCACGCCCAAAAGCTCCGCGTGGACCCTGTCAACTTCAAAGTGAGTGTCTGGGAAAGGCTCACCAGCCTGGCCCCACCTTCTGCATCCCTCTCCTTGCCTCACCCTCTTGCTCACCATCTCCTTTTGCCTTTCAGCTGCTGGGCCATTGCTTCCTGGTGGTGGTGGCCATCCACCAACCCGCTGCCCTGACCCCAGAGGTCCATGCTTCCCTGGACAAGTTCCTGTGTGCCGTGGGCAATGTGCTGACTGCCAAGTACCGTTAAGTCGGCACCGTGGCTAGAGCTGGACCCAACCCTCTGCCAGCCCTCTGCCAGTGAGCAGTCAAATGATCTGAAATAAAATCTGTTGCATTTCTGCTCCAGCCTTGGTGTCCTGAGGTGGTTGCTGGCTGCGGGGAAGGAGCGGGAGGGATCTGCTGCAGGGTTCTGAACTGGGGTTTCTCCTGCCAGGTGGGCATGTGGAGGAAATGGGCTCTGGTTTTGCTGTCTCTCAGAGGAGACAGTGTTTGGGTGGTGGTGCCTGGCTGGCAGACGCTGCTTTGCCAGCTCCAGGAGCAAGCAGAGCCTTTCCAGGCACTGCTGAATGGGAAAGACTTTTGGAGTCTGGCCCCTGGGAGCTCCCTGCAGCCCCAGAGTGCCCTGACCTTCCCACCGGAGCACCATGCTGGGATTCTCTCTTGCCACACCAGCCCTTTGCCACTATTCAGGCCAAACTGTGGGAAATATCTCCTCCTGGAAGTGCTTGTGGGAGACAGTGGAGTTCAGGGGCTCCAGGAACCTGTAACCCTTTGAGTGAAGAACACCCTGAGGACCTCCAAGTACAAGGGCACCTTTCTGTGCACGCCCAGCACACATGGCTGTGTGGCATTGTAAGACCTCCTGTTTCTGCTTAATCCTGCATTGCTGGGGTATCACTTTGGAGAGGTCTTGGGGGGTTGGCAGGCTTGGGGAGACAGGGGGCATGGGTCTCTGCAAGGGGAGCAGATGGGGCTCTGCCCCAGATCCTGCTCTTTTGGACCCTGAAAAACAGTGGGATGGGGAGTGTCAAGGCAGAAAAAGGAGCACAGGCAGCAAAGTACTGCTGGATGCTGCAGCTCTGGTGTCTGCACGGCCCCAGCCCTTATCACAGCCCACAGCAGGGTGGCTGTGAAGAGGGGGCTGTGGGTGGCTGATAAAGGAGAGCATGGGTTCTCCTCCAGCCCTGGGTGTGGTAGGAAAGGGTGCAGCAGATAGTCCCAGGGACCTACAACCTGCCAGGTGCTGAGTAAGGGTGGCCCATCCCTGCCAAGGCCAGGAGGTGCTTGGTGCTGGGGGGAACATTTGAGAAAGCCCCAGGGTAGCTGGTGCAGCCACGGCATGGAGCCAAGCTGAGGTTGCCAGGGGCCTCTTTGCTTGCTAGTACTTCCAAGGATGAACTTGGATGGACAAGGATGGCTTGCCCTAGCTCCGTAGCCTCCAATCACCATCAGTAAATGCCCTACAGGCAGAAGGATGTCCCAAGTGACTCCAGAGAGAGAAGGAAGCCCTCCACCCCCCAGGGTTTCTCCTGCAGAATGCCACAGGTGTTGTGATCCCACACAAGCACCACACCTGGGGACGATGAGGAGGGAAAGAGAAAGCGGGTGTTAGAGCAGGTTGCAATCTGCCAGCTGACATCAGCAAGACGTAGCTGTGGGCACAACTCTGCATAGCAGAGAGCTGCTGCTCCATGGGAAGCTCAGGGAGAGCAGGAGTGTGGCTGAAGGGCCAGGGCACACAGGCATGTAAGGTGGTGTGGACTTGTGTGTAAAACACCAGGAAGAGCCAGTATTAAATCTAGCCTAGACTGGGGGCTCCTCCAAACCTGCCCACAAAAGGACTCTTGAGGTACGTGGGTAAGAGCAAGGCAGGGGGTGGGATGTATGAGGAGAGGAAGGGGCTGGCAGTTGTCCTACTACCTCTGCCAGGCTTTTGCTTCCAACCACCCCCATGCTGTGTTTTGTCCTCAGGTGTGTGGCAGTGAGCAGTGTCCTGGCTCTGCAGCACTTTCCCAGGGCTCTGCCTGGCCAAAGAACCGCTGAGCTCTGAAGAGCCTGGATCAGTTTTGTCCCAGGCATTTGTTCCTGCTGCCACAAGATGGGGACCTCAAGCTGTGCTTTATCGGGGCCAGGCAGAAGGTGCAGAGGGCCAAACCTTGGTCCTGCCTGAGGGGCTGAGCTGGAGCAGTGTTGTCCAGGTGGCTTGGATACTACCCTTACTAGCATCTGGCAAATAGTCATAGCCCTAGAGAGTGCCTCCTGGGCAGGGGACACAGAAGCACATACTTCTGGAGGAGGTCAAGCATCCTGGGGGAGCTAATTAGGAATTTCCCGTTCAAAATTTAGCAGGGAAGCAGTGGGAAGACACAGAATCCATTTCCAATGGACACCATTTGAGATCCTCTTGCTGACAAGAAAGAGGAGGAGAAACGCCATGTGTTTCAGAGACTGCTCTTCTCTTCATACAGCCCATAGGTAGCATAGCTCACGATTGGTGCAGCCTAGAGGTCTCTGGTTGAAAAACTGCTCCAGAAGCAGTTTGTTTGCCATGTATTTGGGCAATTCCTTTTTCCTAAACATCAGATTTTCCCATACTGAGCTGATTCTTTCTGGCTCATCTAGATCATTTTGATTTTTAACCCAATGCTTTGGGGTGCTCACAGCCCCTCCAGCTCAGGAACAGCAGAGAATTTAATAAGTGCCTTCTCCATTCCAACACATAAGTTATTGATGAAAGAACAGGGAAGAAGAATGTTGAACCAAGGACTGGGATCTGTCACAGAAGGAAAATAGACTCATCTGAAATGATTCATGCTTGGCAGTGCCCATGGTTATTACTCATCTCTTTCTTCGATTAAATGTCCCACTGTGTCTCTGTGATTTGAAGTTGACTGGTTGATAGTTCCTTGGTTTCCTCTTCTTACCCTGCTAATGCTAAAAGACCTTATTGTCTCCTTCCTTTGTGCCCCATCCCCCTCCACCACTTCCCAAAGATATGGGCTGCTTGGAGATGGCTTCAATGAGCTGCTGAGGAAAAGAGGATATTTTTTCAGGCAAGCAGCCTGAAAATACTGGAGTGATGGAAATAGACTTAAATCCACACCTTTTAGGATCCTCCCACCTTCCCCACTGGCTGTTTTGCCAGGGGGAAAAGGTAAAGTGGTCATAGAAGACAGAAAACAGAGTCAGCTTTGATCACTGAAATGCCAGTTTTGATGAAGGACTTAAAATGTTTTCTCTCTTTTCTTTCCTAAAAAGCAGGAACTGCTCTCAGAGGAGCAGCCACATCAAGCACAGCCCCTCCAGACAGGATGGGGCTGATAAAGACAAGTATTCACAGAACTTAAAACATTTTCTGCTCTCCTTTGCCATCATAAGAAGTTCAACTTTGCAAGTAACATCTTATCAAACCCTTTTGCTGAACCCCCTCAAAGCTGAGCTGTGAGGAACCCAGGTCTCCTTCTGTGAGCTCCCATGACCAAGAAACCATTAAGCATCATGAACCCTCTGTCCTTGGAGATGTTCACAGCAGAATCCAGGGCTTGGATTTGATGTCTGGGAGGAGAAGGAGCAGATCTGTGGTAACATGATGCAGGCCACTTATGTCTTCTCAGTGCTGTATTGGAGCCATTTAGCGACTCAATGGCAGAATCTTCCCATGCCTTCTTTGCACTGGTTTTCCACCTTCTTTTTGTGACTGACTCTGTCTTGTTGATTATTATTGATATTATTTTATTATTAAGTTATATTAATTTTTATTCTTCATGGATATTATTTTTTTCATTAGATCTAACAAGATTTAGCCTTCACTAGTACCACCAGCAACCCCTTTCCATGAGATACAGGATCTTCCATTCAGCCTGCCTGACATTCCCCTCTGGGGATTGATCAGTTTTTCACTGCAGAGATGGAAATCCAATAGAAATGCAAATATGTTCTTCCTGCTGGTTACCCTGTCTTCCTACCACAGAATTGAGAAGGTCTGAATTTGCTTAAGGATGGTGAGACAGAGAATGTAGGAAATGCTCTGCTGGTCACATCATTGCTTCCTCTCTCCCAGGGTTGTTTTCAGCAACAGGAGCTGCCACCTAAGGAGAGCACACAAGCCCAGCCAGCTTTGATTGTGCTCCTCCAGCATTCACATCAGCAACAGCCACTTCAGAGGATCCATTCCTGGCAGTTGCCCTCAGCACCTGTCTGTTGCCCTGCTGCTGCCTTTGCTCTACCTTTAACAAACCTGCTGATCCTGCTTGTTTCCACAGCCTCCTGTGGCAGTGAGTTCCAGAAGTTCAGCTCTTTTTATCCATTTCAAACCAATCTACCAAACTCATCAGTGGTCTCTCACTGCAGCCATGCAGCATCTGGAGAGCATCAGGTCCACACTCACTTGCTGAATTTGTGGAGTCTGCCCTTTCTGCTCTCCCTTCTCCAAGGGAAAATCCCAGCCTACCTAGGACCTCCCCATACTGCAGCTGCCCTATTCCCTTGATCATCTCAATTGCTTTGGTCAGGACTCTTAAGTTCACTTTGTCCTTAAATTCAGAGGCCAGAATCAGTGGGTGCACCAAGCTGTTACACAGCAGGCAAAAGATGCCCTCTCTCTTGTTTTGAGAGCCCAGGCCCTTCCTGATGACATCACCACATTCTGCTGGCTTTTTATTGCTGCCCATCAAGGCTACAATTTTGGGAAACCATCAATGAGGACTCCAGAATCTTTTTCCCTAGCTGTAATAGCCAGTTGAAGTTCCACCTCCTGTTTTAGATCATGTTTCCATATCTGTGTCACTTTCTTTATCTACACTGAAACCACTGACCTCCTACTTTGCCATTTGGGAACAGCACTGAGAGCTGCACATAGCAGAAGCTCCCTGGACCACATCAAACAGCCTTTCCCCAGCCTCTTGCAGTGGTGGAGCATCATCTGATGTTCCTGTCAGAAGTTAAATCATGCAACTCTGACAGCAGATGTTTTGGTCCATGATCCTGGGACACAGCTCCTCATTAGACTCTTCCTTTCCAGATCCCCTGCCACAGGGAGTTCAGGTAGGCAATGAGCTGCTGGGGAGAGACAACACGATGAGGATCTAGCTAGAGATGTTTAAAACAAGGTTTTCCATCCAACACACTTGTTTTACTCCTTCTACCAGGACAAGACAGAATACAGGAGCAGACTCTACCAGCTCAGTGCTCCCCAAAGACCTTTGCTCATGGCCAAAAGGATCCCAGCTATGGATTTATGAAGAGCAATACAGCAAAATGTGCATTGCAGCTGCTCAGCCAGAAAGCTTTTATACCTCCTTCACTGGTTGAGCAGCTGAGTGCCTTTATTAATAGTAGAAGTATACCTATCAAAATTCATGGGTCAGCATTGTTAAAGCTCCACAGAGTCAATTTGGACAGGACACCATTATTTATTTTTCCAGATCATAGCTTCAAACAGGGATGTTTTCAGCATATAGTCCAGATTTCTCCCCAGGCCTGTAGGATGCACTCTCCAGAACAGGGTCTTCTACTGGTGTCTGACTTCCCAAGGAGGGGCTGCACTTGAGGACTTATGGCCCCAACAACCAGAAGCAGGTGTGGTGTGCTCTAACCATCACACAGGAACCTGCACTGTCTTGAGTCCAGTGTGTCACCACCCCAGAGAGAAGCCCAAGCCTCAGCATGGTCATGCTCCCTCAGATGCCAGCTTAGACAGAAGCTCACCAGAGGTTGTCTAAACCTTGTGATTTTTGTTGCCACCACAAGATTAGGTGTCCCCTCACTACAAGGACACTGAGCTACTGGAACATGTCCAAAGAAGAGTAATGAAGCTGGTGAAGGGTCTAGAGCACAGGTGTTGTGAGGAGCAGCTGAGGGAACTGGCCTTGGTTAGCCTGGAGAAGAGGAGGCTCAGGGGAGACCTTCTCACTCTCTGCAACTCCCTGAAAGGAGGCTGGAGTGGGAATTGGTCTCCTTCTGTGAGTAACAAGTGATAGGACAAGAGGAAATGGCTGCAAGTTGCACCAGGGAAGGTTCAGATTGGATATTAGGAGGAATTTCTTCCTCCAGAGGGTTCTCAGGCGTTGGCCCAGGCTGCCCAGGGTGATAGTGGAGTCACCATCCCTGGAGGTGTTCAAATATCATGGAGATGTTGTGCTTGGGGCCATGGTTTAGTGGTGATTTAGAGCAGAGAAAATACCAGTTGGTGGAAGAACTGTAAGATAGAGCTGAAGAAAACAGGGAGATGATAAGAGAAGTGTTGAAAGGGGATTATTGGGCTGGAGGGAAATTACTGATGGCCTTGGAAATGTTATTAATGGCCAAAATACTAAACATAACCCCTGGGGGTACTGTCACAACAGAGGAGGATTAGGATATTGCAGGATACTTGCATGGCCTCAGGGATCAACACAGCACAGAGGGGATGATATCCTCATGCCCTGCAAGTGATGGGGAGGAAGCTGATGCTGTTGTTAGGCAGCACATGCTCCAGAAAGATACCTCTGAAAATCCAAGGATAGCATCTCACAGGCACAAATGGAAATGAACAGGCAGAGAACAAGTCTAAGCTGGGAATTAGAGGAATAGTCCCTTTCCATCCTATACTTTACGTCCTCAAGCTTTTGGGCTGACTTCAAGGAATTCTTCTCCTAAATTAGATAAGGACATTGCTAACCATTGATGCATAAGGTGCTCTGACGGAGCTTTCAGTAATGCCAGAGCCCCTAGAAAATGACTGGCTCTTCCCTGGGGGATTTCCTTCCTATACCTAATCAATTTACCACAAGTGTATCAGGTCTGTGAGAGCAAGAAGCAAAGATTTTGAGCTCCTGAAGTAGAAAGCCCATCTTCAGGGACTTTGTGGTTGACTGCAAACAGGTCTGTAAACCTCAACCAAGCTGACCTGTGAGTGGTGGGATTTTTGCCTGAGCAAGGACTCTGAGATGGCGTTCAGACTGCATTATTTCCTGGAGAACACGAATAAACCAGGTGTCCCACAGAAAAGGTGTGTAGGAGAGATCCTTGACTCTTTTGAAGCCAACCTGAAAACGAGAGAACGAGGTGAGCCTTCCACCATCCCCAAGCCTGCTCCTGAGCACCCCGAGGCTCTCGCCGGTGTGCAGACATTCCCGAGCTCCACGCTCCCCCCGGAGCTCGCCCGGACCAGTCGCAGCGGCTGCCCCGGGGCCGGCGGAGGCCGTGTTCCGCCGGGGGCGGGCCGGGGCGGGGCGGACCGGCGGAAGCGGCGGCGGCGGCGGCGGCGATGGCGCTGCGGGGAGGGCGGCGGGCNCGGAGATGCTCGGGGGCGATTTGGGGGGATGCTCAGGGGGCTCAGGGATGGATTGGGGATGCTCGAGGGCGGTTCTGGGATGGTTTGGGGGTGCTTGGGGGGTTCGGGAGAGGCGCGGGGATGCTCCGCGGGGATGCTCGGGGGACGGTTTGAGGATGCGCCCGGTGCTTGGAGGTGGTTTGGGGATGCTCCGTGGGGATGCTCAGTGNGAGGTGCTGAGGGGCAGGTTACAGTTGCTGCGCAGGGGTGCTTGGGGGACTCGAGGGTGGTTTGGGTATGCTCTTCAAGGATGCTTGGGAAGTTCGAGGGCAGTTTGGGGATGCTCGAAGGGTTCGGGGGTGGTTTGGGGATGCTCTGTGGGTCCAGGGCTAGCACAGAGGGGTACAGCTGTCTTTGGGTGGCTTTGCTGCCCAGCCAGGAGGCCAGTGGGGACCCGGAGAGCCGAGGCACCAGTAGGGGACCAACCAGGTTATGTTAAAGTGAGTAAAGTCCCACAGCTCCTGCCCAGGGGTAGCTTTGAGGTGGCTTCATGACTTCCCTGAGTGATCTGGGTTCTCGGGGACTCTGTGAATGTCTCCGGTGGAGCAGTGCTTGGGTCGGGTGCTGCAGAGCAGCAAGAGGTCTGGACCCAGAAGGGTTTCAGCTGTGGTGGTGGTGCTTGGTTGGCTTGGTTTTGCTTTGTTTTCAGGTTGCTTTACTTTCAGTGCATCAGGGCAGCTGGGTGGGAGCGGGAGCTTTGGCAGAGCGGTGGTCTGCCCTTTGTGGTGGTGCTGGGGATCTGGAGTGCCTGGGGTCCGTGGCTTCCCTTCCTGAGGGTCAGCCAGCGTGGTCTGTGGTGGAAAGGTTTGGGGAGGTGAGGTTGTTTGCCTCCTTCACCCTGTCATGGAAGTAGGCTTATGTCAGTGGTGGCTTATCTGCTGTTGGCAGTGGTTATCACTTCCTCATAGTCTGCAAAGCTGCTCCGGGCAGCTGATGGGTCAGATGGCCTTTTGCCTCAGGCCCACCCTCCTCTGGCATCCTGCTAGCTGGGTTCCCAGCCCTGGAGAGCTATCCTGTGCTCAAGGTGTGGTGTTTGGTTTGTTTTGGCGCCGTCCTGCCCTGGGATGGGGCAATGCCTCTGGAGGATCAGGTCTGGGAGCCAATGGAGATCAGCTCCTATACAGAGGAACAAGGGGTTCTTGTTCTAGAACATGTGAAGATGGATTTTTGACCTGGGCTAATGGAACAGGATTTCTGTTACATTATAAATGGCTAAACACCTTGCCCTGTAGCTATGTCTTGTCCAGAGTCAGACTTCTCTCTATCTGAATGGCTTTACCCAGCATCTGCTTTGAAACGAGGGCTCCATCCTTTTGATGGGAAGCCCTGAAGCCAGCAGTCAAGGTATCGTTTCCTAAAAGTACCATGAGATCATCTTTGGACAAACAAACACAAGCTATTGCAGGTGGCTCTTTATTCTGAAATTCAAATCACACATCTCCTCTCTGCAGCTCTGATCCTACCCTCTTCTGTTTCTTGTCTTAAAAACACTTCTGATTTTTGCATAATATGTTTGAAATCTGTGGATGTGAAATTGATGTGGGAGAGGAAGGAAACAACATCCATTTGACAGCTCCCTTGCTCAGTTTCAAGGTTTGTTTTACATCATGGGACAGTGGAGTGAGACTTTCCAGGTGTTACTGTGCTGGGACAGAGCATGCTGAATAGTGACAGCCGTGGACAGCACAGCAAAGCCTGGAGCATGCTCTCCTGATGCAGATGGGCTGCCAGAGCACAGCCTGGCCAGCAGTCACCTGTCTCTCTTTGTTTTCTCTGCTGATAGACACTTTATCTGCCTGTGGTATTTCCTTGTCAGCGCAGGTGGAGGGTGCCCTGGGTGCAGCTCTCAGGTGCCCAGAGCAGCAAAGTCTGTGAGCTGGGGCATTGCTGCTTGTCACTGCGACAAGCTCGTTGTGAGTGGACTTTGTCCATGCTGGTGGTTTGTTGGTACAGTCACGGCTGCTGCTAACCTGGTGGCAGGCAGTGGGTGGGCAAGGACAGGTCTGCCTGCCCTTGGCCATTCCTGTGCTTGAGCTGGCTCTGTTTGATTGACCAGCCCTTAAGAAATAGCACCACTGGTTGCTTGAGTTTGTAATTTGCAGCCTGCCTGTCCTCTCCTCTCCAAAACCCACACAAATTGTGCTTCAGCTTCGTGAAGATGTGCTGGACGGGTGGTGACCATGGCTGTTGGCCACGCAGAGCCTGACTGTTGGTGGGGTTGGAGCAGCTTGCATCAAGGCAGGAGAGCTTATCCCCGTGCAGGTTGTCTCATGTAACCTGTTGCACTGAGCAGTACCAGCTCTTATCACACCTTGTGTTCCTGTCTCCCCTCATCCTCTGCTCAAAGATCTCCGTGCACTTCCAGAAACAAACATGCTGTGTGCATGCAGAGTGCTCTGGGGGTTAGACACTGCCCAGTGAAGACTCCTCCCTTCTGTAGCTCCTGTGTGTGAAACCTGCCCAGGCTCGGAGGGGACCGTGGCCAGCTCTTGTCTGGAGTAGCCCACGCGCTGCGCTGGCGTTGCAGCCAAGGGAGCATTTGTCTGAAAAGCCCCTTTTATGGTCTCTGCTTCTTGCTGGCCTGGAAAGCAGCAACGTGGGGACCTCAGCAGGATGCCTCTGCCCACGGGCTGTGGACTTCTTGCTGTTCTGCTGGAGGTTCAGCCATCCCTGGGACCTCACCCTGCCCCGTGCTGCAAGGGTTGCTCCCTGGACGGGTGGCCAGGGCAGACCCTGTGGCGAGGAGGGGTGAGGTGGCCGTGCTCTTGCTCCATGAGCAAATCCTTCCGTTGGCTTGCCTGGCTGGTATTTCTTGCTCTCCTGTTTCCTCCTTTCCCTGCTGGGTTTGCAGGCTGCCCTGAGGCTTTGGTTTGGTAATTTGCCAAGGAATTAAAGCCAGTGATTACCCCAATCCAGGCCAGCATGTGTCCTGCTTTGGGGCATGGATTGTAGTTCCTGTTAGGTTTTAAACTGAGAGAGAGTAGATTTAGACTAGCTATAAGGAAGAAATTTTTTATGCTGAGGGTGGTGAGGCACTGGCCCAGGTTGCCCAGAGAGGTGGAAGATGTCCCATCCCTAGAACCATTCCAGGTCAGGTTGTTTGGGGCTGTGAGCAACCTGATCTACTTCAAGATGTCCCTGCTGACTGCAAGGGAGTGGGACTAGATGACCTTGAAAGGTCCCTTCCAAGCCAAACCAGTCCATGATTCTATCATGAGGTTCTTCTTGGCATGAAGTACATCCCAAAGCTCTGGTCCTGCTGGAGGACTGTTTTCCTCTTTCTTTGGCATCTTTCTTGAGCTCAGTTGGGTCCTCTGTGTTTCCAACACAACCCTGTGCAGCACTGGAGGAAGGCGAGTTGAACCCTGCTTGCTGCTTTATTCTTTGGTGGAAAAGAGGAATTGGTGTCTGAAACCTGACATAGTTGGGGAATTCCAGAGTAAAAAAGGAGCATCTGGGAGGACTTGGCAGAGATGTGAAGACATCTTCTTCCATCCCCTTGCTGAGTGTTAGGAACCTTGTTTTCTGGTGGGTGGCATGGCCTTGGCTCTGCTGTCTCTGTGGAGTGTTGCTCCCTTCCCAACCCTGCTGTGATGTTCCTTTTCCACCCCTGAGTTGCAGTCTGGCTGCTTTCTTGATGACAGTAACACTAGTGGCTAATTCTGCAACTGAAATTACCAGTAGGAAGGGGGTGAGCTGGGGGCATAGCTGGGCAGAGGGAGGGAGGGAAGGATGGATGGATGGGTAGGTGNGGGTGGGTGGATTGGTGGATGGATGGATGGAGGGTCTGGAGAGTCCTGATGGCACTTCGACTGCATGGCTGTTGTCTTCTTGCATGACCTTTCAGCTGACCTTAGGGCTGTTCTTGCTATCCCAGCAGCCTTTCCTCCAGGTAGGAAAATCTTTAGACTTTGGAAGCTCCATCTGAAAGCAAAGTTAGGTTTGCAGCTCATGAATTTTCATCAAGTCACATGCCCCAGGAAGGCAGCGTGTTGTGCAGAATGTGTGTCCTGAGCTGGCTAAGACCAGTCACATCAGCCCCTGTGCTCTGCAGAGACAGACAAGAGTACAGCTCTTGCCTTTTGGCACCATAACCTGCTGCTGGGGCCCAGAGCATCTCTGTGCTACCTGCACCCATCTACTCTGCACTGTTTGCCCCAGGCTTTAATGCTGCCTTTTCTTGTGCCATCAGCTTTTCCTCATGACCTTTCCCTTCTCAGTCTTTCTGGTGTCCTGTCCTCTTCAGAGCACACCTCACAGAGCCTAGTTAAGGTTAACTTTTGAGTGCTGGCTGGCTCTGGGTGATGGTTTTGTAGCAGAGATGTGGGTGGTTCTGGCTAGAGGAACATCATGGATCACCATGTATCTAGTGGGACTGGGCTGAGAAAGCAGGGACACAAAGAGCTTCTCTCCAGCAACCTTAGAACTCCTGCGTGCTTCTGTGGGTGGCTGTAGCCCTGCAGCCAACCCAGCCACTGCTGTGCTCTCTGCCTTTCAGGCTCTCTGTATGTCTCTGAGTACTTCTCCCAGAGTGCACAGAAGCTCTCCTTCTACAGCTGGTATGGGAATGCCAAGCTCTTCCACTTCCATGTGCCAGAAGACACTGTGCTGCTTCGCTGGCTCCTGCAAGCGTCCCGGGGGAAAGGACCTGAGTGCACTGACATGGAGGTCACAGTGTATGTATGTCCCTGGGCCAGTGCTTGCCCACCTGAGCTTCCTGTCCTTCTCTTGCCCTTGTTGCTCCTGGCTGTGGTTGGTTGGTTGTAGGAGGCTGGACATCCCTTCTTCAGTTGTTGCAGCCATGGTTTCTTAATGTACTAGTGCTAGATTGGTGTTTAAACCTGTAGGAGCACTTTGTGTTCAGGTTACCAGTGGATCTGGGGCTGTCTCTCAGACATGGTGTCCAAGAGATGCCTTAGAAACACTGGAGAGAGCTCCACAGGGAGCTAGTGTCACTGCTTGTGAGCAAAGATGTTCCTGGGCCTTCCCATGCCTGGCAGGATCCTGCACGTGATGCCAAAGGATGTGGCAGGACTGCAGGGGGCTTGAGAGGACCCAAACTGATTTGAGATGGCCCAATTCCCTAGTAGAGAGGAACTGAAGAGTCTGAGGATGCTTTGTGAGGGACATGACTGTGCGTGGAGCAGACAGGAGAGGAATGCTGAGTCCTGCAGGCACAAGGGCATGAGAATGTTGCAAACTTAATGCCAGTGAAAGAAATGCTGCTTGAAGCACTGCTTGAGTTGTTGGAGGATTTGAGATCAAAACCTTGCAAGACTTTGAGCTGTGTCTTGGGAGGGTACCAAGTTTCCTGGGTAAGTTGTGCTCATGTGGAGACGTGAATCTCTGGCAGCCACTCCATGGAGGTCTCAGGAGTGGCTGAAGCTGCTTGACTTGTGCTTCCCTGCTCTGTCCTGGGCACACTCCAGTGCTCTTAGTTGCTCCTGGCATCCTGGCACAGATGATCTTCCTCCTTCCTGCTTCCCAGAAAGGTTTCCAATAGTTTGAGGATGTGAGGAACAGGGCAACAGCTAAACCATACTTGGAGAGATGAAGGGGAGCTCAGCTAAGCTCGAATGGGTTAATAACATCACCTATCACCTTTGCTTGCTGGACCTGTTATGTTCTGTCGCAGTGCAGTCCAAAAGTGAGCAAATTAAATGTCAAATTGAGTGCCCAAATAAATACTTCACCTGTTACTTAGCTGCTTTTCTGCTGCTTCAGATGTTGGGCTGCTTATCTGGAAAGCAGAAGTGCTGGTGTACTGAGATCAGGCACATGAACCTTCCTTGGGAAGCATCTCTTTAGTCTCTTTGCCTGCCCTCCTTAAAAGAGGGAAGAGGGAAGATGCAGATCTTAGCTAGAAAATGAAAGCTCTGTGTGGAGGGTTTAGCCTATATGGGGAATTTGCTGATGGTTATAAAGAAGGAATAGCCTTGCAGCTGGGGCTTAACCTTAGCCAGTGTGGAAATTTGCTTTCAGCCTTGATGGAGCCATGGAAATCCTTATCTTAATAAGCAGCCAAGTTAAACCAAGCTCTAAGCAAATCCCAGATAAGCTAACAGCAGCCAGTCCTCACCAGATGAAAATGATGGGTTTTTTTCTCCAGCCTGCTCCCTCTCAGACCCCGGACCACCTTGGGTGTCCCCTGCAGGCTCTGTCTGCCAGTTCCTCATGCCAGTGTCTCTCCCTCCCTCGATCTCTTCACGCTCCTGGTTTCTGTCGCAGGCACTTTCGCTACGGAGCTCCCCCTGTGATTAATCCCCTGGGCACCGGCTTTCCTGCCAACGCCACCGTCCGTCCTTCCTACCACATCAGCATCGCCCTCGGCAGCGCCGTGCAGAACACCACCTTTGTCAACGTCACCAGCCCCGCTGCCGGGGACTGGTTCATCGCCGCCCACCTTCCTGAGGCTGCCGGCAGGATCGAAGTCAAGGTGAGGCTCCTGGGGAAGGATCTTGGCCCTCTTACTGTGCCCAGCGTCTCTTACCCCGACTGACTCAGCTCTTCTCACCGCAGTTTAGGAAGGACATTGAGCTACTAGAGAGGGTGCAGAGGAGGGCAACTAAGCTAGTCAGGGGTCTGGAAAACAGGCCTTATGAGGAGAGGCTTAGGGAGCTGGGCTTGTTTAGCCTGGAGAAGAGGAGGCTGAGGGGAGACCTTATCGCTCTCTTCAGCTACTTGAAAGGCCATTCTAGGGAGGCAGGTGTTGGCCTCTTCTCCCTTGTGACTAGTGGCAGGACTAGAGGGAATGGGCTTAAGCTGAGCCAGGGTAGGTTTAGATTAGATATTAGGAAGAATTTCTTTACTGAAAGAGTGGTTAGGTATTGGAATAGGCTGCCCAGGGTGGTGGTGGAGTCACCTTCCCTGGAGGTTTTTAAGAAGAGGATAGATGTGTTTCTTCAGGGGATGATTTAGGGGTAAGAGTAGTGTAGGGCTATCGGTTGGACTAGATGATCTTGAGGGTCCTTTCCAACCGTAATGATTCTGTGATTCTCCTGCAGGGTTTCTCCACCCCCTGCCCCTATATATTCCAAGCAGATATGTTTGTGCTCAGACTCACTGATATGCCTGTGCTGGAGCCTGGGGTTGCCATGCCACAAACCATCGTCTCACCTGCTAAGCCGCTGCATGTCAAGTAAGTGAGAGCAGCAGATGGAGGGACTTGGGGCTGCAGGGGGCTGAGGTGGGGTTCTCCCTGGGTGCTGCTTAGGGGAAGCCACTGTTGTTCCCATTTGGGGCTGGAGCTGGGGGTCTCCAAGCCTATTTCCCAAGCAGTCTGCAGCAGTGGTAGGGTTTGCATGGGAAGCACGTGAGCATCTTTCTCTTGCTCTTCTCAGGTGGTTTTAGAGGTTCAGCTGCAGGAATTCTAGCTCTTTGAGATGTTTCCCTTGGGAAGGGTTTTCACAACACCAACTAGGGCAATCCAGTTGTGCTGGGTTTGGCTGGGATTGACTTAATTTTCTTCACAGTAGCCAATATAAGGCTATGTTTTGGATTTGTACTGGAAACAGTGTTGACAACACCGAGATCTTTCAGTTACTGCTGAGCAGTGCTGACACAGAGTCAAGTCCTTTCCTGCTCCTCACCCCACCCCACCAGGCAGTGGGCTGGGGTTGCACAAGTAACTGGGAGGGGACACAGCCCAGAGAGATGACCCCAGCTGACCAAAGGGATGTTCTGAGGTTCAACCACGACACTAGTTCTTGCCACAAAGCCCCTGGGGACTGTGGTAGGTGGTGGTTGGCTTATGTTGAGCCTAGAAGCTCTGCAAAGTGTTGGTCACCTCCTCCTGCAGGGTCTTTGTTCCCAAGCACTCCGCAGGGATGCTCTTCGAGCTGCGAAGCTGCCTGCCGAGCGAGCAGAAGGCCTGTGCTCTGCGGGTGGTGCTGGGCTCCATCACTCTGCCCCAGTCCTTCCAGAGGATCATCACCTGTGTGGGGAATGTCAACTGCAGCCTGAGCCTGGATTCACCTCCCTGGGAGAAGTGGCTGCAGATCATGGTGGAGAGTCTTGGTGCTGCCAATGCCAGTGTGTCGGTGGAGATGCTGGCTTCCTTCACAGGTGGGCTTCCATTCTTCAGAGCCCTACAGGAAGGACCAGGGAGATCTGTGTCTCTCTTGGGTGGCTGGCCACAGGGGGCTGAGTGCCCCAGCATGCAGCTTGCCTGGGTATAACCTTGGGGGCTGAGACTTTGTTGTTGCTTTGGGGTCAGAAGTACCCAGTGTTCGTCCACGGGGTGATGCTCTCTGGAGCTGCCTGCTTTGGAAATGCCTGAAAACTTCAGGGTCTCTGAAGCAATGATGCTTTCCAAAGGCTGTTTGGGAGGCAGTGGCTGGCTTAAAATCTGGTGGGGAGAATAATTTTGGGTAGAAGCACTTGACTGTAATGATATGTTGGCTGTCAATTGGCCATGAGCAGGCTACAGACAGGAAACCATCTCACAGAGGTTTACTTGGGGAGCTGTGCTGGGCTGTAGTGAGGGGATGTCACCATTTCAGATGACACCTTGTGACTCAGGAGGTCATGAGGTCCTTGTGGCTGTGGTAAGGCACATTTGCATCCTTTTATTACCTGACCATAATCCCTGTTTGACTCTTGGAAGCTCACCAACCAGGTACATCTGTAACGTTTTCTTCTGCTGGGGGTTCCGTCATCCCCTCCTCACAGCAGAGCCTCATCCCACGTGCTGGAGGGGCTGGCACTGGCAGCTGAAGGGTCAGAGGGGAGCACTGAGAGTCTCTGGGAGGGATGGACAGGCTTCAGCTCTGAGCCTGCAAGTGTCACATTCAGCTTCAGCTGCCAGTGTGTGATGGTTTGTGCCTGGAGCTGCCATGGGTTAGCTTCTCTCTCCTGCTCAGCCTTGTCTGCTCACGTCTGGGGAACTGGGAGAAACTTTCTGGAGCCTGTGGTTGTGGGACAGCTGAATTCTGTGCTCTGCCACTGGCCAGTGAGTGCTCCCAGGGCCCATTGATGTCTTATGATGCTCTGTGCTGTGCCTTCTTCTGTTTCCCTTCCCTGCAGCTCCTGGTTGCTTCCACTCCCTGCAGCATTGTCTGGCTTCCATCGGTGTCCCCACTTGTGGATGCTGATGCTAGAGTTCCTGGTGCCTTTCAGGGGCTGTAGCCAATACTGCAGTGCCTGAACCAACTGAAATCCTCCCAGTGTCTGCTCTCACTTGAGGATCTGGAGCTGCTGGGCCCTACCTGGAGGGGAAGCTAGTCCTGGCTGTGCTAATTCTTCTCTTCTTTGTTTTGCTCTACAGCTTGCAGACCAGGAAGTACCAGTTCATTCCTTAACTTCATTAGCCTGAACCAGAGCCAAAGTGGTCCCAGACCAGGTAGCACAGGGACAGCAGGGAGCTCCACTCTGTCTGCTGGAGAGGCTTCAGGCAATGTGTCCCACCAGAGGAGCTCCTGCCTGCAGAGCCAGCCTGTGGTGCGGGAGGACCTGGACGTGGTGTCTGTACGCTACAGGCTCTTGAATGGCCCCAGTGTGCCTGTGAACTCCCTCTCCCCCACCCTCCTCCTCCTCAACCTCAACACTGGCATGGACAGTGGGGGTTCCCTCGTGGTCAACCTCCTGCTTAACAAGGTGAGGAAGCTGATTACTGGGATTGTCTCCCCTTTACAGGGCTTTGTCCCTTCTCCTGGGCCAGATTGTCAGCAAACTCCAGCAGGGTTTGTAGGTACCAGTGGGACTATTTCTCTTCCCTCTTCTTGTCACAAAACACTCTGAGCCTGTCTTAGCTGCTTCCTGCATGTCCCACCTACCAGCTCCAATTCCAGTGCCACAGCTTGCTGGCATGTGGTGGCAGTGACACAGAGGAGACAAGATGGAAAGCAGCTGCAATGCCATCTTCTCCATGGGAGCCTGGATCCTGGCCACCAGGAGAGGAGACTGAGCAGGGAAACCCAGGGATGTTCCTGCCCAGGTCCCTGATTCCCAGCCTTCTTCAGAGACACCCCAAAATCAGCCCTCTGAGATTCTGGGAACCTTCCTGAGGGCTAGAGCAGGGCTGAACCCTAATGTCCTACTGCCTCTGCCTTTTGCCAGCCTGTGCTGCTGCTGAAAGGACATGTGAGTGTCCCAGCTGTGGGGCAGTCCCCTGGGAGGCTCTCTTGCCTTTCTCAGCCAGCATGTAACACGGTGGCAGTGCAGGGGGAGGGAGACATGGATTTGCCCAGCAAGAGCTGCTGAACCCATGGGTGACCTTGATCTGCAGGATTTGTGGTCACCTGCTGCTCCCCTAGACTGTGGGCAGCTGGGAGGTGAGGTGTGCAGAGGGGGTGGCAGGGGGGTGCTCTGACATGGGACACTGCTCTGTTTGCACAGACATCCCTGAGCCTGGGCAATGCCACCGTGGTGGCCTGTGTGAGTGCTGCTTCACCCGTGCTGTCCCTCAATGCCACACAGAACTGCAGCACAGGTAGGAGAGATGCTGGCATCTGCTGCCAGCTCAGCTGCCCCAGCTCAGGGCTTTGTGGTGAGACCTCCTGAGCTCTTCACTGACTCTGGGGGGTGTCTCAGGGAAGCTTGATTTTGGCACCGACCCTCCTGAGGCTTTCGTGCTGGCAAGTGCCCACGGGGTGCTGGGGTGCAGGTGCTAGTTGGGGGCTCTGGGACTTAGCTTCCAGCAAAGAAGGGTCTGGTTACCAGCTGGGGCACTTCCAGCCTCGTTGGCAGGAGGTGTGGGGGTGGTCAAGGTGTTGCTGGTGCTTAGAGAAGCTAAGCTCTGCACTGGAGGACTAGCCAAGCAAGCAGGTTGTTCCAGATGCCCTGTGCTGCCTTGGCAGGTACTGAAAGCTGAGATGAAAGATAAAACAAAGGTCTCAGGAGCCAAGGTCCTCTCCATCCCTCTGATGCCTCCTGAGGGTGGGAGAAAGGAGGCTGAGGAACATCTGAGTCCTGTGCAGTCAGTCTCAGCCTGAGATTGCTGTGGGAAATCCCTAGTCCTGATCTCTAGAATCTCTCCTAGTCTTGGCCCATCACAGCACCCTCTTTTCTTCAAGCTTTTTTCCAGGGCTACCCTCTGAGTGTGAGAACATCCTCTGCAGAAGCAATGCTGATTGTCCTGTACCCACAGACAGATGTCTGGTTCCTCTCCCTGCAGCTCCTCTGCCCCAAGGGCCAGGGGTGAGTCTGGTGTGTCATCCTGCCTTGGGCTGCAGCACAGCACTCTGCCTTCCCATCCCACTGCCCCTGGCTAGCCTGAGCAGAACTGGAGGTTCTGGAGGCTCAGGGGAGACCTTCTCACTCTCTGCAACTCCCTGAAAGGAGGCTGGACTGAGGTGGGAATTGGTCTCTCCTCCCAAGTAACAAGTGATATAGGTCAGGAGGAAACGGTTTCAAGTTGCACCAGGAGAGGTTCAGATTGGATATTAGGAGGAATTTCTTCCCCCAGAGGGTTCTCAGGCATTGGCCCAGGCTGCCCAGGGAGGTGGTGGAGTCACCATCCCTGGAGGGCTTCAAAACCCATGGAGATGTGGTGCTTGGGGCTGTGGTTTGGTGGTGGGCATGGGAGTGTTGGGTTAACAGATGGACTCCATGATCTCAGAGGGCTTTTGCAGCCATCATGACTGTCTGATTCTGTGATTGCTTGCAGTGAATGTAAGGCTGCAGAAGCCAAAGTGACTGTGTTTGCATACCTCACCCCCTGCTTCAACGACTGTGGGCCCTACGGGCAGTGCAGCCTCCTGAGGAGACATGGCTACCTCTACGCTGGCTGCACCTGCAAGGCTGGTGAGGGCATCTTCCTGGGAAGCTTTGCCATCCTCCCCAAGGGCAGACCAAGCATTTTGGTGGTGGTGGTGTTTGGGCAGGGGAGCCTGGGGTCTGCCACGGTTGCCAGGAGCAGCCTGGGGTCACCACACCTCCCCAAAGGGAGCTCAGCACCAGTGGTGGCCTCGTTGGGAGCAGCCCAGGTTCCCTGAGGGAGGGGTTCTGGGAGGCACAGAGCACCCTGAGGGGAAATGGGGAACTGGGCTGAGGGCAGCTTTCTGCTGAATGGTGGGTTTGCTTCCAGCTTGGTGTGTCCCAGGGCTTGGAGAGGTGCTTCTGTGCAGCCCCAGAGAGAGCAGGGTGTCAGCAGGGCTGCTGCAAAGTGCCTGTGCTGGAGCCTCTGCCTTTCAGGGTGGTTTGTGGTGAAGGGTCCTTGATGTGGGAGGGGATGAAGCCAGGCCCTGACCCCTGGCTGTGCTGTGGTGCTGTCTCCTGCCAAGAGCCAGCCCTGAGCCTCAGAGGTGCCTCTGGAGGAGGAACATCTGTGTCAGCTGCTGATTCCCTTAATGGGGTGAGGAGACTGGGCAGGAGTCAGGGGTGTGGGGAAGATGAGCTGATGTCCTCATCTCTGCTGTGCTGGGGTGGGTGGCTGGGTGCACCTCTTCTCAGCAGAAGGACAAGGCAGAAGGTGGTTCACTGCTGCTTTGGACCTAGGCCAGGGTGTCCCTGCTGCAGTGCTGATGTGGGTGAGGAGCAGGACAGAGAGCAGCATCCTCCTGTCCCTGAGGAGTGCCAGGTTCTGGGAAGTACAGAGCACCCCAAGGGAACTGGGGAATCAGGCTGAGGGCAGCTTTCTGCTGAATCACTTGGAGCAAAATGCCCCATCTGCATATTGGTGACCCAGAAATAAGCTGGAGAGAGCAGGCTCCTGGGCATTGCCTGGCAGGGAGCCTGCAGACAGGGCAGAGCTGCTGGCTAGCTTTCCAGGGGCAGTGTCAATGGGATGGATGCTGCTTTTAACTCTGCTTGTTGGCTGTGGAGTGCCTGCAGGTAGTCCAGCTGCCCTGTGGCTGATCTCCTTTCCCCAAAAGGAGGGCATGGGCATCCTAATCTTGAATGAAAAGAATTTAAATGAAGAAATAACCAACAAAACCCACAAAACCAAACCTACAACCCAAACAGGGTTGTCTTAGCTCAGTCCTTGGTTGGTATCCCAGCAGCAGGCTGAGAAGTGTCCTCTGTCAAGCCTAGAGCATGCACTGTCCTCCAGGAAATTGTCACTCCCACTGCCCTGCACAGATCTGGAGGTCACCCTGGGCTGAGGCAGGGGGGTGGGTCACACTGGAGAAGAGGAGTTGGAAGGGACTTGAATTGCACCTTCCACTGGCCACAGAGGTCACAGGGACCCCAGAGCCAGGCTTTTCTGGGAGAGCAGAGGGAAAGGGCAGGAGGCCACAGACAGGTTGCTGCAAAAGAAACTTGCAGCTAAATCAAAGAAGACAGATTTTCCCCCAGCAGAGTTGTTCAGCTTTGCACAGTTGCCAGGTCTCCATCCTTGGAGGTCTTCAAAACTCAGCTGGACAAGTCCCAGAGCAACCTGACCTGGCTTTGTAGTCTGCCTGGCTGTGACAGGAGGTAGGACAGGAGCCCAGTGGCACCCTCAGTGCTGTGGATCATTCTTCACCCTGGTTCCTGGGATCTGTAGGGAACTTAACACCCAGCTTACAGCGTTGTCACCAGCATCTGAGCCTCACATGCTTCATGGATCACCTGCATGTGTGTTGAGTTATGGGAAGAATGAAAAGTACTGGGCTGGACAGACCCATGCTGTATGTAGAATGGCCTCTGCTGTGTGGGAACAGCCTGGGGGATGTCCTCAGAGCAGACCTGGGGCTCTGCTGGGCTTCCTCAGGACTTCCCACATCAGAGCATGCAATGAGTAACGAAGCCATCCTGCAAACAGGAGTGTGAGTGGCTGCTGGAGCAATGGAGAGGAGGCTCAGAGATAGTCCTGGGGTATGATGGCTTCTTCTGAGGCAGCCCAAGCTCCTGCTGGGTGCTGCAGGAGGGCAAGGTAAGGCATGTGAGACCCACACAAGCCTCTCTGCTCTGCAGGTTGGGGCGGGTGGAGCTGCACGGATGACACCAAGGCCCAGTCTGTTGGGGTGCAGAACCTGGCCACCCTCCTGCTCACCCTGAGCAACCTCATGTTCCTGCCAGCAATAGCAGTTGCTGTTCATCGCTACTACCTGGTGGAGGCCTCTGTCTACACCTACACCATGTTCTTCTCCACGGTAGGGATTGCTTTTTGCCCCTTCCCCTGCTAGCTAGCTCCCCCTCAGCATCATCAGGCTGAAGTCCTTGGTGGAACAGTCCATCCTGGAGCTCCACAAGGAGCTTCTAGGAACATTGGCCAAGCAACTCCGTGGACGTGTCCTGCCCCTTCAGATCTTGGCACAACCTGGGCTCTTCCCCCCAGGCTGTGGGTGCTTGTGTTTGGAGGTGGGACCCCAGGGGGTGGAGGTGTGGCTGGAGCATTGTGCTCCTGAGGGATGCTGTCCTAGGAGCTCTCAGCTGCTGCTGGGAGGGTGCAGGCTGATGGCTTCTCTCCTCTGCTTTCCATAACGCCATGGGTGGTTTGGTGGAGCTTCCTGGAGGCACTGCCAGGAGGAGTCTTGGCAGCCATGGGCTGAGCCTTCTCCTGCTTCTCCTTCCCAGGAAGCTGTGGTGCTGGGTTCAGGCTAGCTTTGCTTTTGTCCCCGGCTCTAGTTCTACCACGCGTGTGACCAGCCAGGGGTGGCAGTGATGTGCATCATGGACTATGACACACTACAGTACTGTGACTTCTTGGGCTCTGTGGTCTCCATCTGGGTGACCATCCTGTGCATGTCCAGGGTGAAGAAGATCCTGAAATATGTGAGTGTCAGGTAACCCCACGTGGCAGGGCGAGACCTTCTCGTGGCTGTATTTGAAGGACACAGCCCAGGCTGGTGACAAAGCCTGTTGGTCTCCCTGATTCTTAAACCAGTGGGTTGTTTTGTCCCAGGAGTTTGGATGGTGACCCTGAGTGCTTGTAGGGGCTGGGCCTGATGGAACTCAGATCTGTGGGAAGGGTTTGTGGGACTTCTGGTTTCTCCTTCTGGAGGTGCTCCTCCTGAGTCCTGCGTGCATGCAGGGCTGGGTGGCCAGGAGGTGGGGTCCTCCCTGCCTCTGGCATTGCTGGCTGTGCTCTGGCAGCCCATGAGCTGCTGACATTAGTGGTGGTGTCTCATTCCCAGGTCCTGTTTGTCTTGGGGACCCTGTTAATTGCCATGTCCCTGCAGCTGGACCGCAGAGGGGTGTGGAACATGATGGGTCCCTGCCTCTTTGCCCTCGTCATCATGATTGCAGCATGGGTGAGTAAAGGCAGCCAGGCAGGACCTGCTGCCCCTAGCTTAGCTCCTCTCTTGGGAATGATGGTGGCAGGGCAGACCCCAGACTCCATCTCATCCACAGGCAGGGCTTGATCTCCTTGAAACACCCAGGTGGAGGGAGGGCAGGGCAAGAGATTCACCTCCCATCCCTCCAGTAGCTGAGCGACCCCCCAGTTCTGAGTCTCAGCAGAGTCCATCTGCTGCAGCTCCAGTTGAGCCCACAGCTGCAGCTGCAGTGTTGTCCCAGAGTGGTTGGCTGGTGCTCGTGCCCTGGCCAGCAGCTGTGGCATCACCACTGCCCTCTGCGTGCTGGGCCTTGGTGCCACAGCTGGACAGGGGATCTTGCACACAGGAGAGAGGTCCAAGAAGGGAGAAGGCTGAATTTCTCAGGGGCAACAGGCACAGCCTCTTGCTGTGAGGTTGACAGATGCTCCTGGGTCGAGCAGCACTGCCTGTTTCCCCCTGCCTGAGCTGTGCTTGGCTGCTTAACCCCTCTGTGCTCTCCCCCCTCCAGGTTTACCACGGAGTGAAGCGCAGACACTGCTACCCCTCCTCGTGGAAACGCTGGGTTTTCTACCTCCTCCCAGGGATCACCTTGGCTTTCATTGCCATCTCAGTATATGCATTCATGGAAACCAATGAGAACTACTACTACACCCACAGCATCTGGCACGTGCTGGTGGCTTGCAGCGTTGCTTTCCTGCTTCCTCCTCGGGACAAGCATAAGAAGCCCTGGGCCTGGTCTCAGAAGCTCATTTGTCGCTATCAGATCTGTCAGAACGACCGTGAGGAGCTCTATGCTGTGACCTGAGCTGCCTGCCTCCCGGTGGCAGAGGTGGAGCTGCTGAGGTTGCTGTTCTGGGCTGCTCCGCTCTCGCCCCTCGGCAATCCTCTTACCTGCTCATTCTCTGGCCGGGAGAGTGCAGTAGAGACTGGCTTTAAAGATGAAGGTGGTGGGCTTGGCTTGTGAAGGCAAGTTTGAGCCCACCTCTGCTTTTCTGCTGGGATGAGGCAGGCTCTTTGTGGTTCTAGATCAAGGAGTAACCTGTCTCCCACCTCCCCATGGCCCTGGGGGAAATCGCCAGACCTTCTTCCTCTCCTACTGCATCCAAGAGGCTTAGGCTTAGCCCAGGCTGAGCTGGAGCCAGGGCTTTGGCTGCTGGGCTCTTCTCTCCACCCCCTGTCCTAGCAGAGGGCTGTGGGATGGAGATTTCCCCTGCTATCCTCCAGTCAGCAGTTGAACCCCAGAGAAGAATGGGTTTCTTCTGATCTGGGGGGCAAATGCTGCTGTGTGCCCTTGGTGCTGATCGGGAGGGAGAGAGCTGATCTCAGCGTGTGCTGGACCATTGGCTGCCATCTCTGGGGGGGTCTGGAGCCTCTCTCCCTCTGAAACAGGTGGTGCTGCTCTTACCTAGTCCTGATTCTGGGGAGGGGGCCCTGGATTCAGGAACAGATTAGGCAGGAATGTGAAAAAAAAACCCATATGGGGACATGCAAGAGGCAGCAGCATCTCGCCTGGAGCTGTGAAACCCACAGCAGTGCAAGTTTCGTCTAAGTTTAACTTCAGCCAGCTTAGCTCGTCTGGAAGCAGCCAAGCTGCTGCACTGTCCCCTTCCTCTCAGTGTTCAGGTGTTCACTGTCTTCCTCCCTTCTGTGGATTTGGCAAGTGGGCAGCTCTGCCTGGGGCAGTGCAGGTGGTCCAGGGTGGTATCTCAGCTGCGCACCCTCTGTTCCTCCAGCCTGCTGTGCCTCGGAAGCTGGATATGCTGCCGAGTCGTGGACGATCTGAGGTCAGCAGCAGTGCCCTAGCCCAGCCAGGAGCATTGCCATGGGCTCCCTATATGGCTTCTGTCTCCTTTGCAGCGTCTGTCTCACCCTAGCCTTACTACAGGGCACACAGGCATCAGAAAGTAAGGGCAGAAACTGGGAAACCAGGAAAGTTGTCTTTGCCCATCCTAATTCTCTAGCTAAGGGCTCAAACACATGGTCCCTTGCTGGTTTATTCCAGCTGTGGCTGGTCTGGTGTGTGCTGCTGGGAGTCTCTCAGGTGGCTTTGGGGAGGAGAGCGCTTTTAATGAAGGAGCTGCCTCCTTGGGATTAATTCTTTGCTTTGAAGAGCGCCCAGCTTTCAGCTCAGCTCTGCACTTTATCCCTCTGCCTCCCCTTCCTCTGCAAACTCCAACTCCTTAAGCAGACGCAGGACGAGCGAAGGGCACTCGCCTGCACCCGGCTGTGTTGTCCCTGCGTCCCCCACGTTTCCTTTGGCAGCTGCCATCCACGACAGCTCGGTGGGAAGGGAGGACGTGGGGCCCTCAGGGCTTNCCCACCCCGGTCTGGGTTTGCACAGCAGCGTTGCAGCTCTGGCACCGTGGCAGTGACTGCTGCTCTGTCCTAGCCGAGCTGTCTATGCCAGGCTGCCAGCCTGGGCTGGGCGCTGCCGCTTACCACAGAAAGCAATAATTCCTCGTCGGGCTTCCTCCGTTTGGGGGCTTCCAGGCTGCCAAGCAGGAGAAGCTTTGGGGCGAGAACCCCTGCTAACGTGATTGTTGATTTTGTGTTCGGTTGTCGAAATTCTTGCTTCCCCCAGCTCCCTCCCCCCGCCCCTGTTCGGCCCCGGCACGAGGTGGTGCTGGGGGCAAGAGGGTGGCTCATGATTTGGGGTAAAACCTGAGCGAATTCCTGTGTCTGGAGGGGGGAAAAACAAGGGTAATCTTATTTTATTTGTTTTTCTTTGCTGTTAATACCTATGATTATTTTATACGGTAAATTTTAAGGCTTACAGTTTTATAATTTAATAAAGGTGATGGTATTTGAGGGCAATTCCGCCCTGGCTGGAGCTGTTGTCCGTGGCTTGGGGCAGAGCACAGCCGTAGACCTAGCGGTCGCCGCGGACGAAACGCGGTCGCGGCGCGGCACCTATCGGCCGCCGTCGTCTTCATTGCTCTGCGGTCCCCATCGGCGCCGGCCAATAAGAGACGGCTCCCTGTTTACTTCCGGCCGCGGTGGCCTCTGGGAGCGGAAATGAGCTGCGGGCGGCGATGCCGCTGCACCGGTACGCTCCGCGGCTGTGGCCCGCGCTGCGGCTACGGGAGGGTATCTGTGCTCGGCTGCCGGAACACTACCTGAAAGCGCTGCAGGACGACACGCCGCCCACGCCTGTGCACTGGCGGCCGCTGGGTGTGCGGTACCGGCGGAACCCGCGCACTGGGGAGCGGGAGCGGGTGCAGGACGTACCGGTGCCGGTGTACCTGCCGCGCGCCGCTCACGAGGGGCTCTGGGGCGGTGAGGGCTGGATCCGCGGCTTCCGATATGCGCGTAACGACAAGGTGAGCGCTCCGGCATTTTTCTATTCCGGGCCGGGGTTACCGGGCCCGCGGTGCGACACCGGGCGGCCGAGACCTGCTGGTAGTGGCCTCCGCCTTCCTCTAGCGGTACAAGGCCGCTTCTTGGGGTGACCCTGCTGCAGCCTCAGCCCGTTCCGGCAGGCAGCAGCAGCGCCCCCGGGGAAGGTGATGGCCCCGGGTGCTGAGCGCCACTATCTGCCCAGCTCTCCACGAGGCTGCCCAAGACGTGGAAGCCACAGCTTTTCGAGCGGCAGTTCTACAGCGAGATCCTGGACGCCACGCTGACCATCACCGTCACCATGCGGACGCTGGACCTCATCGACCAGGCCTATGGCTTTGACTTCTACATCCTCAAGGTCAGGCTCTGTGCCTGGTGGGGCTGGCTGGGCAGCAGGTCTGGCGAGGCAGGGCTGGACCCACACGGCCCTTGTTGCTTTTAATGTATCAGTGCAGGTCTAAAGCCTCTAGCCTTTTATGCCCCTTGATACTCAAGATCGGAACCAGGAGCAAACTAGCTCCAGAACAAGTCTAAAAGATCTTTTCCCTTTCCTAACATGTCTGGAGAGCCTCTGCAGCATGTGGATAAACTGCTGTGTGCTGAGGGACTTACCTGTTCCCTAGCAGCTGGTCTCTTAGTGCAGTTGCCCACCAGAGTTCCTGTTCTCCCCAGACTCCAAAAGCTGACATGTGCTCAAAGCTCGGGATGGACCTGAAGCGAACGATGCTGCTGCGGCTGGCACGGCGGGATCCTAAACTGCACCCCAACGACCCAGCTAGGAGAGAAGCCATCTATAACAAGTACCAGGTGAGGGCCTTGCCTGTAGCTCCTGCCCTGGTGGCTGCAGTCGTGTTTGCTGGTTGTCTGGGCTGAAAATGCTCAAATCACCTTGTCGTGATGCAGAGCAGCATTCCTGCTCCCGTGGCTGGGACTGAGGGTATGAGCAGAGAGGATCTAAGCATTGGTTGTCAGGTTCTTGTCTCTGGGGGCTGCTGATTTCTGTACTGATGATTTAGGACAAAAGTCTGTATATTTGCTGCCATCAAGGTCAGGGAAGGTCTGCAATAAACAGTGCTAGGAGCTGGCACTGCTGACAACAGCGAGAATTGGTACTGGCACTGTGGCAGGGAGCCCAGGCTGCCTGTGTGCAGGTGAGTTTTGTGCAGCTGGGGATGGATGCTAGCATATGAACATCACCAGCACCCACAGTCTGTGGAGCTGTGCTGAGAAACAGCCCCAGAACTACACAGAGGAGAGGCACAGCAGCAAAGCTGTGTGACTTACCAGAGAAAGCAGGAGCCTGGCTAAAGGAAAAGAAGGGAGCTTTGGTTGCCAGAGATGAGGGGGCAGTGTTTCAAGATCTGTCTATAGTCATGTTCCTACTGGATCACATCTTTGTGTGAGCTGGGCAGGAGGATTTGCATCTTGGTCACCTGGAAGGACTGTCCTACCTGCTGCTTCTTCTATCACAGGAATTTGCAATCCCAGAGGAAGAAGCTGAGTGGGTTGGCTTGAGTTTAGAGGAAGCAATAGAAAAACAGAGGCTCCTAGAAAAAAAGGTGAGTTTCTGAGTGTCAGGCTGCATATCCAGCTGCTCTGAACAGCCTGAGTGATGGAAGTGCTGCTCCAAAACTCCTGAGCAGGCGTGGCTGAGGGCAGTGTGAGGAGGGAAGGAAGCCTGTTTAGAAGGAAAGGGATCCCTGGGAGCTGCTGCCAGTTTATACTCTGCAGGCAGAACTGGGAAAGCTGATGAGTGTCCCAGAGAGATGCCTGTCCTCTTTGAGGCAGGGTCAAAGAGCTGAGCAGCAGCTGGGTCTGGAGAGGTGGCATAGCAGGCTGCTTTGTAAAGCCACTGATACCAAGCTAGTGGTGTTTTAACTGTTGGCACTCCTGCAGCACTGGCTCTCTGGGCTTTCTTGCTGCTGCTGAGGGTCACTCCTCTGAAGTGGTTTATCCTCTGCTTTGTTTCAGGACCCTATCCCACTCTTTAAGGTGTATGCTGAAGAGCTTGTCAGCCAACTGAAGGAACAGGCACAGGAGAAGCAGTAGGAGGAGAGAAACCTTTGGAGCAAAATCCCTGCTGCTGCAGGTCTAACTTTGGGGTTCAGTCTTCTGTCTGAACCATGCTTGTGTGGAAGGGGCCCCATGAAGAATGTGCCCATAAAGATCCTGTAGCAGTTATTCAAGTCTAACAACAGCCTGAATTCCTGTGGGCTGAGGAAAGAGTTTTTGAGGAAAGAGTTTCTGTCTGTCCTGTGGCCTCTGAAAGGGTTCTTGTAAGCCTGACTGTGTCTGGTTCTTCTGCCTGTACAGGTGGTTGGCTGCTGCTGGGAGCTTGATCACAGCATAAAATGAAATCAGTAAACCTTTCTCTATTTCTCATTGCTGATCAGTGTATTACCTCAAGGCCTGTGAGACACAGTGAGGATGTAGCCTTGTGCAGCAGAGATGATTGTGCCCCAAAAGCATGACCCCAGCCCTCCTCACCTCAAGCTGTGCCTGCTGGCAGGTGGGGCTGAGCTCCCCAGCCTCAGCCACTGGCTGTACAACTCACTCTAACCCCTGGGCTTCCAGTGCTGTTTTTGTTTGAAAATGGGGACTATAAAATCTCTTCTTCTGTCAAGCTGTAGCTGAAGTGGGTGTTCAAGGCTTTGCTGCAGGCTGGCAATGCAGGGCTGAAAAGCACTTGCCATAATCACCTGTTAGGGACCAGCACTGTGTGTCACTGGTGGCTGTAAGCTTTGTGGCCCTTCAGTGGGTTTCTGGATGGAGAATAACCAGCCTCTTCTCCCTTTCCTTCAGCTCTGAGGCGAGGGGCAAGGCCCAGGGCTTGCAGGATGGACTCTGTGTGAGCTGTATCTTTGGATCATTACTTGCCCCCAGAAGAGACTTCACCATAACCATGGCTTGGGAGGAGACTTGCTCCCTGTCTCTGGGGTGTAAAGGGCAAGCTTAGGGTCTCAGTTTCTGAGCCACAAGACCCCTGATGAGAGAGAAACTTGGCTTGTAGAGCAGCATGTGCCTGTTCCCCTCTGCACTGGAATGGAGTAGGAACGTGGGGGAGGAGAAATTCCCAGTGCCTTAACCTCTGCCTGGAAGGTCTGGGGGAGACATCCTGCAGAGGTGGTCCCTGGGTGGGCACAGAGCCTCTGCAGGGCTGTGCTGGGTGGCTGGGCAGGAGGAGGGGGTTGAGGAGAATGCAGTCTTAGTGGTGGTGGTGGTTCATGGAGACCAGACTTCTCTGCTGCTTTTTGGGCCAGGGAATAGGTGGAAGCCCTCCAAAGGGGTGTTTGAGCCCCCAGGTGAGTGTGACACAACTGTGCAGCCCCCGACTGGTACAGCTGGTTGCTCAGGGGCTGCCAGACTGGGGCTGTGCTGGCTCCACGTGGGTGCAGGAGGCTCAGGGCTGCAGGGGACAGTTTGGGGGGGCAAAAGCTGGAGTGTTTCCAGGGTGTCTCTATGTCCTGGATCTGGCAAATCCAGGTTCTCAAGAACAAACTGGCACAGAAGGTCACATTTGCCTAATTAATGATTTTGTAGCTGGGCCAGCACAATGGCATTTGCTTATCTTCTCCCTCTTCTGCAGCTGAGCTGAGTGGGAAGCTGCTGCCCAGCTCCTGGGGGACCCTGACACTCTGCCCTCGTTAGAGATAATTAGCTGGGACAAGCTACTTGTTTGACAGCTCTGCTCATCATTAGGGCTAGCACAGCTCATGCATTTTAATGCAGCTCTGAGGAGGGCTCCAGGCTGTGAGTGGCTCTGTCCCAGCCCCTTCCAGAGCTCTCCTGGAACGTGCTGGTGCAGCTCTGGCAGAGCCTGGCTGGCACCTGCCCAGACCCCTGCTCATCCCCTGAGTGGCTTACAGCTCCTCAGTGCTGAGGGACTGTTTGGGGTGTCTGGGTGGGCAATTATCAGCCCCTTCTCTGTGCTGCCTTTTACTTCCACAGAATTATCTTCCAGTTGGATGGTGCTGTTATCTCAGGGAGGGCTTTGGGTTCAGGTCCTCCCCAGCTACACTGCTGGTGCTGCCTGTCCTTGAAGGTGACTCTGGAGGAGCCCCAGGAGCTTCTCCATGGGGAAGCATCTGAGTTAAGTCCTCCATCCTTTCATCCCACCTTTAGTGAGGAAACCTCCCCCTTGCTGCTTTCTCTACACTGACTTTGAGTGTGGCTAGGAGCTCACATACACACACAAGGACACACTCTGAGGGAGGTGCTCTGCTGACCAGAGGAAACCTGGAATCTCTGCTTGCAGACCAGGGGTACTGCAGCTTCAGAGAAAGCAAAGGTGGAAGCAGGCAGAGCTGGCTTGCCAGACAGAGTAGGAAACAACTCCAGCTGGGGAGGGAGCCCTAGTGCAGCATTAGAGTAGTTTGGACTGCTTGTGTGATGGTGATAGCTTCTACCTGCCCAGGTCAGCTCAGTCTGGCAGAGAGCAGCTTCCTTTGCTGCCCCAGGAAGGGGAATCAGAAGATCTGGCAGTTTGCTAGCACAGTGTGTTCCCAGGAAGCCCCAGATCTACAGCTGCAAATTGGGTGCTGTTGGCTTTAGGCTTTAAACCCACCCTGGGACGGGGGAAGAGCCTGGTTGTCAAGCACAGTGAAGACCTGAGCACCACCTCAGGCTTCAGCAAAGGTCATCAGGCTCCTGCTTCTGGCCAAAGGCCAGGCCCCTTAGGGATCTGGTGCCAAGCAGCACGAGGGTTGTGAGCACTGCTGCAGCATGCACAGCAAATACCAGCGTGCAAGCTGGGAGCAGGGAGACCCAGCAGCTTCACCAACAAACTGCCAGAGTCTGCCTGGGGTCACCTTGAATGTGGCAGCTTAAGGCTGGGCTAGCAGTGGAGGCTGCTCAGAAGGGGGAATAGTGAAAGCTGATCTCAGCAAGGCAGCAATGAAAGGGAAAAGCCCAAGGCCAACTGGCAAGCCAAGGTTTGTACAGCTCTGTCCATGCACTTCCTGAGTGAGGTGGCTGCTAGCTGGCCACAGGATCACTTGGTGGGGGGTTATTTCCCTGTGCAGGGGCTGCAGCAAAGGCTGGGTGGATGTCTGATGGGGTTAGTCATGATGGGGAGTCAAAAACTCCAACCTGATAAAATCTCCATATGCAAATGCATTAATAGCCCAAAGCATCTCCTGTGTTCCTGTCACTGGCTCCTACAGCTGTGGGCTGAGCTGGCCTGGGGGCACTGAACCAGGGCTCTGGACACATGGAGCAGAAGTGGATGTATGGAGTTACCTCCATCCACAGCTCCTGCTGCACAGCACGGGCTCAGCCTGGGCTCCTCAGCTCCAAGAGGAAGGGCTGAGGGGCCTGAGGGACTGACCACCAGCACTTTTGCCTGCCTGGACTCTGCTGTTTGTGTGCATCTCCACTGCATGCATTCACCAGGCAGCCATCACCATGGTAACACTAAAAATGGTGGTGTTTCAGGCCAGTTAGAGCCCTCTGACAAAGG
Source organism: Galbula dea (assembly GCA_013399015.1). Taxonomy (NCBI): domain Eukaryota; kingdom Metazoa; phylum Chordata; class Aves; order Piciformes; family Galbulidae; genus Galbula; species Galbula dea. Next base: position 2,215,210 of record VWZX01008711.1, on the reverse strand, counting down.
CAGAAAATGGCATTTCTGAGGTGGCAACAGGGCTTTGCACACAGGGCCTCCAGGGAGGTGGCTGCTTGGGGAAGGAGCCAGTGTCCCCAGGGAGGTGTCCCCCGAGCTGGGGTGAGGGTGCTGGAGGGAGCAGGCAGGATAGGAGGTGCTGGGGGTAAGGAAGCAGCCACAAAGCCAACTTCTCTGGCACCACTCCTGACATGGACAGGGCTGGGACTGGCAAAGCTCATTTCTGGAATGAACTAGGGTCTGAGGCAGCTCAGGGCTGGTACAAGGGAGGGGATAGGAATTCCACAGAGCTGCTTCCTCACCCTGCATGTCAGAGCCATCCAGCACTGGGCTGATGCTTTCAGCTAAGGCTGGATTATTGACCCCCACAAGAAGCAGGCCGTGCCTTATTGTGAGGACAGCTTGCTGCTGGACAGCCAGACTGGATTTTTCTTTGTGAGTAAAGGCTGAACTCTACCTGCTGTTCAATCCTCCAAGCAGTCCTGCAAGATGCTTTTGCAGCTCCTCCCAGCTAGCCCTCATCCTGTCATCCAGATCAACCAGGTACCACCAGCAAACCCAATCCCCCCTGCTCTGAGAGCTGGGCTGTGCAGAGAACCCTGGGGGATGTCACTGCAGAATGCCCACTCTGTGCTTTGACCAGGTGTTCAAGTCACATCTTAATTGACTTCAGAGCCCTTGAAACAGACCCCTCCTGAATGTGTCTTGAGACTCAGATGGACCTTCCTAGCTCTCACTTGCCCAGCAGGATGTGGGGTGACTGCCCTGGTAACCCATTGCTGTCTGTGCATTTGCTCACTTTACTCCTTAGGTGATTGTCCAAGGACTTCCAAGGATGGCTGAGGACCTGAGCTTGGTTGAATGCTTCCTCCTGAAAGCAATGCATGGATCTGGGAGGTTTCAAGTGGTGGAAAGGCTTTACTCCTAAATTTAAGCTGCCTTGTTCCAACTCCAGGAATGGAGACTTGTCAGGCTCTGGTACCTAGAGCACAGCTTTCCCCTAACAGGCATTTCCTCCTTTCTCTCATTGTAATCTTTGAGCTGGACTTGGCTGAGCTCCCTGCTAGAGCTGGGCTGGGCTGTATGCTGTAGCTTGGGCTGGGCTGGGCTTCTTGCTAGTGCTTGGGCTCAGTTCCTTCCTAGTGCTTTGGCTGGGCTCCTTGCTCGTGCTTTGCCTAGGCTGGGCTTCCTGCTAGTGCTTGGGCTGTGTTAGGCTGCCTGCTAGTGCTTGGGCTGGGCTTCCTACTGTAAATTAGCCTTGGCTGGGCTGCCTGCTAGTGCTTGGGCTGGGCACTATACTAGGTCTTGGCTTGGTCTTGGGCAGGGCTGTCTGCTAGGGCTTGGGCTGGATTCCCTGCTCTTGCTGGGATCTTTGCTAGTCCTTGTGCTGTGATGGGCTCCCTCCTGTTGCTTGTGCCGGATTGCTTCCTATTGCTTGGGCTGCCACCTGCCTCTCTCCCACAGGACCCTCCCTGCCAGGAGCACATATCCTGGTCCCTGCTCACAAGTCTGGGGACAAGATCCATGTATATTTCTCTGTCCATCATCATTTAAACATGCTCCAGTAGTAATAGGAGGTTCCAAGGCTTGAGGACCTGCCAAGGAGCAGTTCAGCATGAAGACAGCGAGGCGAAGTGTGCTCTCCAGCGTCCTGGTCTTGAGGGATGAGCATGGGCAGGGCCACAGGGATGAGCTGTCCCACGCTGGCCAGTGCTGGGGAAAGGGATGGCTGAGCTCAGCAGTGCTGGTGCCTGGGCGGAAAACCCTCTGTGCCGTGAAGATGAACTGTTCATGGCAGGAGTGTGGAGGTGATGGAAGGCTGTTGGACCCCATCCTGGCTCTCCAGATGAACTAGTATGAAAGCCTCATGAAAGGCAGAACCAATGGCTGGCAGCCCACCAGAGCCAGACCCACACAGACCCAACATGTCCTTGGAGAGGGAGGAGGGTGAGGGCTGCAGGACTGTGCGAGGAAGAGCAGGCATGGAGGCATTGTGCGGCGGGAGCCATGGGGAAAGGCTGGCCACGGGGATGGCACCGCTTTCTGCAACAGCCTTCAAAGAGTTCTCCTGAAGTGTGGTTGTTCTTTAGGGCTTCTTCCTCCTCCTCCTCCAAAAAAAAATAGGGAAAGAAAGGCAAGAAGAAAGAGCAGTCTCTGGGTGCAGGATGAAAGCGGCCTGTCTTGACTATTTACCCAGCAATTATAAGTAAATCGGTGGTGCCTAACGGGGCCGGTTGCCATAGTGACGATGGGATGGAAGGACCAGCATTTGGTCCTGGCCACAGCCAATCAGGCTGGGAAGCCCAAGCTGCAATATAAAGTAAAGATTCCCATCTTCCAGCCACGCACTTGCCAAGAAAGGGAAATAGGTTCAAGAGTCTGGGGAGGTTGTGTGTGTGTGGGGGGAGGGTGGGGGGTGGGGAGGGAAAAAGTGTTGCGGCCGGCGGCAAGCAGGGCGGCTGCTCCCGTCATGGCGGACTGCGAACGCCCGGGCAGGTGAGAAACCCCAACTCTCCCCATCTTCCCGCTCATTGTTCTCCCGCGCCGCGCTCCCCTCTAGCCACCCCACCCCACCCACGCCACCACCCCGACCCCTTCGCCCTGGCACCCACAATGAAACCTCCCTTTCGGGGGAGAGACAAAGAGAGGCTGGTGGAGAAAGGCTTCACCATTCTCCCCAAATTGCCATCGTAGGCCTTTCAAATCGAATTTCGCAAGGCAGCTTCATCAAAGGCCCCCGGCTGGGAGGCACGAGCCCCATCTTCCTGCCCCCCTTCTCCCCAGTGGGGCTGGGCTGTGGGGTGGTGAATCCCACACAAAGTCGGCATCGCTCCAGAAGTGTCTTTGCATAAGAAAAAAAAAAAAAGGGGGAAAATTAGGGGAGGAGGGGAAAAAAGAATGTAATAAAGGAGGCAGAGATGGAGATTAAAACGGAGAGCGAGAAAGAGCAGAGCCTAAATTGCTCGTCCTCTCCCCATCTCATTACTCGCCACTTCTGAGGATGGGTATTTCCAAAGGCTGCTATGAAAGACTGGTGAATGGAGCCCCCCCCCAGGATGAGATCAAAGCCCAGGGCCGGGACACTGGGGTGTGCCAGAGGAGGGGGTGAGCAGTGGCCGCGCCGCAGGATGATGGGGGGGAACCTTCCTCCCCTGCTGCCGCTGCCCTCCATGTTTCCCGGTGTCGCTGCTGCCGCTGCCTGACCCATCTTGCAATGGAGACTGGAGACGGCGGTCAGATCCCAATGGCTGAAACCGAGATGAGCAAACTCCCTTGGCTCACAGTTCGGCAACTCTCCCAAATTTTGTGATTAATAAAGAAGCTTATTCCAGCTGGGACCATCTCTGGACACTTCCAGTTGCGGATAAGCGAGTGGCTTCCCCAACGCTTGAGCCTGCTCCTTGGGTCTCTTCCCTTTCCTCACCACAGCATCACCAGCCTGGTGAGCCACTAGCAGAAGGGCTGAGGACAAAGGCAGAAGGACAGAAGTTGTGCCACTTTCCCTTCCCGCTGCCTTCCTTCAAATAGGAGCTGCTTTCTTCTGCTTGGTGACAAATTGGGCTCCGGGCAGCGTTCCCACCACCGGCACCACGGGCGCCCCATCGGCGGCACGGACGCAAACTCACAGATGGTAGAAGAAGAGAGTCGTGTAGGCTTCAAAGAGATCTTCTATGTCAATTGTTATATTATTAGGTAAACTCCAAGAAGAAAATCTTTTAATCCACTGTGGCTAATCCAGTCCACTTTTGTTGGCCAGGACATATTCAACATCAACAAAAGGCTCTGGCCGACGGACAGCAGCATACATAATGTATTTATAACTGCGGGAGCTGCCTCGGCGGCAGAAGGAGCCACTGCTTGGGCCAGCAGTGGGGGCCAGGGCTGAGGGTTTGCCTGACTTTTCTCACTTTTATTTTCATTTCAAAGAGCCAGGCTGATATTTGCACTGTGCTGCTTACCCTGGGGAGCACAAAGACGGCAGGGATGTTCCCAGCTCCAGCCAGCCCCAAAACCCCATCAGGACTTTACTTGGAACCCTCAATCCTCAGCCACCCCAGGGCCAGGGCAGTGGTGGCAGAGAGGGCTGTGAAGGCAGGTTTGTCCCATGCCTAGTTTTGGAATGGTAGTTCCCATGGGGAGTTGGTAGCTGGAGTGTCTCCCCCTGAAGGAGCCATCCTGGGCTGGCCGGTCCCCTGGATACCCTGGAAAGGTGCCAGTGTCCTGGGGTGGGAGGCAGTCACCTTCTCACAAGGACATGGGAGTAGAGCTGCCCATGCTGCAAAGGACTGGCACAGCAAGGGTAGATCTTGTCCTCCAAATCTGGAGAAGCAAAGATTGGAGCTGAGGAACTGAAAAGCAAATAAAAACCAACGGTAACAATGGGCAGGTGGGAGGTGAGTGGGGTCTATGTGGCCACAGCGCAGCTAATGCAGAGGGTTGAAGCAGGAGGAGGTGGGAGCTCATGGGGCTGAGCTGGGACAGGTCAAAGTGGCTGCTGTGAGCTGCTAGTGCAGATGCTGGAGGTGAGCAGGGGACACCAGCCTCTTAGCTCCTTCAGGCATCAGGTATGACCCATCCTGAGCCGTGGGCTGACGTGGGCCAGGGCTGGATGAGGACCCATGCCTGCTCTAGAGCAGGGCAGGAGGAGACAGAGGGCCAGGCTGAGCCACTGATTGAAAACAGCTATGAAATGCCTGGCTGGGATGGGTGCTTTGGTGGCTCTGAGGTGAGGATGGGACTGAGCCAGCAGAGACCTCTGCAGAGCAAGGAACCAGGGTGTCTGGGGGAGTAAGCTTGCTCAGGAGCTCGTGGTCCTTCCAGGATACCACTGAGTCAAAAATATCTTTATACCTACTGTAGGTAGCTCATCCAAGGCCAGTGGCTCAAATGTGACCACTAGGATCTTCCATAAGACTACGGAAAGAAGATGCAGCAATGGAGGGACCAGAAGGACTTAATTCTGAGAGCTCAGAGGACTTGCCTGGGGTTTGGTCCTCCTGACAAGGGATGGCAGAGGAGAGAATTCCTGTCCTGAGGGAGTAGAGTGACTGCACCCCTAGATGCTCCCTGAGGTGGGCACAAGGTCTTCAGCTATTGGGGTAGTGCTAGTGGAGTGCTGATAGAATGACTCGGGGAGGAAATGGCCTTCAAGAGATTTAGCTGTTACTGCAAGCCCCAGGTGAAGCTCTTCTGCTTCCACCACACTCACAGGTACTTGGAGTCTTCCTCATATGTGGATAAACTGACCAATGCTCAGAAGTTTCTGCAGGGAAGAGATGCACATAGAGGACAACTAAGCACAAAGCTGTGAGTTGCCAGCCTTGGATGGTGCATCCTGAGACCCACCAAGGGAGCCAAGAGACAGGGATCAGAGGTGTGGATGCCACCTGTGAAAGCAGCCACTCTTCCAAAGGCTGAAGGACAACGAGGTCTCACTGCTCAACCCAGCCCAGTGCTCTGATCATCACCAAGGCATCTGCAAAGCTCCTGGCTGCTCTTGCACAGTCCATCCAGAGGTCCACCCAGGACAGGATCTGCCAGGCCAGACTGACATATAAGGAGCACAAACCACCTGGGAGCCAGAGGATGAGACTTCAGGCTAACTCATCTGATTTCATCAGGCAGAAATTTAATGGCAGGGGCTACAGAGGTGCCAGGCTCTGGGCAGCTGTTGAGTGTGAGACTGAGCTAAATATGCTGAGATAAGGATGTTCAGCATTGGACATCTGAAAATACTTCCCCATAGGGGCAAGGGAGCCATGGACCTCCTGGGCAGGCACCTCTGCTTGGTGTCCCACTGCAGGGAAAGGCTCATATGGGCTGGGCTGTCATGGGATAGCCATCCACAAGATGATCATCTCCAGACCATGGACACCCAACCCACCTCATGGCCCTGGGAGGGGCAGGGAAATGTTACAAGACTAATCAAAGTCCATATCTGTGTCCTGTGGGAGACATGTTCTGCACAACATCTACTTGGCCAGCTGGGGAAGCTGCTGCCACAGGAAGATGCTGAGTCAAGGTCTGGTGCTGTACCTCCACTGCCATGCAGTTAATAAGGGGACGTTAATAGGAGAAGGTCCAGCAGGACAGCCACAGGAGGAAATATATCCTCTGAGGGAAGACCAGGAAGATCAGGAAGGCCAAGGAAGATCAGGGAAGACCTCTGAGATCAGGAAGGCCAAGGCTGCTGGCATCAGGCTGCTGTCTGCTCCCACTGTGGTGGAGAAGAGCTGTGTAGGCTGAGGGACAGTGCTGGGAAATGGCTGCAGATGGGCAAGCTGGGCACAAGGAGATGGCTCCAGCCTCCATATCCTGCTGGGCACAGGGGCTGAAGGGCTGGGAAGCAACACTGCTTGATGGAAGACAGCCCAAGGCTTGGAGCCTGGAGGAGATTGGACACAGCCAAGCTTGAGGCGCTTCCCCAGCCTGATGCTGACATTTCCAATGAGCAGTTCTTGCTGCCTCCTCCTCAGGTAAGGAGAGGTCCATGGGATGCTTATGATCACTAAGACCACACCCCTCCTGCTCCCAGCCACCCTGTCCTAAGAGGACTTGGCTTTTCTGTGGTTCACCTGCCTGCCTTGGTACAGGCAGGGGAGGGGATTTTAGGAGAGAGGTGGCTTGAGGTTTCACACTTAGGAGCTATCAGATGGTAAGCATGAGCAGAAAGGGGCTGCAGATGATTTCAAAAGCGCCAGCAGAAGAGGATGAGGAATCTCATGGCTGATATCCAGTGTCAGGGCAGGTTTGTCTTGGCTATGGAGCAAATCTTGGACCCCTCCAGAGACAGAGACCCCTTCTCCAAATTTCCTCCCACAGTGGAAGATTTTGTGAGCAATTTCTCAAGTTCTGTGCTAGGACAAAGAACAATCTTTCCACATCTATTCACTTGATGCTGGAAAGCCTTGGGATAACATCAGGATGATCTCCTGGGCTGGGCTTGTGCTGGGACAGCTAAAGCAGCAGGGGAGTTTGGAGAGTCCTCTATTAATGCATGAATAAATAGCACTCATGCAGCAGCACCAGCTTATCTGGTGCTCAGATAAGAGGTGAAAATGCTTTGGGGCTTCCTTCCCTCAGCAGCTCCCAATGTATTCCCAAGGACCCTTTGCCCTAGCCCAGCTCTGGACACAGGTCCCAGCTACGAGCCTAGCTGCCGTTGCTGCTTCATGGGCTGGCTGGGAGCTCTCCTGGAGAAGGACAATGGCAAGTTGAAACCTCAAGTGTATCTGTCAGGCATGTGGACAGGTGGAATGATTTCCAGAGCTTGTGCTGGGTGCATGAGTGTATCCGAGATGCGCTCCCAAGCCTCCCGGTGCTCAGCAGAGCTGACCACAAACCCATGGGCCACTAGGTGGACTCACAACAATCCGAAATTGCATAAGAGAGAGCTTTCCACCGCCTGCCACATCTCTGGGAAGAGCCTTGTCAATAGAGGCAAGCTGACAGCAAGCCTCAGCCCAGGTGAGGACTGACAAAGAGCAGAGTGCATCCAGCTTCCACCACCTGGTCACCAGATGCTGGCCAAAGCATGGCCAACAGACCTTACTATCACAAACCTTTTTGCTAGCTCCCAGGGAGAGCTGACCCTTCAGGACAGGTGAGCCAGAGGTGCTGGAACAAGCACTTGCTCTCCAAGCTGGGCTGCTGATAGGGATCAGATCAAAAGAGTCAGGCTGGAAGCCTGCTAGGCTGTAGGACAGACATGAAGGCACCGCTGAGTGCTGAGCTTGCTTTCACCAGCCAGGCTAGTGACCACATCTAAGCCAGAAGATCTTTCCCACTGTTGCAAAACAGATCTGCAAGAGCAAAGCAACTGATATTCCCAGCAGTGCTCTTGACATCAGCATTCTCTCACCTCCCAGTAGCCTAACTGGTCAGGACTACTGGTGGTGGATAAAGGAGATCTGCCTCTTCTGCCAGGATCAAATATGTTGAATTAGCTCTGGGACAATCCAGCCAGCAGGGACAGCTGTCCCAACACAGGTGTTGATGATGTGAGCCAGCAGCTGGACCCCACGTTCCTCCTGAGGGATGATGCTCACCACGGTCCCACTTCATCCCATCCTACCACAGGGACTCTGGAGGAGCAGGCACAGAGGGCAAGAGAGACATGCCCTGGGGCAGGTGGGTGAACTCTGGTTCTGCAGGGGGCCTTGGGAACCAGGGACAAGGATGTCCCCCCAATGCTGCTCCATCCCACCATGGCTCTGTAAGATGGGGCTGTTCTGCAGTGAGAACCACTCTGGAGCTTCCATGCTTAGGGGCAGGACAGTCCCAGCACAGCTTGGGGCAGAGCAGAGCCCCCTCCAGACACCTCCATCTCATTGATGGGAGCAGGATCCCCTCCTGTGAGCAGGGACTGGAGGATGTCCCCACCTCAGTCAGCTCCTGGACAGGGTGGTCCTAGCAGGAACAAGCTGACATCTCTTCTCTCTGCAGAGTGGTGCTGCTGGGACTCAGGTGGCCAAGGTCCCACCCCCCGTGCCCCAAGAGGAGCAGTGAGCCTGGAGGTCCAGAGCATGGAGAGGCAGGGGTGCACGATGCTGGCCCAGGACAGACCTCAAAGGTGGGTGTGGGAAGGTGTGTGGGGTGGGAGGTCACTGAGGGGGTGTTCACCTTCACTAACCCTTGATGAAGAGCATTGGGGATGTCACCTGACTGTGTGTGTGATGGCTCTGGCAGAGAGGGTTGATCAAAACCTGGGGAGTTGGGGGATCTCAGATGCAAATGGATCTGGCAGGGATCTGGCAGGGTCTCAGATCTGGCAGGGGTCTAGCAGGCTTTCTTTGCTCTGCCAGACAGAGGCAAGCCTTCCCCAAAAACAGCATGGAGGCCAAGTGAGGAGGGCCAGGGGGACACCAAGGTCCTCACACCCATGCTGGTTCATGTCTTCCTCCCCCACACCATGGTCAGAAGCAGCAGCACCAGCTTCTTGCTCTGGCAGGGTTGGAGCACATGCTGCATCCTCACCACCTCACCAGGGGTGGGCTCAGCAGCCTCCCACCACCTGGTCCCACCCTGAGCAAGACCCCAGAAGTAGTGAGGTCCCTGCCCAGCTGATTTCAAGGTTTAAGGATTCGAATTTCAACCCTAAGTCTCTTTTGTAGCCTCAGTCCCATAGCTTATGCTACAAGTTTTAGCAACCCTGAAGTTTTAGAGCATTATTGGATGATTCATCAACTACAGATGATTTTCTAGAAGGAGATAGTCCTTCCCCAAGGTGTCATCACTGTGCAAAAGAAATAGCTGACCAGTTCTCACTGGCAGCCATCAGCCTCTTGTCAGTGGCTATGACTGACAGGTAACCCATACCATGGGCTGCTGCATGTGGCTGGGTTTCCAGACTTCAGCAAAAAATGGACTCCAGAGCTGGACCCAGCACTGCAGGGGAGGTCTCCCCAGGGTGGAGCAGAGGGGCAGAATCCCCTCCCTCATCCTGCTGGTTTTGGGTGCAACCCAGGCTATGGTTCACCCTCTGGGTGAGCTATCAGCCTCCCCTTCCCCCCCAGAACATGGTGGGGGGGGGGGGGTTAGCCCTTTCTGCCATTGCTGCTCACATAGCCAAACTCCAACTCCTGCCTCAGAAATGAGGATGCTCCAGGAAGGAAGGGAGAGGCCATATGCATCCCTCAAGGACAAACTGCCCTTTGCCTCTGCCAGCAATCAGTGCAGGACCTCATACTTCAGGGTATTTCTATTTGTCCTCCAGTTTCAAAAGGGTTTTCTTTTAATCAAACCATAATTTGGCAGCACTTGTGACCTTGTAGGAGGCTTTTAAATCCCAGCCAAAGGTTGAACAGCACCATCTAGTGCACTTCATCCAGAAACTGCCTGCACTCCAGAGACTCTTGCTCTCACCTACACACATCTCCATCCTTAGAAGGGTACACTGGGTACCAAGACCCCACCAGCTGATCAAACACCAGCACTAGGGCTGGTCCACCTTGCTTTGGGGATGCCATTGAGTCACTGCAAAGAGGAGAATTATTTAGAGGTGAATATTGTCAGCGCCGAAGCTAAAAGGAGTGGAGTGAAGCTGGAAGGCTTGCAGCTCACAAGCCATCTTAACAGAGAACTAACAGTGCTGCAAGAAAATGTCCCTTTGCAGCTCTGAGATGGGAGTGCAAGGCTTGCAGGGAGGGTCTGTGAATTGCACTGCCCAAACATGGTGTGCCCAGCATCAGGCTGCTTGGACACAGCTCAGACCCTTTAGACCAAGGGCTGAGAGCAGTTTCTCTCTCACTAGCATCTGCGGGCTCTTCCAGGCAGAAATGAATGTGTGCACAGGGAGCTGGGAAGCATTACAGCATCCCAGGCTTGCATGGGGACTGGGCTTGGCTGCAGGCTGGCACCAAAACACCTCTGGAAGCTCAGCTGTGGCAGTTTTGGGGAGGTATAAGGCAGGGCCATGCTACCGACTGAGGAAAGAGGGGGAAAGGATGTGGGTTGGTTCATTGATCTCTACCTTTTACTGAACGACTCTGCAGGGTGATTCTTTCCCAACATAGCCAGGGATGCTTGATGTCCCCAGCTAAATCTGGAAGTGGCTGATGTTGGCCCCCGGCAAAGTGCAGGGACCAGGCTCCTTGGCATGGGTGAACTGAGGCGTGCAAGGCTCCAGAGGGAGCCCATGGCTCTCCCAGCCCTGCTCAGCCCTGCTAGAGGACCAGAAAATGGCAAGGCATCAGCACAGCTCGGCACCAGCCTATGCAGCCAGGAACCATAATGTGCAGGAGAAGCCTCTGGCACTTCTTTCACTGCCCCAGGTCCAGCCGACCCCGAGGAGCAGTAAGCGACGAAGGTTACAGGGAAGGATGGGGGGAACCATGCTAAGTCTCAGCACTTCACCCACATCCTGGCACCCCCAAACTCATCACCCTCACCCCCTCAGTCTCCTCTCCTTTGCCACAGAGAGATTTGGCTCCACTCTCTCATGTGAACTCAGTTTTGGGCCTTTCTCTGGGAGATGAAACTAACACTTGATCATCTCTCACCCGTGAAGCTGCTTAGGCAGCACAGTCGAGGCATCCCTGGGGCTCCTTTCAACCATCTAAGGAGGCTGCAGCTCTTGGGCATCCCCCTGCAAAAAGCAGGGGTCAGTTTTAACTCTCCTCAACCTTCTCTCCACTTCCTCAGCATCCTTTCTGAAAGGTGGATGCTGGAACCCCTCCTGCTGCAGCACCCAGCCCTGTCTCAGCCAGGACACCCCCATGGGAGCAGACTGCTCCCACCCTGTTCCTCCTAAACTCCCCTTCAGTCTGTCCTTGCCAGAGCATGGATTTCCAGAGGTCTCTGTGCTCAGCAAGGGGATCCTTTCACAGCTGCTTACATTCAACCGTGTTTTATTTGCCCAGGACTCAGCTTATGAAGTTTTCTTCAGCTGTCTTGACCTTGTCCGTGTCTCCTGCCCCTCTCATTTCCCTGGCCCCAGCGTTTTTCTCAGCAGGGCTTTTTAATCTATTTCTAGACCATTGATGGAAATGCTGAATAGCACTGGGCTTCCCATCCAAGCCCTGGACACCCACTGAGCACACTCCCATTCTGCAGGGATTCCCCATTGATGGCTGTCGGTTTGCCAGCTCCCAGTCCCTTTAAGGTGTCTCTCTTGATGTTGTATTGTGCTAATTTTTAATCAGAATACTATATGGATTAAGTCACATGCCTGAACAGAGTCCAGGTCTATTCTTTCTATGCCATAACCTTTATCAGCCAAACTTGTAATCTCCTCAAAGGATGACATCAGAGTTTGACAAGAGCTATTTTCCAGAAACTAGGCTGATTGCATTAATTATGTTCCCATCCTTTAATTCTTTACCAGCTGAATCCTGCATCAGCTTTTCTATTATTATGCCCAAGATCAGTATTGCACTGCTACATGTAAATCAGCTCTTAGCATCGTTCACATGAAAGAGCATAAGGAGAGGCACAGTCCTGCTGGGCTCTGCACCAGGGCAGGAAGGGGAGCAAGGCTGCTGGGGGTGGATTTCTGTGCATTTCAGAAAGCTGGGGAGGAAAAAAAAAAAGTATATTTCCAAAAGTGTTCCCTAAATGCATAGGAACATGCAGATGCAGACGCATCAAACCCCAGAAACCATCCCTATCAGAAATCTGAGTCATTTCTGCTTTGGAGAGGACTGTCTAGGGGTTTGTTTGCATGCTCAGCCTTTGGGATGGTACCCAGGGGTCTGCCTGGCTCAATCCCAGGGCTCTCAGTGTACCAGTGCTCTCCAGGGAAGCAGCAGGCTTTGCATTTCCCGTCACTCCACTCTTGTTTGATCTCTGCATCTGGAAATCCCATTCTCCTTCCCACAACGTCCCCCATCACTGCGGGACAGCACTGCAGCCTCAGTGCGGGGTACCGTGCCAGACCAGGAGCTCCCGGTAACCAGCCACCTCGGGGTAAGACACGTTCCCCACAGCCTTTCTCCGTGTTGTTTGACCCAATTCGGTCCATCCAGTGCCACCTCTTGGCCAGACCCTTTATCTCTCCCTACGGCAGAATCGCCCTGCTCAGAGAAGCAGGACAAACCGCTAAGGCTTCTAAACGAGCTCTAGCTGTTCAGGGGGGCTCCTCCATCCCCAGGCCCACTGCTATGCGGTCTCTTTTGGGCAGAGCTTCGCCGAAGACGTTGCTGTTTGATGCCGGATGGAGCAGCAGACGCCCATGGTGCTCTTGACCGTGGCTGCCTCTTCCCCGCAGAGCCAAGCCAGCTCCTCCATCAGCCCTTGGAGACCTCCAAAGCTGACCCTCTCCTGGGCTCTCCCCTGCCTAGGATGCTTAGAGGAGCTCTGCAGGCTCCTCTTGGCCAGAGCGAGACGGAACCCTGGAGATGCTCAGCCCTTGAGTGAGCTCCAGCCCAGCCTGGAGCTCTGCTAGGTCCCCCATGGCCGTGCCAAGCCTCTCAGTTATGTGCCGGAGACCTCCGTGCATCTTCATCGCCGGCCTAGCAGCGAGCGTAGGCTACAGCAGCCGCAAGCTCCCCTGCCCTCCCGGGCCCGTGTGCTTCAGCACCGCCCTCCCCGGGCCGGGTCGGTCCCGCTCCGCCCCCGCGGTCGGCCGTCGGTCCCGCAGTACCGTCCGGAGGCGCGGGGGGCGCGGCTGAGCCGCTCTCCTCGGCGCTGGGAGGGAGGCAGCGGCGCAGGCGGAGCGGTGCGGGGCTCGTTCCTGGTGTTGCTGCTGCTCTCCCTGTCGCCGCCACAAGCCAGCGGCCGCGGNGGGGGCCGGGGGCCCTCCCAGGTCGCCTCCCCCGAAGTTGCCCGGGGGAGGCGGGAGGCCCCGAACGGTGTCCTGTCAGCCCGTGGGCCAGCCCCGGCGGCCCGCAGCTTCCCGCGGGGGGACCGGGGGCGGCGGGGCCCGGCCGGGCCGGGGGCGAGGCTGCCTCTGCCCAGGGGCCGTGAGGTAGGGGGGTCCACCTCCAGGGAGAGGGGCAGCCAGAGCGCCTCGCTTGTCGTCGCCGGCTCCGGCCGGAGCTCGCCCGCTCTCGGCGGGCACGCCGCGGGGTTCCCCCCGGTCGGTGCGAGCAACCAGCGCCGCCTCGCCGCAACAATGACCGACATGGCTGTGGGGCGGCAGCCCCAGGGGCCGAAGGAACTACCGCAGAGGGTCTCCATCGCCCAGGGACCGAGAGGCTTCCCCGAGGACCGGGGAAGCTGTCTCGGGGGGTCTCCAGCTCCCAGGGGCTGAAGAAGCTGCCCCAGAGTGTCTCCAGCGCCGTGAGGGCTGCCCCAGGGGCCGAAGAACCTGCCCCAGGGGGTCTCCAGCGCAGTGGTAGGGGGAACTGGGGACCTTCACCAAGGAGATGGGGACGAGTCCGGCGCTCGCATCCGTAACCGAGGTGAAAACAACCTCAAAACACAGCATAGTGGGGAAAACCAGCCCTGCTTCACCGTGCCAGGGCAGTGGCTGCATCCTCCAGGTTGCTTGGACGGGGTGTGAGGGCAGCTCTAGTTCCAGTGGTGTACGGCACAGGTCAAAGACACAGGGCCTGGCCGTGCTGGCTGGTCACTCCTGGTCTTCCTGGGGTTGTTTTGTGATGTGTAGATGGGCTGCAAGGACAGGCATGGTAGAGACAGCAGTTCTTGGTTCAGCTGGGGATAGGGAATTGGGGAAAAATGGCAAAGCATCTCAAAGACATGTTTGTCAGGGTGGGCTTTGATAGGGAGGCCGAGCTAAAAGGTGCTTTTCCTGGTGTGTTTTTGCATGCAGTTGAGTTAATTCAGTGCAGGGAGTAATTCATCAGGCAGCTGGTGCTCTGCAGTACTCAGGGCTTCGAAGCTGATGCTGTTCTGTAGAACAAGATTATTGCTACTGTCTTTAGATGATCAAGTTACCTTGTCAAGCAACAGAAGTAGCAACCCAGAGATTGCCCTTCTCTACCTTCCTCTCCTTCCTCACGCCTCTCATCCTCCATATTGCCTTGTTGCTCTTCACAAACATTGTACTTGATCAGATTTCCTTCTCGAGGTGGTTTTCTCATCTTTCTTTGATGATCTGAAATTTTCCCAGGCTCGTAGCATGCTGTGCTGTTAGCGTAAAGGAACCTTTTCTCAGTGGCTTGTCTTCCAAAAACGGTGCCAGAACTGCGCTCCTGTGCTAACATGCCCATCTGAAGCAAGAATGCAGTCCAGGTGCCCAAACTATTGGGGTCAGCAAGGCATCTGGATTCCCCTAGAGCTAGAGGAGGCGATGCAGCGTGTTGCTGAAACACTGAGCTTTGCAAGGAATGTGGCACTGGTATGTCACTGGAGCATACGGAAGCCACCTGTGTTTGATTAAGATGCAGTCTCACTTTCAGGACTAACTAGATCTTCTTTCAAAATATTTTTCACAAGCTTTAAATTCCTGTTTGGGGATGAGAATCTCCTAGATCAGCAGCCAGATAAAACCACGCTGCCTTAATATGACCTGGTAGGTGTGTTGTCCAGGTAGGCTGTGCAGAGGAGGTAATGGCAGTGTAGAAGATGGTATGTGTCCTGTGGTACCTGAGTGTAGACCCCCTGGGTCTACAGTGGGGACTGCCAGATCTGTAAAGTTTTGGAAGGTTCTGTAGCTGTCTTACTTACAGGGTGCCTGGTTTGAGCCTGGTTCTGTGCTCTCAAGTCACCAAGAGCTTTGCCATTGATTCTGCTGAAGAAGAGGTGTTAATACAGTAAGGCTGCAAAGTTAACAGTTTGTAATCTCGGTGTTTATTTACAGTGGCACTCATTTTTGTCTTGTCTGTTTCAGCCAAACAAGCCTGTTCCACTGGGAGCTACAGATACTGGTGATTTGAGATTTGAGCTTGTCCCCCACTGTTCCTGCACAAGCAAGGACCAGAAAAATGAATATCCAGGGGAAAAGCTTCCCCTTGGACCTCGGAGGAAGCTTCACTGAAGATGCTCCAAGGCCACCGGTTCCTGGGGAGGAGGGGGAACTGGTGTCCACGGATCCAAGGCCGGTTAGCCACGGTTTCTACTCTGGTAAAAGCGATGTGGTTAGAAATGAGACGACATCCACGGCAACGCCGCGGCGCTCTGATCTGGATTTGGGGTACGAGCCCGAGGGGAGTGCTTCGCCAACTCCACCCTACCTGAAGTGGGCCGAGTCGCTGCACTCCTTGCTGGATGATCAAGATGGTATCAACCTCTTCAGGACTTTCCTGAAACAGGAGGACTGTGCGGATCTGCTGGACTTCTGGTTTGCCTGCAGCGGCTTCAGGAAGCTGGAGCCCTGTGCATCTAATGAGGAGAAGAGACTCAAGCTGGCCAAAGCCATTTACAAAAAGTACATCCTGGACAACAACGGCATTGTGTCCCGGCAGATCAAACCAGCCACTAAAAGCTTCATCAAAGACTGCGTCATGAAACTGCAGATCGACCCTGACATGTTCGACCAGGCCCAAACGGAGATTCAGTGCATGATAGAAGACAATACCTACCCTTTGTTCCTTAAGTCAGATATTTATTTGGAATACACAAGGACAGGTGGGGAAAGTCCCAAAATTTACAGCGATCCCAGCTCAGGGTCTGGGACAGGTAAAGGGCTACCCGGTTATCTGCCGACTCTGAATGAGGATGAGGAGTGGAAGTGTGACCAAGAGGCCGAGCCCGAGGCCAGCAGGGACTCGGCACCTTCCAGCAGGCTCACGCAGAAGCTGCTCCTGGAGACAGCCACCCAGCGCGCTGCCTCGGCTCGACGCTACAGCGAGGGGAGGGAGTTCAGGTGAGCGAGCGCGCCGGGGCAGGAACCCTGCTGCAGGGTGCCTCTGGATGAACGGATCGGGGAGATGCTGTGGGTGCAGGGGTGGTGGAAGGCCTTGGAGGATCTTGGGTGGTGGGGAGATGGGAAGCCTCGGAGGACCTTGGGTGGTGGGGAGCATCCCCATCAGCATGGGATGGTGTTGCACAGGTGCTTTGGTGCAACGCAGAGCTTCATTTGAAAGCAGCTGCAGGTTGTTCTAAAGGTGTCTTTGGCTGTTCCTGTGCAGTTGCATTCCTTCGTTCATTCCTTTAGCATGTTCCTCACCTGGGGAAACTGCTGCTGGACAGTCTGGAGGCAGGGAGGCTTTGGTGGGCAGTGCAGAGCCACGGGCAGTCCTCATGCACGCATAGGTGGGTGAGCAAGCTGCAGGTTCAGGTCGGTCATAGCCTGTGCCAGCAGCAGGTCGTTGTTCGGTTACTGAAGCGCAGGTGGTACGATGTCTGTGGGTAGGTGCTCCAGGGAAATGGTTGTGATGAGCCACAAGTGGAAGCTGCAGGAAGCTTGCAGGGGATGCCCTCACTTTGGTAACATTGAAATGAGTGTAATGGGGTTGGCAGTGCTGCCTGATAACGCTGCTGCTGCTGCTGAATCCCAGCGATGTCAAAGTCAGAATTGCCAAATCCAGTTAAAACCATTCTCTGCTGCAGCTTTTCCCTTCGCCACAGTAATTGCTGGGGTTTTTAATTGGAGGAGTTGCACAGTTTTGCAGCCTGTTTTTTTTTTTTCTGGGTCCCCCACCCTCTTGCAGCCAACATGGATTTTGAAACTTGCTGAGAGCTCAGTTAAAATTCCAGACAATTAACTTAGCAGGGAGCTCTCTGGGATCAATAAGCGTGTGTGTGTCTAACCCTTGCTGAATCAACAGAACCCAGCCAGAACACATTCCTACTTTTCTTGTTTTCAATAAAATCTCCTTGTTTTAAGACCTGCTTAGGCTAAAATCTGATGCTTTGTGAAGTTTATGAAATGAAGGAGCTGAACTGTCCTCTTCAAAGCCTGCTGCTTTATGAAAAGCATTTCTGTGTTTAATCTCCCTTGGCTGTCCCTTTAGGCTGGCAGCTGGAAATGCACGGGGCTCGGTGCCTTTCAACTGGTGAAATGGTTTTGGTTTGCTTCTTGGTTTGTTGCAAATTTTGAGGAGGGGATGTCCGTGGGAGACTCTTGGGAGGGGGAAAAGAGGAATTCACAGGGACTCCCACTGTTTTAATCAGCAGTGGGGAAAGGAATTCTCCCAGGGTCTTGGGACTTGCCTGTTGAGTCAATGAAACTTTGACTGTTTCTTGAAGTGAGTTTTCACTGAGCAGTCAGGTGCTGACCATAGGGGAAGGACTAGCAAAGTCTGCAATTTAAGTATCTTTTTATTTAAGCACTAGCAGCTTTAACATTGAAAATAACTTGTTTGAAGTTTCCTTACTAGAGCAGGTAGCAAAAACCTGCATGCAAGCACTGTGCTTCTCAGCTCCAGCCTCAGGAAGACATGCACTTTACCCATTCTCTGAATGTATCTGTGCCAGGTTTGGAAATGGTTTAAGAAATATGCTGTGAAATACAGGTGTTTTGCAGTAGAGCTCCTTGATCTTGGCCATTTTCATACCAGATTGGAACAACATGAAATAAATCTTTACCTGGGGGTTGGAGGTCAGCAGAAATGTGTGGCTGTTAATTTGCAGTGTCCAACAGCCTGTCATTGTGGCTACTGACGCTCTGCTGACCTGTGGGGTAGGGAGGCACAGAACCATTTACCATTCTCACCAGAGCAGGAGTCATTTCTCAGCCTGGAGGAACTGAAGAGGAGTGATTTACTGGATTTTTTCCAGTGTTGGTGTGTCAGTTCTAGCAGCATCTAGAGCATGGCCATGGAAGATGCTGCTGAACTGTGTCATCTCTGTGGTTTTTAGTGGAAAAAAATCTGTTGAGACACTAATTTATGAGGTGATTGTTCCTCTTTGTGCAAGACCTTGTGGTTGAATTAACTTACCTCCTGGATGCTGTACAGCAGTGGCTGTCTTCAATAAGCTGTTTTGAAGCTGCAGCATCTTTATCCTGCAGACTTTGGGTTTTTGTTCATTTACTTCCACAGTGAGTAGCTATGCTGGGAGCTGGGGGAGCTGCTTGCAGCGAGAGGCAAGAGCTGCATGAGGCATAAATTTCCACAAACTTTTGTGTTCTTTGGGGTGTTTCTGCAAATGTCTGTGAGAATTTCTCATGTAAGAATGTTGAAATAAGCTGGTTTACATGACATCTGAGGGCCTGTGCGATCCCAAGGCTGAACTTCTGTTCCTTGACTTCCATGCAAAGCCTAAATTCCGAGCGAACGCAAGAGAAGTGTTTCTCTAGCAAAGGAGCATCTTGAATCAGCTCCAGTGTATTTTTTTGTAGCAGAAAGTTGATAAATCTTGACAGGGTAGCTCTGCTCTTGGGAAAGCAGATGTAAAAATTCCTCAGGCAGCAGAAGACAGCCCATGGTTAGCGTTGGCTGTTTGGAAGGTGTGCAAGTGTGCCCTGTGAGTTGGAGAAGAGCCGGAAGCTGCCAGCATCGCCGTTACACGCTGGGTTTGTGTGCGTAGGGAAAGGCCAATAGTCATTAGAGTTAGGCTCCTGCAAATTAATTGGACATTGGTTATGGATCAGTGAACTTCAAAGAGGGCAACCCCCGAAGATCTCCAGCATTAACTCGCAGCTTCCGAAAGTGACACTGCCGTGGCTGGGAGGGCGGCTGAATCCTTCATTAACCTTCCTCTGCCACGCCAGGACAGCGTTCCTTGCATCCCAAGAGCAGGAATGAAACCTGTGCCTGGGAAGTGCCCTTCAGCCTGCTCTCTCAGAGCTCCAGGGAAAGGCACACGCCTCCCAAAGTTGGGAATTGGGTGTTCGGTGGTGAAAGGTTGCAGTTGTGTCTCTTGTCAGGGTGGGTTTCTTCTGCCATCTCTCTAGCTCTGTGTAGGAAGGGGCTTCCCTCCCACTCCCAAAGCTTTGGAGAGCAATGCTGAGAGCCATTTCCTGTGCTTCATTCCTGTGGTGGGAAGCCAGAAGAGCACTTCGTGTTACCTGCAAGCAATTCTGCCTTCATCTCTTCTGAAAGTAGGCTGGGAGCTTTGGGTTGGTTCTGCCAGGTGTTTTGGGTTTTGACCTGTGTGATGAAGTGCACAACGTGTGGAAAAGGAAACCTAGGTGGTGGTGATGAGAGGACACATGGTGGTGGGTGTAGTCTCCAGTTGTTGGGTATGGAGGAGTGGTGTGGTGGAGCTGCTAGGGATGGACTGAGAAACTTCTCAGCAGGGTCTTTGATACACCTATAGCTTTGGGTGTTTTAAAGGAAGCTGGCTACGTGATCCAAGCTTTCATTTCCACTAACCAAGTAGAGGAAAGCTGAAGGAGCTTTAGGGGGATGTGACAGCCTCTGTTCTGAGACAGTACAGTGGCAAACTGTAAGGTGGAGAGGAACAGTGCAGGCAGGTTCAGGGAAGATGCAGGATATCTGCATTGCTTAGGCAGCATTAACGGTCCAGTGGTCAGGAGCTGGGCCTGCCTTAGGAAGAAGCTGAAATGTAGCTAGCAGACCTAATGTGGAGGTTTGCTGCTTTGTTCATAACTAAATACTAAATTACATCCTTCTGACTCAAGACTGTGTGGTGAAGGAATTGGTGTTAGTTGTACTGGATGAGTGGAAAACTGAGGATGCAAAATCCCAAAGGCTGAGGCAGGAGCAGTCTGTGTTTAGGAAGTTTAAGGCATGTGTTCCTGGTTTAGACTGGAAAGGCAGCATGTGCAGCTTGGAGTTAGGTTGGTGGAGCTTCAGGAGAGCTTTTTTGCTGGAAAAAAGGCAGCTAGACTATTATAGGTAAAGGTGGAAAGAAAAACTGAGCTTTGAATTAAAATTTCTGGGCACATAGCATCACTTGTAATCACTTGTGCAGAGCAGTGGCTGCTGTTTCCAGTTTTAAAGAAAATGAGTTCTAGAAGCATAGTTTTGGTTCTGCATTGTTCTTGAGAGAAGTCAGTGAGCCTAGCAGGGAGGTGGGGTCTGGTGCTAATAGTGGTAAGTGGTAATTTAGTGACTGGAGCACTGTAAGATACACAAGACAAAGACTGATGGTGTTTTTGCACAGAAGTTAGGCCAGCTTTTGAAATAGGTCGTTAAGGTGATGAAACTCCTGCGTGGCAGTGCTTACATTAACAGTGTCAAGTATTTATGCTGGCGGTTGCCAAGTTTTAAAATGGATTTTATTTGAAGAAGAATGCCTTTTGTGCCCCTAGCTTTGCCTCTACACAAATCAAGATGAAGAAGTGGTGTATTTGTTGTTTGGTTATGGATCAGTGCTTTGGCTTCTTTTTAAAGACAGATAGTTAAGCTTTTAGCACTCTCTTGAGAAATGAATAGCGTTTGCTCCCTCCCTCCTGCAAACAACCACCAGGTTTTGTTGTGATTGAGTTTTATTTGGGTTACAGAATCTCTGTTTGGAAAGCATGAAAGGGGAATTATATCCCTCTCTGTTTTGTGCTGGAGAGATTCAGGTTGGACATGGTTGTGGGGGGGGAGGTCTTCATGAGGAGCACAATGCAGCCCAGGAACAGAGGGGAGGGGATCTCCATCCTTGGAGGGCTTCACAGCTGGATTAGAGCCATGGACCATCTGGTCCAGTGTTGGTAATGGTCCTGTCTGGAGGTGCACTACAGTGATGACACAAGTACTTTGAGAACCGTGTTGGAAGTCAGGCTGGTTTGGGTTCTGCCCAGTTTTAGGAAGAACTGGGTGCTAAGAGGCTGAATGGGAGCTGAACTGATCTCAGGATGCTGAGAAGTGCACCCGGGAGGTGGTCCATGGGGTTGGGTACACCTTGGTTTTGATCTGCAGTTCAAGCTGGCTTTATGCTTTAAGAGTTTCTTTGTTGCTGCTCTAATGGCCTAATCCCTTGAATAATTAGTTACCATTGGACATTTTAAAAATGACTGCCTCTTGGATGTGTTCCTTTAATAGTCTGTTAGATCCTGGATTTATTAACTATTGAGACAGACTGCGAAATCCTGTTATGCCAGGCTGTCTTGGTGGAAAAGGGACCGAGAAGGATGTGGGGGTGCTGGGGGAACACACACTGGCCTTGTGTTGGGGTAGAGCTGTTGACTTCCCACCTTCTCATGCCATGCAAGAAGTCCTCCCTGCCCATTGAGCTGGGTTGCTGGGTGCTGGAGCATGCCATGATCATGGGTCACCTCTAGGTTTGGGGCTTCAGAAGGTGCTTCAAGAGCTTACAGCACTGTGGCTGCATGGAGCAGGAGCAGTTGTGCAGTCAGTGTGCATTTAAACTAAACCACAGACTTGGTTTTATTGAATTGGGAGAAAAATCTTGTTTCAGAAGTGGCTGTGTGTGTAGTACAGAAAATTGCTATGTTTAAAAAAAAAGCCCTGAGAATGGAGGTGCTGATAAATCAATTCCTGGAAATATCATTGGATTATTAGGCTCATCCTTAAATCCATTAAGCAAATTACAGTTAATCAGTCAAATAAAAGAAGAAAGATCTTTTAGGAGGCCCTGTCTTTTCAGCCACATGCAGAAGCTGTAGTGATATTTTAATTTTCCATTTGTCAGTGAATGTATTCCATCACTTCACTTCCTTATGTGGAGGATTTGAAATTAGAAACTGAGGTTAATTATCTGCATTAAATGAAATATGTGAAGATGACAAAGGCAAAACCCTTCCCGATTTGGTATGGTCTGTTAAGCCAGGCAGACTGTTTCAGTAGCAGAGGGGTTATTTTTCCCTGGTTTTGTTGGGATTGAAGGGTTTTAGTCACAGTAATTGAAATGATTAAAAAGTCAAATTGCTGGTGAATCTAATTGTGAGCATCCTTCTAAAAAGATGTGACACTTGGTTGGGTGCAGGGCTTTGCTCTGCCTGGCCTTGCCGGGCAGCGTGGAGCAGCCAGGGCTGTGCTGTCCCAGCCTGGGTGAGGCCACTTGGCCTCGGTGCCTTGTTATCAACCTCTTCCATAGCAATGGAATGTCACAGCTCTGCTGCCAGGTTGGTGAAGGTGATGTGGAAGTGGAACAATGCCAGAGGAGAGCCACACGTTTGAGTGTATCAGATATGAAATGGGTCCGACACCATCCATCCTAATCCTGGTAATTAGCTAGTTACTGCCAGCTTCACTTGGAAGTGCAGCTTTGGACTTACAAAAAAGAGGATGCTCTTGGAAATACAGCATCCTGCAGTGGTCAGCTTGTTTGGGGGCAATTTGTTGGTTAAAAGGCTCTTTTTTCCCCCTTACCACTGCAGTACATATGTGGCTCAGGTGTAAGCTGCTCTGGGGGCTGCAGCGTCCATCTCTGGTTGCTGGGGGCAAAGCTGCACCTTTGTCAGTGCAGCCCTGAATACCCAGCTCCAGGCACTTCAGGAGAGGTCTGACTCTTGTGGAGACACTCATCTTATGGTTCCTCTCCACTGTGTGCTGGAAGGAGCTGCTTTGCCTGAAGTCATGCTCAGAAATTCAATTGTAGCAGGTCATGCTTGTGTGTGAAAGCAAACACATCGTTACCCACAGCCCTGATTTGGGTTCTTCACTGTTGTGACACAGTGATGAATTTAAGTAGAACTCTTGCAGTTTTGTGTCATATTACCCAGATTCTATAAAACCCTCATGGAAATTGGATTTTACCTTTGAAGGCTCCAGAGAACACTTCTATGATAAGACCTTGAATTTTTTAAGTCTTGTGGCTCCCAACATACAACCTGTCCTTAAAGTACCAGCTTTTAGAAGGTTTTTAGCTGATCCTAGAGATGAATGGCTTTCATCTATCATAATGAAAAACAGCAGAGGGAAGGAAAACCAGAGGAAAAAAAAAACCCCTCTTTGAAATACCCCAGTGGGACCTACTGGTTAGCACCAGGACCTCGTGTTAGTCCCTGGACCTACCTGCAAAGCCAATGACCAAAAGTTACTGGGGTTTATTTTTCCTTCAGCTCCCCCCCCAGCCCCTACATATTTCCCATCCAGAAATGCTGGTGCTGGAAGGAGGAGAGCAGTAGGAACGGGGAGGTGAAATTGCCTTTTATCCAGCAGTCTGTGTTTAGGGTGGGTTAGCTCTGCTGGAAAACCATGCCTTCAGTGGTTCAACAGATTTACCCTTTTCAACCCTAAATCTTGGTCTTTTTTCTTGGCTGGCAATCAGCATTTTGGAATGGGTGAGATTTATCTGGAAGAGAGGCTTCCTGGTTCTGCCATTGCTGCCAGCCTGGTCCAGGCAGCTGCTCTGGGACCTCCAGCTAACCATGAGTTCACATGGGATCGATTGTTCGATAGCTGAGGATCTCTCCAAGCTTTCACAGGCAAAGTACAGGTCAGAGCCGAGTGGCAGGAGGGCTCCAGGGAGTTACAGATAGGATCCAGGGAGAGAAGTGCAGAAACTGTAGCCAGCTGTAGCTACTGGGCTTGATCAACTTTGTCCTGGCTCTGCCCTGTGGAAGCGAGAGCTGTAAAACCGTTTGGCACCAGACATGCAAATGAGAGCTGGGCTGAGGCAACTGTTACCCTCGAGGATCCCAAAAGAGGAATCAACAAATAGAAATTATTCTATTAACAGGGGCGAAGTTCACAGGTTAACCATCGTGTCAAATCAATGAAATACAGCCTTGATCTCCTGCACAAGGGCTTTCTTGTTACAAATAAGAGTGCCCGAGCAAAGGCAGCAAGTTCTTGCACTGCAACACTTGCAGCATGCTGAAGAAAAGGAAGCTGCCTACAGACTGCAGCACGAAATGCCTTCTGTGGACACCAGCTTCATTCCTGCTTCAAAAAGATTGTAAAACATGACCTTGGAACCTTCTTGCTCTCCTTATGGCCCTACCCAGATTGGATTTCCACAGGGCATGTATGTTTTTTGATTTTAATAAGAAGTTGGGGGGGTTGGCTGAGAAGCCTTGTCTTTGTACTTTTAATTCAGGCCATCTGACTGTCATAACATTTATTTCTTAGGAAATGAAAAATGTTCCTTCTTGAGCAAAGCCTCAGAAGAAACCTGTTGGCTAAGCTGGCAGCCTCAGGTGTGTGCAGCATGTGTCTTCTGCTGTTCTGCTAGCGCTGGACAAAGACCATCACCCCCAAGTGCTTTGTTCCTCAGTCCCTGGCCCTGCCAGGAAAAGAAACGGCAGAAGCCGCCTTTGTGCTGGAAGTGTTTGTATTTAATATCTTTGAACATCTGCACATTCAGGGAAACTTTGTTTTCCTCCCTTGGGAGAAGCTCCTTTGAAAAGGCTCACTTGACCCCTCTTCAGGATGGGCCAATCCTGGCAAAAATAGATGAGCTTGAAAGGAGATGGAAACGGGCAGTGAAGGATGCGTCACTGCAGCGCAGGAGCTGTCACCTCCAGGTACATGCGGTGGAGTTTGTGTCCTGGGGGTGAGTTGAGTACTGCTGGCTGGGGAAATTAGCCTAACCCGAGGCCTTGGAGGTGGCAGAGTGTCCTGCTGTCCCAGAGTGGTGACTTTTAGCCTTCCCCAGAAGAGGCCTGAGGAGCCTGCTAAAACTGATCCATAAACCTTCCTCCTTCTGAAGAGAGGAAGCTTTCCAGATGGGTATGGGGACAACTTTCCTTTGGTAATCCTGGAGATAACAGGTCCCACAGCTTCACCCAGTGATTCTTGCACAATAACCTGTGGTCAGGCTGAAGTGTCTGTTTTAGAAAGGCATCTGAGTGATGGGAGGTCATGCAGCATTTTTGTTATCTCTCCCCATGGGTAGTTACTCTCACTCTTCCCTCAGTTCCTTATTGCTCACTTCAGTTCGTTCCAGCTTTGATTCCTAGCTGCTGGCTTTTGGTGTGTCTCTGCTGGCCTTAGAGGCTCCAAATACCTTTGCAGGTTTGAAAAAAGCCTCCTGAATGGGTGTGAATGTTCTCCCTGAGCGGCAGCAGCTTTGTTATGGAAGGCTCTTGGGTTTTATTAGACTTTTCAACCCGCCGGCCGACTGTTAAACAAGCTCTAGCTTGTCATGGTTGACAAACCTTCACTCTGGTCCCAGACCTAACCTACCAGTTTAAAAGGTAGTATTCTTTTGTGTGCAGGTTTCTGGGTGGGGACCATCAGGCTTCTAAGGGGAAATTAACTTGTGGCCTCTCTTTCCCCCTCCCACCTCAAATAAATTAAGTTTTCTGTTAACTGTTCTGTGCCTTCCAGAGGCCAGAAGGCAACCTCAGCCTCTGCTCTAGGTTTGCTGCTACCTGAGGTCTTTTGCTACACACCAAGAGTGGAAGTAGGTGGAAATATGCAGTTATATTACAAACAAACCAGCTGCACCATCAGTGTCAGCAAGGGAAGATAAACTGTAGAAAGTTGTTTTTCAAGTGATTCACCCATAGTTATTTAAAGCCATGTTGAATTTATTCTTCAGCTTTGGAGGAGAATTCTTGCAGGGCTGGCGTTTGCCGTCCCTGCTGTTTATACACCTGAGTAAATGCCTGTCTCAGCAGTTTGTCAGTGTTGAGTGCTCCAGATCTAAATCCCTTCAAAGGGAAACCCAGCACACCTTTGTCTCTGCTGCCCTTCCCGTCGTCGCCACTCTTCGCTGCTGAGGTGGAACCAGTCGTAGCAGTCGCTGGCACTGCACTGAGCTAAGCAGGGTGCTGAGGCTCACACCATTTTAATAACTGTTTGGTGCAGATTTGCTGGCTGTAGGCTTAGGTGGAAAAGGCTGTAGCAGCTGGATGACACAAACAGGCTGATGGGACTGCTGGAGAGGTGGCTGGGGAGCAGCGTTGTGTGCTCTGGGGCTCTGTCTGCTCTCTTCTTTTTACATCCCTCCAGCAGTATCTGGTGTATGGATCTTATCAGGGCTTAGGGATCTTACCAGCTTATCAATATCTAAAGGGTGGGGGGCAAGGGGGTGAGGCCAGTCTCTTTTCAGTGGTGCCCAGCAATAGGACAAGGGACAGTGGACACAGACAACCCAGGAGGTTCCATCTGAACAGGAGGAAAAAATTCTTTCTGGTAAGGGTGCTGGATTGCTGCCCAGAGAGGTTGTGGAGTCTCCCTCTCTAGAGAGATTCCAAACCCCCCTGGAGGTGATCCTAGGCAAGCTGCTGTGGGTGACCCTGCTTTAGCAAGGGGATTGGACTAGATGATCTCTAGAGGTCCCTTCCAACCCCTACCACGCTGGGATCCTGGGATTCTGTGATTGTGGTAGTCTGAGGAAGAAAGGAGGGAAGTTTCTTCAGGTGGTCCCTCTTGGATTGGACAGACTGGCCACATCTCATTTTGGGGATGTTGGAAGGTGTGCTGCTTCTCCTCGTGGTGTGACATTGCAGATGCTGGTGCTTTCTGCCCAAGTGGGCAGAAGTCAGTGCTTTGGTTGTCAACCACTCTGTATTCAGGAGAAGGTAGTGTTGCTGAGAGAGGGACATTATTCACATGCTCTCTCTCTGCCATCACCAGGAAGGTGGAAACATGCTACACTGAACTGGCTGCAAATTTCTGGAGGTTGTTGTTGTTTTCCCACTAAGCTAGCACCCTGCCCAAGTCACCAGCCCAGATAAGCATCCAGGCAGGGCAGGGCTCTGGCTCTCGTGGCCGGAAGGGCAGCGGCACCGCGGTGGCTGTCACCGCCGAGCAGCCCACGCCTTGCTCTGTCCCCAGGCTCAGGGTGCGTTTCTCCTCCAGCCAGAGACCACACGGGTGTCTCCTGCAGCCTGCGCTGCCTTTCGCTTCTCTCTGCTGCAGCAGAGCACGGAGAGGAGGGGAAGGATCTCCAAGATCCACATCTCGAGTTGTGTCTCTGCTCCAGGCATTAGCAGAGTGCCTTCAGTCCCTGGGATGGTTTCACCAGTCCAGCTTTGCTTGGCTGGAGGAGATGAGCAAAGTTGAGGAAGGCAGAAACCCCAGTGTGTGTTCTAGCCCCCCTCCTGCTGAGCCCTGCTGCTTGCAGCTGCAGCTTCAGTCGAGAGCTCAGGGCTTTTCTGATACTGCAGCAGCCTTGGCAGAAAAATCAGCTGGCCCCACGTTGAGCTGTTTTCCTTTCTTGATGCAGTGCTGGAGCTACTCTCCTTACAAGCCAGCTATCACTTGCAAATATCGTGGACTTGTGCCCTCTCACACCAGCCTGGGAGAGGTGGTTTGCTGAAGCTGTAGCGAGTGAGCTGATGTCCCACTGATTTTAGAGTTAAAATGCTGGATTTGCTGTCCTCCAGAACCTGCCTACAGCTCTTCCACATGTTCAGAAGGGTAGATGCATCCTAAAGCTCACTGGATTTGCCTCCTCAGTGGTAGGTTACACTTGAGAGGCAGCAGTTGCTTGGACTCAGCAAGGTTATCTGGGTTTTGCTCCCTGGTGGTGATGCCCTGAGTCAGCTCCAGGTGAATTGCTCGGTCTCTCACCTGATCTAGGTTCTTCTGTCTGGAGCCATCAACCACGTTGCCAGCAGTCAAGCTATGAGCAACCCTTTTCTTTGTTAATTACTGCTTGTGGCTTGGCATCAGCAGTGTCAGAAACCCTCCCAGGTAGCCCATCTTGGGCTGTGGACTTGGGTGTAGTGTGTTGCCTCAGGTGGTACCAAGTACAATAATCCTCTCACTTCCTAGCTTTGGAAATCATCCTGGAAGCCTAGCTGAAGAAAGAGGGTGGGACTGGAGCCAAGCCTCTGTTTCAGATGGGACAGCAGTGGCAGGAACACCTATTGTCTACAGAGGTGTTGCCAAGCCACAGAAGGCAATTAGCAGTGAATAAAAGAAACCTTCCTTTAAAATTTGAATTTTAAAGATGGGTTTTGTTTTTGAATTGAATGGACACACATTGATATGCCAAGTAGGCAAATTGGGATTGCAAGAACAAGCAGCTGAAATTATCTAACTCCTGTAGTTAGCAACTCGATAAAACAGACAGGTCTGTCAAACAGGATTATATTCAGTCCAGAGCAATAGCTGAGTGTGAACAGGCTTTATAGTATCAGGTTACTTTGCCTTTGGCACAGAGGACAAGTGAAACAGTCCTGGAGTATGGTGGAGAGGTCTCTTTCTAACCCTACTGTTGCCAGTGGAGTTGCCAGTGGAGATACAATTTGAAACTAAGTTTTTCCTCCTTTGTAGGGCCACCTGTTTGTGTTGTAGATCTCTGTGCAAAACAGTCAACCTCTTCGAGCCTTAGAAGGGTTTTCCTGAGCTCTCCTTTCCATGCCAAAAGGACCCTTCTGCAGCAAGTCCTCCTCCCCAGCTGACTCTGCAGAGCCATGGGTTATGTTGGTGCTAGGCTGCTGGGTTTCACCTTTGTTGTCCTAGTGTTCAGTGCATCAGTTCCCTCTGTTACCATAATTTGAGCATGAATTTGGATTTCAGAGGTAGGTACCTCAGGAGTGGGAAACACTTCTGAGGTGCTGGCATGAACGTGGTGGAGATGGGGAGCATCAGAGTGGCAGTGCCAGAGGAGGGGAGGAAGGTGGTGGAGGATGGGGAAGCATCCCCTGCAATCTGCAACCTGATCCGAGCTTGAGGAGGTGGAGAAGAAGGGAGATGGTGGGGCCCTGTATTGACTGGGGACTTGTTGACTTGGTGGTTCAGGTTGAGCTCCAAGTTTTATGCCTTATAAGTGCTTTACTATTCCTCCTGTCTCCAGCTTCCCATCCAAACAGAACAGATGTGTGTCACTGCTTGGAGAGGTGTGTTAAAGCTTGTCCCAGGCTCTTTCAAGTGTGTTGTTGGCTTTCATTGCATTAATCCTTCCTCCTTGCTCTTCCTGTGGTCCTTATGATGCAAGATCAGCAAAGGCTGTTTCAGTATCTCACCATAGCTGGCCATGATTTTACCTCTTTCACCAGAGTTATTAAAAACTCATGCTCTCAGTAAGTCCATCAGCCATGGCCACCTTACCCAGAGCTGACAGCAGACCTGCTTCAAGCTGGAGGTTGGACTCCTCTGCTGCTCCAGAGGTCCCTTCCAACCAATACCTCTGTGATCTTAGTCTGTAATTAACTTCCAAGCAGATCCTCCTCTGTCACATGCATATCTGAAGGACTTTGTCAGCTTTTATGCAAGAGAGAGCATTGCAGAAATTCCCATGCTCTATAGATGAAGCAGTGGCACTAACAGCTGCACTGGTGGCCAGGAGACTTGGAACCATCAGTGCAAAGAGTTCTGAAATACAATATGAGAGCCCTGCTCTCAGGTGAAGGTGCAGTTCCAGCAACCCAAGCTCCAGGAGCAAGGAAAAGTATTTCCCCTCCTTCCTCCCAAAACATAGGCATTGAAAGTGAGGGATGAAACTGCTACACTGTGACAGCCATCTACACCAGATCACATCCTTGTCCATTTCTCCTCAAGGGCTGTTCTTAGATCTCCCATCGAAAAGGTCAAGCTCCGAGAAAAAGAAGGGTATGTTTGCTTTCCTCTCAGTCATTTAGTGATTGTTGATTTACTGTTTGATCCTGGTTCTCACACAGTGACTGCACAGGGGCTACAGCATTGGGGTTACAGATAAAGCAGGTGACTTGTTCCTTTAAAAACTCCAGGGCACGAATCAAATTGTGCAGTATTAAAACTGAGCATGTTTTTCAACTAACAACAAGAGAAGGAATGGGGTTGTGGTGTTGTTGTTGTTTAGACCTGGTTTGCATGTTACCATCCTCCCACTTTGTACCTATCTGCCCTGCAATCTGCTCTCCTGGTGGTGAGTTTCTCTTTGCAGCACGGTGACCAGAGGTCCTGCATCTCACCTCTGAGGCCAGCAAAGGTGGGACTGGGCCAGGCTCTGTTTTTAGAACTCAGCAGTGAGAGATTCCAGGAACTCCTGCAGTATTTTTCAGAACCCAGTTTGAAGGTTTTGAGCACAGATAGGGAAATATGTCATCTGTGTAAATTGCTCTAAATTACCTGCAATTTGTTGGGAGTTGCCATTTCCAAGTGCTTATTGCAACTCTAGATATTTGAGGAAGCTTTTGATTATCCTGAGCTTGTAAAATGTAATTGGCTATTTCTTAATTGTTGTCCTCTTGTGAAGTATAATTACCTGTAATGTAGAGCTTTTTATTTGTCAATGCCACAAACAGGAAATCAAGAGTGTCTGATTGAGATAAGTCTGTGCTTCCCACCATGACTTGTAATTGTGTCAGGTGACTTGTTTGTACTGGGGCTGGTCTCTCCTGTAAGGTCCTGGAGGCCTTCAAAGAACCTAGAAACCTTAAGTACCGTCTTTACGTATTGTTATGCAGAAGTCTGCCTTGTACTTGTCCTTCAGACAGCTACTGTCTTCCTGGTGAGGTAGTGACATGTCTTCATTCTGACATATTGTGTGAAGTTTTGGGAGGAATGGACTGAATTGGAATTAATTGCTTAAGTGCAGTTAATCAGGAGATGTGGTAGAGCTTGCTGACGTTCGTGAATACCGCAGAGAAGTCAGTTAATTAAAGCTTAGCAGCCTGAAGGAAGCCAACATATACAGAGAATCCCAGACCTCCCTGGGGTGTGATGGAACCTAGATGTAGAGCAAACAGAGAACAGGGCCATACTGGGCTTGGATCTGCTGTGGGCTAAAAGCATGTCTTACCCCAGTCCCACACGTCTGCACCAGCAGTTGGTCTTCACGTCCCATTTGCTGCTGCTGCTGCTCAGCTACCCTTGGCCCAACTGTGCTGGCATTCCTCTAGGAGCAGGGCAGGAGTGGGAGTGTGGCTCTGGGATGCTGGGATGACTTGTTGGGGGGGGGTCTGTTGTATGGACAAGGTCTGTCTGTGAACTTGTGTCTCCCTGGGTTCGTGTGATGCTCGCTCATGCTGAAGCTTTCGTTGTCATCATCTTCCCAAGCTGCATCTGTCCTCGGTGAGACATTAAATGTTATTGCTTCATTGAACTTAGATGTCACCAGGAAGTTCTTTGTTGTAATTCTGTGCAGTTTTCATGGTTTACAGCAGCAATAGAAATGTCAGCCTGAGTAGGTTCACCTCTCCTTCATCTCCACCCAGCCTTGGCTGTGCTGAGCCCAGGCACAGCTCTGGGGAGCGCTGGAGGAAGATGTAGCGTGGATTGATGTGGCTGGCCTGGGCTTTACACTCGCTGCTAAAGGGCGCTGCGATGGAAAGGGAAATGAAAAGTCCTCTCATTGCCCACTGCAGCCCTGGGTGATGCTGTGCCAAGGCAGGCTGATTTATGGTTCAGGGCTTGGACCAGATGACCTTTAAAGGTCCCTTCCAACCTAAACCATTCTCTGATTCTGTCACCAGCTCTGCTCCCGTACCTAGGGGTTTCTAGAGCTTGTGTTTTCCGTACGTGCCGTCTGGAAGCTGAACTAGCCTCCTCCCTCTGCCTTTAGAACATGCCTCAGAAGCGAGAGCTGCTTGAGAGCGTCCTCCAAGAGCTCCTGGCCAATTCTGCCACCCAAAAGCAGCAGTGCAAGCTTCCTTTGGAGGAACCTCCTAAAAACAAGACCTTAAAATAAACCCCCTCTCCTTGCTAACCCAACTCTCCGCAAACACTGGGTTCTTTGGTTGTGTTTTCGCTCCTTTGATGGCGACCCGGTGCCGAAGAGTTCTCAGGGAAAGCAGTGAGTCAGCTCACCCAACAGTGACTCTATTGATAGCTGGAAGGAGTGGCCCTGAAGTCTGTCTAGTCATTGTTGGTGCTTGGCTGGAGCGCCAGGGGCTCCGAGGGCAGGCTCCAACACCTCTCGCCAGCCTTCCGAGATCAAACGCTGTGAGTCAGGCCACAGAAAATCATGATAGGGCCCAAATTAATTACATCTTCTTTTGAATCTTTTTTTGTTTTCTTTTAAGAGTGGGAAGGAAAGGACACACACACACACACACACACTGGGGTATGTAGGACCTGCCAGCTCGTTTGTCATTGCAAGTTGACTTTTCTTGGGCCTCCCAAACTGCTCCAGTGGAAACTCTGCTCCAGAGCGATGGACCTGCCAACTTTCTCCTCTCTTGATATCCTCTCATTTCTCACCTTTCTGTGTAAGGACATGAGGCAGAGCTGGAAAATAAACCCTTAGCACTGACACATGTACTTAACATACCATCTTCTGGTTATTTTTCAGTTCAAGGTGCATCCAAGCCAGGAGACTTTTCAAGAGGGGCTTGAGTTCCTTCTGGTTTTTGTGCAATTCTGATCGAGGTGAGAGAGGGCAGGAGGTGGCCAGATGGTGGGAAGAGAGACTGTGCTGCAGACCCAACAACAGTTTTCCCCTAGGTTTTCCCATCTTCTCTCAGCTTAAGGCACCACTTGCTGTCAAAGGCAGGGAACCACATCCACGAAGCCCACAGCTTCCAGCAGAGCTTTGCTTATAAACCAAACCTTAAAGGTCATGGGCTTGAAAGATCATAGTGTATTAATGCACCAGCTCTTCATGCCAGCACCAATATTCCATGCCATACCTTGGCTTGGTACCATCCCCTGGGCAGCAAAGGCCTTGAACTTCACTTGGGTCTATTAAATGCAAGTGCCACACACTTTGATACCTCAGGCCATGCTGCCCCAAGCTTTCTTCAGGTGCTCTGAACACGTGGTGTTCACCTCCCATCTTAGCAGGCACCAGGAGCCAGCCAATTTCCAGCATAACGCACAATCTCAACTATTTTATTGCTTAATTTAGGCCATAAAGTCCCTTTGATGTGTTGTGTAATGCAACATTCACTCTGAAAAAGTGGGTGGAGTAGCTTTATGGTATTATAAAAATAAATAAAATACCTGGCAGGATTTTGAAACCACATGGTCATTCCTCCTCTCTCTGCAGATAAGTTGATTGTTGAGAGAGAAATCTTGCTTAATATCTAACTTTGGGTGATTTATTTCTCCAGAGTCCTTTCATCTCCAGCATGTATTGGGTTATCTGTGACTTCTAATCTGATTGTTTTAAGTGTGATCAAAGAAACCAAGAGAATGCACTTTATTTTCCCACTGTATGAACAGAATGCTGTTTGTACAGTGCATTACATCACCTGCTCCTGCTGCTCCCGAGTCCTGCACCAAATGGCTGTGGTATAAATAGAAAACAGAATGGACTTGTAGGGGGTGATGAAATTTGTTCCACTTGCTGACTAAAACAGAGTTAACTCAACCAATGCTTGCTTCATGCCCAACCCACCCTCAGCACACAACAACCCAGGCTGAAAATGGTTGAAATAACTAACCCAGGTGGGGTATGGAGCCAGCATCCAGCAACCTTGAGGAGCTGCACTGAAAATCCACAGGAGATGGCAGGCAAGGAGGTTGCCATCGTTGGAATTGCTGGGATTCTTTTCAGGCTATGCAGAGAAAGAGTTTGGCCTTGTTTTGGCATGGTTGTGTTGTTCTGAGATGGTCTGGGAGGAGAGGTGGTTGCCATCCTTGCCTAGGCTTGGTGCTGCTGGAGCCCTGCACAGGTGAAGGGCTTTGCTAGCCCAAAGAAACCCCTCTCTTGAAAGCAGCTTGCTTTTGGAAGGTCTGGAGGAGGTGAACCACAAGGATCTGTCTGGCTGCTGCTCCAGGATGCAAACTCTGCCTTTCTCAGGGAGAAGTGCTGAGGAGCAGCTCTTATTGATGGTGAAGACCTAGGAGATGCCTCTGAAGATGGACCTGGGAGCTCTGTTTCTTCCCTTGATCCTAAGAATCCTGAATTCAAGACAGGATGTTTATTTTCTCACCTATCTTAGTGCTTCACCACCACCTAACCTCAGCTCTTTGTGGAGGACAGCTGTCCTGCTCTGGGGCTTTGCCACCTCTCCTCTGGGTAACCTCTCCCAGCTTCTTTGGGGACACCAAGCAACATTTTCACTCCAATTATCTAATTGATTAACATATTTAACTTGGAACATGTGTTCTCAGCCTATGTTTGACTTTCAGTTTCATGCTTCTCTTGCAGACCAGGAAGGTAATCAGGGCCTGAAAGCTTGCTTGCTAACTTTGCCAAGCTGTAGCTGTTGGCCTTAAAACAAATTCATTAAAAAAACCCTAAAACAACAAACCATTAAAAAAATCCTCTCTCCTTACTGACCTTGCCTTGACCACACCTACAGGCCCTCATGAAAATCCCACCCTGGGTAAATAGCCCACGTTTTTGTTGAGAGGAGAGCAGCCATGCACCAAAGGGTCAGGGAAAATCACTGGGAGATAAGCAGTGGATTTATCTTAAGCCATTAGCCCTTCGTGTTGGAGTTGGGGTAGATTTGCTAATTGGCTTGGAAGTTGTTCCTGTGCAGCATGTGGTGGCTGTAGGACTACTAAACTTGCAAAGATGGCTAAAGCTTGTCTCCCTCAGCCCATCCATCCAGCAGGATGAGCTTAGGGCCACTATCTCTCCATCAGCCTCTGGGTAGTGATCAGCTGATATGTGGAAAGGTTTTGCCCATCCATCATGAAGCTGCTGGTGGTTTTTTCTGTCTGTAGACCCCAGGTTGAAGCAGCAGGAAGGAACTGAGGAGAGGACTGAAGCATGGAGATTTCCCTTGGGATGTTGTCACAGTGTGAGTTAGGGTCAGGATCTGCATGGCCTCTGCAGTGCTGGTTGCTCAGGCATCACCCTGGGCCGTGGCTTTCTCTCTCTGTGAGCAAACTGAGACTCTCTGCAGGTTCTTTCCAGTGCATGAAAGGAAAATGAGTTTGTCCTTCCCCCTCTGAAAGCTGTGCAGCACCAAGATGGGATGGACTGAATCTCTCACAGGTTCCCTGCAGGGAGCTGAGTAGTGAGAAGGACTGTGCAGGTCCCTGCCCTTGTCCTGCCTGCTGGCCAAAGCACCCATCCCGAGCTGGCTCTCCAAAAACTGGCCAGCAGCAGTGCCTTGCTCACCTCAAGGTCATTCTGCAAAGGTTGCCCTATCTGAACCACTTCTCATTTGTTGTTGGCACAGCATTTGGTATTTGGAGGCCCCACTCATTCTGCTGTGGGAAGAAAGCATCACAGTTTGCACTGGGACAGGAGATTTTCCTGCCCTGGAGGAGTGGCATCTTCCTTAGTGAAGTTTCAGCTCCCTTTTGGCTTGACTGGATGGTGGGCAGGGGCTTCCCTCTGCAGCAGCTGGGAGGCTCTTCAGTCTCCTCTCCCTTTTGGGGGAAATGGGCTGAATTCTGGGGCCCAGACTGGTGAAATGATGAGCTGAACTTGTTAGGGCTGTTTTATTGCTGCCGTTGCAGATCCTAGAGGTGGGAAGACACAGCCAGTCCTGGAACAGACTGCCTCTGCCTGTGTTCACCCATTGGGGTATTGGGGTTTGCCCTGTGTAGGGCTCCTCCCTCAGCAGAAATCTGTACTTCAGTGTGATACGCTACTAGGGTGGGGTTTCTTTCTCCCAACTGTGTTATGCAAAAGCAGTTAACAAGTTGCTTCAAACGCATCCAGAGGTGTGAATTACAGCTGATGTAATTAATTTGTGTTTGTGGGATTGCCCCCTGCAGTCTAGGTGGCCTCTTGGGCTGGCAGTTAGGAAGAACAAAAGTGTAATCTTGGAGAAGATCAGGAATTCTTTGACAAAGGTTAAGCCAGGGTGCTGCCGCCTTATCATTTGTAGTGGTGTCCTGTGACAGGTCTGAAATTGAAGCCATGAACGGTAGGTAGCCTGTTCCTCACACCAGCTTTAAGGCACAGCATCTCTGCTCACCTGCCTGGTTGTTTTGCAAAGCAAAGCCTTAAAAATGGTTAAGTATAAAACAAAACCGAGACAAGTCTAGACCCCAAGGTCACTGCAGGGGTGGCCCCTGCAAGGACGTTTAGAGCTGAAGCCTGCTGTGTGACTTCTGAAGTCTCTCTTTCCCAGCCCATCTCCCTGCTGTCCCCCCTGTCTCCTCCTCTCTTCTCATCCTTCTCACCCTGGGGTGGGTGAGCAGCACAAAACCGGGCATGGAGCAGGCACTGTGAGGAGAGCTGAGGCTGATAGGGATGGAGGCAGATGGAGCAGCAGGCAGCTCCAGAGTGGGAAGCCAGCTGCCTTGGTGCGCTCAGCCCCAGCCTGGCCGCAGCAGGATTTAGCCCCAGCACACTTCCAGCCAGCATGCAATGGCAAGCTTCCCCCAGCAGCAGTTTCCACTTTTCCTCTTTGGTGCCTATTGTTTTGTTATTTGGGGAACTGGAATCCGTGATGGCATTGGAAACGTGGTTAGCATTAGCCTCTGACGCAACAGGGGGGTTTTGTTTCCTTTCAGATTGCTCTGAGCCTGAGCACATCTTCCCCTGCACAGCTCAAGGGGTGCCCAGCTCTCCTGGGACCCATGCACTCGGGCAGAGAGGCAGCGATGTGTTCAGCGCTGAGAGCTCATCCCGTTCAGTCTCAGCAGAGCTGCAGAATGCTGGCTTGGGCTAAATCAGGCACATAGTCACTTGGTCACAAGTGAGTTTCCAAAAGCAGGGGAAGGCTGGCTGGGTGCTGGTGGTTTAGATCTAGTCAGTTAATGAGCAGCATCAGGAGTAGGTTACATTCTCAGTTATGTTCATTTCAATCTAATGTGTTAATAACGTGAGGCTCTTCAGATGAAGATGGATTTCCAAGTTCCTTTAAGAATTTGCTAGCATAGCAAGTTGAAGACATATGTGAAAGAAAGGGCCATCTGATGAACTGCTATTGTTCTCTTAATTCAAGCCACCCCATTTGGGCCACTCTGGATGAATGGCTTTGTGTTTGCTAATAAAATCATACTGTGTTCCCTGCAACACATGTTCTGCATGTCCCAGCTAGTCAGCAGCAGTAAAGCCTTATTTTATAGGTTTATAATGTTACCTTCTCAACTGTGGCTTCTTTTAGAGACAGCAGCACTTCCAGGGTTGGCCTTGACACACTTGAGCACACAGAGGTGGCTTTGAGGGCTGCCATAACCCTGTGTTTCTGGCATTTCTTCCTCCTTTCCCTTGGTACCTTGGGCTCTTGCTCACTGCATGGCTTGTCAGTGAGCGTGTGTATCTCCTCACCTACAGGGTGCTGTGTTAGCACATTGGCTAGAGGAGAAGCAGTGATGTGCTCCTCAGATTGCATCCTCTGCCTTCCCTCAGAATGTTTGGACAAACCCAGGTTGCTTCTTGGGCTGGCTCAGAGAAGGTCTGAGAGCAG
Source organism: Galbula dea (assembly GCA_013399015.1). NCBI lineage: Eukaryota > Metazoa > Chordata > Aves > Piciformes > Galbulidae > Galbula > Galbula dea. Next base: position 2,177,967 of record VWZX01008711.1, on the reverse strand, counting down.
CTGTGGGCTCCACAGCCCTTTTATCTGCTGGGCCTTGGAGATCCAAAGCACTTGTGGGAAGAGTTCTGCTGTTGCACAAGCCCTGGAGAGCTGCAGCCAGCCTGCTTGGTTTCTTTGGACTGTCCCTTGGACAGAGGGATGAAAAGCAACCTTCTGCCTTAGCACAGCATCTCAGAGGGGGCTGCTCTTTGCAGTTGGCTGGCACTGGTCTTCCAGGAGCCACGTCCAAGCTTGGAGGGGAATCAGTATGCATAGCAGTTGCTCCCTTTCCTTGGCACATTGTTTTTTAAGGGCTGTAGGGTGGAGAGGATTAGACCAAGTTCTTAGGGGAGGAGAATAGCCAGCAGGGGATGGCTGGTCATTTTTGTTCCTTTTGTGGTACAGACAATCTCTCCCTTGCTACTGGTAGGGGCTCATGAGCCTTTGTGATGTTTATGAGGCTGAAAGATTTGAAGACCTCTGGTCTAGATAGCTCTCCAACTGAGAAGGGGAATTTAGGCACTTGTGATAGTGTGGTCAAAGAGACTACAATAAATATTTGGGAGATTTTAGTGTTTGGCATTTGTCAGAAATGGTTTAGCAGAAAGAAGTCTTCAGTGGAAAGGATGGAAGCCTAGCTGAAATGACAGAGATGTGCCTGGGTTGGTGCTGGCACATCTTCCCCACTTCAGGGATTAGAAGGAATTGTGTAATAGCAGCATAATGATCTGCAGAATTGGCTCATTTAAACCTCAGCTGCTTTTGTTTAGGAGATGGACTTAAAATCTGAAACTGGGTCAAAATTTTTTCTTGCTCTAGAACTGGGAGTTCCACACGTTTCAGACTTCTGTTTGAAGAGAATTCTTCCTCATGGCTGTTCAGCCAGCCCCTCCTGGGCTGATCTGCAGCTCCTCAGGTGACCTTGGCCTGCTAGTTCTTGTCACTGAGGAAGGGGACATAGATCAGGAAAGATTTTACAGGGCCTGATGATCACCAACACATCCTCTCTTGCTGATGGAATCCCAGTCCTTGGTCCTCTGTAGGACCGATGGAAGCATCTCCTTTGTAAGGCTGGCAGCTGAGCAGGCACCAGTATCACCCCTGGGGTGTATTCACTCCTCTGTATTCTTACCACATTTTCAGTGAAGGTCAATGCCTGAGTTTTATCACTTCTTGAACTTCCCTAAACTACCAGTCTTCCTCAGCAATGACATCCTTCCCAAAAACAAAGGCCAAACCTTGATGAGCAGTGGTCTGGGATCTGTTGTGGCCCCAAAGCTCCTCTGCTTGCAGTAGAGAATAAAATTCCCCCCCAGTTTCTTGGGGTGCAACTGCACTTCCAACAATAAATGAAGGTTCTTCTTCCTGGTCCCAGGGACAGCTGCTCACAGGCAGGGGTGGCCTCCTGATCTCCTGGGGTTGGCCCCAGTCAAGGAAATGTGCAGATACTTCTTTGTGCCAACCTGTTCCCTAACTTCTCCCAGAGCATACACCCTGGGGGGAGATTTGCAAGGTTAGTGTTGGGAAGTAGCTGCTGGAGGAAGCCTTCTTTCTTGCTACTGGAGAACACAGCCTCATTCTGATCACCTGTCTGGACTGGGGGGGATGTCCAGTAGTGAGTCTGAGAGCAGTTGTGAAGTTGCAGGTCAGAAATCAGCCAGGCAATCCCACCAGGCTGTCAGTCTGCTGCCTGCAGGCAAGCAGTGAAGAGATCCTGCACGTGGATGTTCTCTGTTAGTCCCCAATAGTGGAATTCATCAATTTGTGGAGTATTTGCCCACCAAACACACCTCTGCAGCATGCACAGACATCTGCTACTGTCCTGAGCAGAAAACGTGATGCTGTGTTAGCTACCTGCACAAACCAAGCAACAGAGTCTCTTTTTGGTCACTTAGAGTGTGGATTCTCCATCACACTGTGGTTATCCACAGAGTCCAGAAGGCTCAGTCCTGGCAAATGCTGCTCTCTCTCTTCCCTGGATGTGACCAAGGTGCAGGCAGCAGCAGTTGGCAGCCAGGTCTCTCTGCTGTCACGTCCTGTCATGCAAGAGCTTCTCAACTGCAGATGCAGATGTGCAGGCTCAGACACTGGTGTCACAAGCTCCTGCATGTTTTGATTAATTCATCTATAGATTTCACACCCAGCTTTGGGGATGGCTGCTTTCATCAGCTTGGGGATCAAAAGCTATGCCAAGGATATGATGACTCACGTTACAGACTCACTGCAGCTTTGCAGGGGGGGGTAACAGCCACCTTAAAATCTCTGTTCTTTCCTATACAGGCAGAGCTGGCAGCAAGGGCTGTGGTCATGGTTGCCTCACATTTCCCATTGTATAAGGCTTGGTTGTAGTTGCTCATATCTGTATCAGACTGTGCTGGTTGGTATTCTTCCACGCTGAGATTCTGCCTGAGGCTGAATTATTTTGGCAGATTTTTAGCAGAAACAGAGGGGAAGGAAATTACATTGTTTTGCTCATGTCAGAGTCTTACAATTGACTTTTCATTGATAACTTTCCAGCTTTCTGACTTGGAAGCAGGGGTGTATGGTTTGGCAGGTGGCTTGCTGGAGGTGGGAGGGGTGCTGGCAGCTTGAACATCCCTTCTGCTGTCCATGTGAGAATCCAGCCAGTTTGATTCAATGAGAAGCTTGTGACAGTTGCACAGGCTCTGTAGTAGGTGGTTAAAAGCTTTGGCAGCCAGAGGATCTGAGAAGTGTGTTTGTTCTGATCATACTCGTGGCTAAGGGTTGAGACTGGCAACTGCAGTTCCTGTTGCTGCTGGTGATGATTCTGGAGCCCTGTCTCTCATCCTTAGGTGAGCCAGCTCTCTTCCTGCATCCTCCAGGAAAGCTTGGCTCTTCATTTGTCAGTCAGCCACCAAATGCAGATCCATTTGTCAAAGGACAGCCACAGAAGTGAGGAACTGAAGCCACTGGTTTCATTCACCACTTTCAAGTCTAACTTTGTGTGACTTGGATGCAGCAGTTGATGGTTTAGCTTCTAGGTCTGGCTGGAGATGGAAGATTTAGTGACTGTCCCAAAAATAGGACTGTGAAAGAAGACTTCATTCTGCACCATCTAAGGAGAAGTTGCTTTAGTCCTTACTTAAAAGAAGGCTATCTGTGGCATCTTCACAAGAGTAACTTCCCTCTGTATGCCTATATTTTTGGGGACAGTAGCAAGTTCTTCTCTGTCTGACTCTTAAAGGGGGGAAAGTATCTCTAGAAAAGGAAAGATCCTTTTTAACAGCATCTGTCTCCCTGAGACACAGTTTCTGTCTGGTTCATTCCCTCTGATGGTTGTTGCAGTTCTTCTGGGGGTTTGTCACTGGTGTCAGCCTCCCCTGGACCCCACCAGAAGCACAGCATGTCTCAGTCCACCCTCATCCTGCCCCACCACTGTGAGGTATTGGCCAGGTCAGTGTCAACTGGGAAGGGAACATCAGATGCCAAGCTCCCACTAGAGACCAGGAGACCACCTTAGGGCTTCTGTGTTTGCTGTGACATCTCTGCAGAGCTGAGCAGTAGATGACAGAGCAAGTTTAAAGGGTTTTGCAGCTTGCCAGTGTTTTGTTGTTGGTACAGCTTAATGTTGCTTAACGTGGTCCAACAAGTCTCCTTTAACAACCGCACTTGGGGAGCCTCTGGGACTCCAGAGGGCTGCTGGAGAAGCTCTGCTTCATGGTGCTGTACTTCTGAGACCTACTGGTCTGTCATCATTGCAGTCAGGCAATGCTTATGAGCTCCTGCTCATTATAAAGTGCTGGCTGGAGGCAGAAGTCTTGGGGGGGAGGAGGGAGCATGGAGTCTTCTTTTCTATCCCACCTTAATGGTCTCTTGACTTTAAACTTAAATGTGTTCCCTAGATAGAAGCAAAGTGATCAGGCTTTGCTGGAATTTTTAATGTGAAGGTCTGAAATGTCTTTGTGAAGGTCTTTTGCTCAACTTGAGTTGTTTTTTCATGTGCTGCCAATATCTGATCCCACTTCTTGACCTTTCATATACACTGAGAGAGAAGATTAGGATGTTTCTAATCAGCTGAATCTCCCCTCTGGGAGCACTATTAAATCCTGACTCTCAGCTTTATCTCTGCCAGGTCTTGCCAGCCCTCTCTGTGTTTTTGGTTTTGTTACCAGCTGAGGTCAGAGTTGGGTCACCTCAAAGGTTCTTGTTCAACTGGGGGGATGTCTTGCATCCTTTCTGTGGGAGTTAAGACACCAGGGAGTGACTCTGCTTGGAGGCAGACCTCTTCATTTCATGTGCATTGCTGAGGCAGATCTTCTTCAACAAAATAAAGTGGGTTTGTTGGGTTTTTTTGTGCAGGATTATTGCTAATCCAACCCCCCTCATCATTCATAGTTTTGTCAGAGGTCTCCAGGAGCAAACCTGGGGGCTGCAGGCACTACCTCAAGTCCCTTGTAGATGTTCAAAATACTCCATCAGCTGGTTTCTTCTGCCACCCAAATGTGTAATTCCATTAAAATTGCCATGTTTGTGGCCAGTAAATTGGTAATGAGCATTGAGTTGCATGCCATTGTTTGGATGAGGATTTAAGCAAGGCTAGCAAGCCTGTGGTCAGGCAACTCAGCTTCCATCCTGTGGCTCAGCAATGCACAGAGGCAGCTGAATGTCAGAGCTGTGGCCTTTGGAAAATGGAGCCCTCTTCAGCTACATATCTTCCTCTTTCATTTCAGCCATCAGCAGCAGTGCTGCTGTGAATGAAGCATCAGGAAATGTATCCCTGACAGCAGTGCAGGTATGAATTGCAGTGGTGGGGTCTGTGCCCTCCTGAAGAGCCTCAGTGATAGGAGGATGGACTGAGCCCAGGCAGTTCTGTGCCCTTTGAATCCAGTGGTTCTTGTTCCCCAATGTGGTCCACATACCTGTTGATGACTATCCTGCCCTGGCCAATGTTCTGGTGTGCTCTAGAGGCTCTGTAGGTATGTGGGAAGGAGGGGAATAGTCACTGGCCAAAGCTGAATGCTTTGTTCCCCTCCAAAACCTTACTCATCCTCCAGGCCTGGGTCTTCAGTTACCCAGCTTGCAAAGAAATCTGCTTGTGATTTTTTTTTCTCTTAAGCCCCTTTTTGTTGAGGCAGAAGTGTTGGCAAAGAAGAGTGGAGGCACTGGAGAATCCCCAGTTCTGCCTGGTTCTACCAGGCCTCCTCAGATCTCTCCTTGGAACCAGCAGGCAGGAGGAAATACTTTCCATTTCAGAGAAGCGTGGACAAACAATGTTGCTTCAGAGGGAGAAGAAAAGCGGCAGAGGGAGTTACAGGGCTGGATCCTGCTAGCCAAAAGCATGCTCTTGCCTTTATTCAATCATTCCTGGAACACAGTGTTCTTATTGTATTCCTCCTCCCCCTACTCAGTGCCTCTCTCCTCGGGCTCAGGGCTCGGAGATACCCCGACCACGATGCTGGTGGCTTTAGGGGTGGTTAAAAAAGCATCCAGTGCAGCTTGGATCTGGATCTTCTCCCTCTCCTGACCTTAGGTAAAGGTGCATCCCATTAGGAAGGTTCCTGCTGCCTGCAGAGCTAAAGTACTTGCTCTCCTGCTTTAGTCATTAAGGAAATTTGTGGTTTGGTCGAAACAAAAAATAATGAAGAAAAGCTGTTGAAATCCCAGGATTAATTTGATAGTTTGCAGGCAGTGATGTTTTGAAGTGGAGCTGCTGCCTTCTGGAGGCTCTGAGCAGAGCCAGGTAGAAACGTGGGCTTCCCTCTCTGCCTGTGCCTCAGAGGCAGGCATTTGGAAGTGATTTGTTCCGGCGCAGCGATGAGGGCTGGCAGCTGGCTTACGTGGGTGTCTGCACGGCCAGCCCACGGCTGGGGAGCTGCAGATGCTTCTGGCTGCTTCTTTCAGCCCCAGGAGGAGCAGCATCCCGGGCTGCAGGCAGGGACAGATGGGTGGACTCTGGCTTGGCATCATTTGGCAAGCTCTGAGCGGTCGGAGGGCTCAGGGGCATTTCTACATCTGCGATGTTATTGTGTTGCCCCTTCAGGGAACAACTTGTTTCTTCTGTGACTCCTCAGCATCTCCCAGCTGCCCTGCCTGCCTTCCCAGGGAAGGGAATCCGTGGGGCAAAGGCAGAGGAGCCCACACAGAGACCCCCAGAGCTCTCTGCAGAGCATTTTTCCTCTCCACCCACCCAGGAGAATCACCTGGGAAAGCAGAGAGATGGAAGCTGCAAGCTGTCTGAAATGGCTACTTAAGCACATATATATATATATATATATCACTTGCTGTATTAAACAGAGATGTCATTTCAGTCTAAGAAGCCAATTACCAGAGCAGAAAGGTCTATCAGCCTGTTGCTGAATTTTCCTCACCTCTCAGTTTAAGCTGGAGGAAGGAGACTCCATGATCTGTGCCTGTGGCTGTGCTAGCGAGCCAGGTGGCCCCAGGAGAGCACATCTGGAGGATTGAAGAGGACTCAGTTCCCACTCATGTCAGGGTACACTGCAAGGATTATGGAGACAGACCCTGTGATTTGATCAGATTTGTATCTGGTTTCATGCAGAATGGGACCTTAAGGCACGTGAGTGCTTGCATTCTGACTTCTCCTCCTTGGGCAGGAGATCCTGGGCAGGACCTCTCTGTCCTGGAGAAGTCAGGAGGATCTGGTCCTTGAGGTCAAGGTCCTCTTGCTGTGCTCAGGGCACATCTTGATGTCAGTCATAAACTTCATTATTAAGGCAACTTTTTCTGGCAACATGTGGATGTTCAGCACATCCCTGGGTGAGCTTGGTTCTGTCCCTTCCAATCAATCTGTGAGAGGCTGTGACATGGAGGTGAGTGTGACTTATGGGTGGGAACACTATACCCTGGACATCCAAAAAGCAGCCAGGAGGTGCTGAGTTTGCCCTAGTTTTATAGCTTCTTAAGTCACTTCAAAGGCTTTTGAAGAACTGATGGAGCCAGGCTGCTCCAAAGCAGTAAGAATCCAGTTCAGTTAATTAAGGCACAATTAATGCAGCCAAATATCCTGTATATTTTATAGAAAATATCCTTATTTAATGTCAACCTTTCCTAACAAATAAGGATTGGTATCAATTCAGACTATGCTGAAATGACTCTAAACAAAGACCTGTTTCTATTCACTTTATTCCAGGAAGGTGATCCAAGCATCCTGTAGAGTGATGTGCAGACATTGTGTGGCATGGAGCTGTTAAGTAAATGAGGGCTTTTGGTCTTGTTCTAGGGAAGATGTGTGTTGTTTTGAGGAAGGACTTGAATTAATTGTGTGTCAAAACTGGGTTTTTAGACTTCTGATTTTAAAGCTGTACCTAGTGGACAAAACCCAGTGTTACACTGGGGGGATGCATGAGCACAGCCTTGCTTCTGGGGGGAAGGAGGAGCTGGGAGGGCTCATTTGGAGGTGTATGGTTAGATGAAGTCCTGAGGGACTTGTTCTGCAGTTCCCTTGGAACACAGTGGTTGCATCCTGTTGTCTGTAAAGCCTTTCCAGAGGTTAGGGTGGTGATAGGGTGATAGAGGCACAATAGTTTGCCTGTCTGCTCTTTCTTTGCCTCCTAAGGCAAACAATTTATTTCCTGTATTTCTGCTTCCTTCCTAGATTCAGACAAAACCACTTTTCTCACCCACTTTGCAGTATCCTGTGATCTTAATCACTTGGTTTTGATTAATGCACCTTCTCCTGTACCTTAGTCCTGCCTGAGATGTGGAATGTCCTTGGTAAATGCAGAGGAGGTAGATCTTGCATTTAGCTTTTGTAGCTGTGCTGTAATCCTTCACAATAAGTTCTGAAGCTCCCCATAAAATAATCTCTGCCTAGTCCTAAAATGGAATTGAATGTGTTAGAAGAAAAGAGAAGAAGAGCTCTTATCTGTACTCCTAGTTATGTTTGTATTTATTTGCCTTCTTCCTCCAGCGTGGGAGGATGAATCAGCTCAGGAGAAGATAGAGATTTGCAAAGCCAAGGAGTGCTAAAGAGCCTCGGTTTTTTCATCAGCTTTTAAAAGCCAGACTGTAATCATAAATTCCCTGATAGCTGGAGCATGCAGAAGTCATCTTTAAGCCTCCAAGTGACAGGCTGCTGTTGCTTTTCAAACTTCAGATTTCATTTTCTTGTTGTTGTAAGACCCAACTTTGATCTGGTTCCTTTGTAATGCTCTGCAGAGCGCCGGGGCTGCTGCGCTCCACGGCTGCGGGGCTGGAAGGCAACTTTCTTGGCAAGAGCCATCTGGAGACCTCAAAGAACAGATTAACTTGTCCAGGATTGATGTGATCTTTGAAGAAGCTGCCCTTGCCTAGAACACATGTGATTAGCTTGACATTGGCAGTGATAAAGTTGAGATGCGCAGCAGTGTTTGCGTACCCAAGTAATTGGGAAGAGGTTGAAGTGGAGCAACCTCAAATTATCAGCTAAATCCCCAATTTTAACCTCTTGAGGAGACTTTGAGTCTTCAGTGCAAGTTAAGTCCAGTCAGGAAGAAAGCTTTTCAGCTTTGCCTCTTCCTAGACATTTTGTTCTTAGCTCCAAGAATCAGTGCTGAGGTACTGGGGAACCCTGTGAATGCTTTGAGACGTTCCTAAGAGTTTTATAGCCGGTATGGAGCAACTGTTGTGATGGTTGTTGGACGTGGAGACTCTTCTGTTCAGGTGGTAGATTAATGTGATCTTGTAAGACAGGCATCTTGGTGGCTGCTGTTCTAATCCCTGGTTTAAAGGTGACCCTGCTGCTCAGACACTCTTGCCAGCACAGGCTGACAATATGCTGATGTCTCAGCGTTCAGCTGCATCCTCCCAGGCGCGAAGGCAAAGTCTGAAAGGTCTTTTCCAGTCTAAATGATTCTGTGATTCTCTGCTCAGAGACACCAAATAAGAGGAGTCCTTAGTGCTGGTTTCCTCCTGCAAGTGTAGGTCTGGAAATAGTCATCTTCAAACACACAGGGCTGTAAAAGTTGGAATCAAAGTTGCCAGATGGCTCAACAGCTGAGGGTTTCTGCAGAGCCCATTTTGGGGTGTCCTTCCTTGGGACTTGCCAAGATCTCCACACCTACTGCAGCTCAGAGCTTTCCAAGACAACTCATGAGGTCTGGGTGATTATCAGCTGCCTCTTGGCTCAAGAGGTCTAGAAAATGGGATTTCTTCTGGGTTAAAAATGAGCTGCTTACCCAAACCATGGTGACCAAGGATTTTGGAGTATACCATGGGAGGAAACCTTCTGGAAATGCTGGTTGAGGGGGATCATAAGCAGAGTATATTGGGGTTTTGTGGTTGTCAACTTCATGAGCCTTTATGTCTTGGGTTTACTAATGTAGTGTCTCAAAACAGCTGCTCCCTTGACAGCACAGGGCTTCGGAGGTGCCTCTTCATGCCACCAGGGAGCTTGGAGATGCACTTAGGTCAGAATCAGGCAGGTGGGGGACCCTGACAGGAGGAGGGCTTCTAGCCTGCATAGATTCTAGCACAACTTCAATGTTTCTGTTTCCAGAAAACATCAGTGCCATAAAAACTCAGCACTGGAGCTGCAGAACATGGTAGCAACGAAAACTGATGGATCTGATCATCTTCCCTCTTAGACTGGGAGCTGCCCCAGCCACACTGGAACTGCTAGCAGACTTGGGAAGACCATGGCTCTCAGATGTGCCAGTAGAGGGTTGTGCAACCTATTCTTCCAGTTCTTCCCTGGAGCATGCCAGACTTCTGTTTTTGGCATGCAGCAAAGAGTAGCATATTTGGCAATACCTGTGGACTTTGCACCTTTGATTTTAAACTGAAGTAGCCATCAGGTGAAGTTGTGTGAAGGAGACTGGGAATCCCAGGTTGGAAGGAAATGGGTGCCCTTAGGGACTCAGGATGCAGTGGGAACTCCAGCTGGGGCAAGAGGACCTCACCTCTCTTCTCAGTTACATTGAAGCTCTGAGATCTGATGGTGGTAGTATTGAAGGTGCTGTGTGCTGGGCTTGGTCAGAGGAGTGGGAGATTTGGGGATGGGATGCAGCCAAGACATGGAAAATAAACTCTGATCAGGTAGAAGGAAATCCTAAGGAATGCTTGCTGGTTTTCTACAACAGTTTTGGCCCTTGTCAGCATTAGCAGAATTTACAGTGATCAGTGGAGGCCTTTATGCAAAGAAAAGGCAGCTGGTCAGGCTGACTTACTTGGGTCGCTGTGATCTCTATTAGAATTGTTCCCTATGTGATTATTTTGAGGGTTGAGCAACTGAGAGCTGCAGAAGAGAGATGCAGCTTTATTCCTGTGATGTGTGAAGTGTTCTGTGTTTGGTTCAACAACATTCATTGCTTTTTCTGTCTGGAAAAAAACAAAGCTAAGTTTTGGAAGTCTGCAGGAACCATCCTGAAGTCTAACTTTAAATGCTCACCTTTTCTCCCCCTTACCAGCACACAGAGCTTAGTGTGTGAGGGTTTTAGCTGATATTTCAAATGGTTCTGAGTCTGCCTGTCTCCCTTTTAAAGCAGCCTCCCCTCCCAGATCAGAAGTGACCATTTTTTTTTGTTGGACTCCCATGTTCCTTTAATGTTTCTCTCCTAATAGATGTTGAAAGCGTTCTTCAGAGGCAGGGCACAAAACATTCGACTAGTGATAGGAGCCAGCTGAAGAGAGTTGTCAGGGAGAGGGAACATTAGGAGAGGGATTGAATACAGATGGATTCCTCCAAAGTAATGTAACCTGTTATGATTGCTTTGAAATCCTATCCCCTTTCCATCTACTGATGCTTACCAAACGTTTACGTTTGCACTGATGTATTAGAGGCAGAGCTACAGTGGAAGTAATCCCTGTTGTATACATGCTTAAGTGTGTAATTTTGGCTAAATACAACAACTGTGACCAATCTCTTGCCTGCATCCTCAGTGGGAAGCCCACAGCAGTTGGAGTGCTGCAGGAAAGCCTCTCCATCCTGACTCCTCTGGAGGGGCCAGGGACCACCTGGCGCTCATCTGCTCACTCTTGGTTCCTTCAGCCATCTCAGATCCATTCCCAGTGAGCTCTTCAGAGGATCTCTGCTGCTCTGTCTTTGTATCAGTAGATAAGGAGGAGAAATTGATTGATCTGTGCATTTTAGTCTGTGTATCCTAATACATACTACTAGAATAATCCATGCCTCTTCCAGAGAGTCCTGCCAGAAGCTCCTCTAGAAGTTTGTGCTGTATTTTAATTGGGTTATCCAAAAAAGCATCCTTCTCTTTGCCTCAGGGAAGGCCTGAGCTCCCCATCATTCCTGCCTCAATTTAAGAGGTTGTATCAGCCTCCATCATGCTTGTGTCAGATTGGATTTGACAGGAGGGTTGCACTGCACAGCACTCCTTTGATGTTCAGAACTGACCATTATGCAAGGGGAGAGCTGCTCAAGGGAGGCTGGGAAGGTTTTCACTTATTATACCTTGCTTTTTGGAGTGAACTTGTTCAAATTATAGCCAGCCTTAAATATTTGCCCTAGAAAGCTGTTCTGAAATCTGATGGAATATGGAAGTGAGGTTGTTCAGGGCACATTGACAGTGACAGACAGAAAGCCTGTGTGCTGGAAGCTGTCCGTGATGACTCCCATCCCGAGGCATCTGTGTTTGTACCTAGCTCTGTGTTGCACTGGAGTCTGGAGAACCCTCACAAGCCTCCCTTTTCCTCTAACAGTGGTGAAAAGGCTCAGCTGACTCAGTTTTGAATGCTCTTTGCACCACTCTGCAACTCTACTGAGCTTTGTCATCTGAGGAGAAAGAGCTTGGAGTTCTTGTGGTTTGTGGCAAGCAAAATATTAGTTTTCTCTTTGTGAGGAGGGTGGTTTGTCTCTAACTGCCCCCATCTTGGGCCTGAAACAATAGGAGTCTTCTTAGTGACCACTGAGCACCCATGACCTTTTGTATTCCAAGGAGAATTGTTTCTGTGTCCAGGAGCAGAAGGGCAGAGTGAATAGGAGCTATTATCAGTGGTGTGTTAGCTGAAGGCTATGGCCCTGTCAAATTCAGGCTTTGAAATACTTTGGTAATGCTTCCATCCCTGTACACTGAGTACCATATCATACATAAATCATACTGAAAACCACCTTCAGTGGGTTATCTGCTAGGCCCAGTTCATGTAGTTGCTGTCCTGCATTTGTACAAATAGACAGAAGCTGCCAACCTGTCCCTTTGCTGGTATCTTCCTTGCCTCTGCTCCTTCCATCTGTGTGTTTCTCATGGGTTTCCTTGTCTTAACCTAAGTGTAAACTCACCAGGGCAGGGGCTGTTTTCCAGGACTGTGAGCACTGCAGTCCAGCCAGAAGAGCTTTTCACAGCAGAAGAGGGAAGCACAAGTTGCATGCTGTGTCCTCTTTGCAGGAGTTTGCCCAGCTAGGTGCTGGTTACTGAGTTACTAAAGAAAAGATCATGCTGATGAGCTCTGTGATCTGAATTTGAAACAGGGCTCTGATCTTCAAACCTGGTAACAGAGTTTGGAAAACCCAGGGATTCATCAACTTCAAGGCATCTGAACAAATGCTGCTCTTCCTGCAGAAGGGATTAAATGATGCTGTGTTGGTGTGAACGTTTCAGCTCCTTCCTCCTTCTGGCAAGTTGCAAAATGACTTGCAGTGACAAGGTGCCTGCATGGCCTGACTGTCCTGTGGTGTAGCAGAGCTGGAGGCACCTTAGCAGCAGTGGCTTTTCTGTGCCAGCAGCGGAGTCAGCATGAAGGAGCTCTTGCCTGCTCCTTTCACAGCCTAGTTCACCGTTAATGCAGGTCTCCTCCTGAGCAGAGAACTTGCTTCCCAGGTTAGCTCAGACAGGCAGTCTGTTTTCCTGTCATTTGGTTAAAGAAAAGGAGGTTGGCCACTTTGCACTTGTACTTGAATAACCAGTCTGCAGGACAGGGGATGTGGTTGTGTATGACCTAGCCTCTGTAGATTGGTGAACAAATTGTCCATTGGAATAGGCAGTGTGATGAGATGGTCCTTCCTGGTGGGCTTTGTGGGTGTTTGGTGTAACTGAGTATGATGTTTGATGTCAGCTTTAGGTGCTGCCTTGTAAGCAAAGGCCACATCTTGCTTTGCCTCCTTCCCTTGGCAAACGTTGGAGCAAAGAGAGGTATAAAGCAAGCATAGAGTTGGTGAGCTGTGCTACACATGCCTCACTGTTGGAAGAGTAGAAGCCTGTTTTGACTAAGAAAACTGTTGATTTGTTATCTAGATATTGCTTTTAGATGTCCTGCCTTGCTCTTGGAATGGCACTGTTAAGCAGTTAGCCCATGGACACCATCAATCCTGTGGGGAACTGGTCATAGAACCACAGAGTGTCCTGAGTTGGAAGGGACCCACAAGGATCATTGAGTCCAACTCCTATAGGAGTCTTAATCTTCTATATAGTCCTGTCCCCTTTCTTTTTCTTCTCTAACAGTGTCATCTTCATTACTCTATGAATGCCCTTGTGCTTCCAGTTAGGAGTGCAACTGTTCACAGTTCCATCTGTGCACCGTAGCATGAACACAGCTGCTTCTGTAGCCTGTCACCGACACTGGGGCTCCAGGCAGAGTCCTTCTGCCAAGTGATCCAGGGGATTGACAAAGTTGTACCCTTCTAATTTGACTCTCTCCTTTTTCCTGCAGGCATGGGTCGTGGAGAGAGCCTGTTAACCCTTACTATGTCAACACGGGCTACGCTTTGGCACCGGCCACCAGTGCCAACGACAGCGAGCAGCAGAGCATGTCCAGCGACGCCGACACCATGTCACTGCCAGACAGCAGCGTGTAAGTAACTCCAAACTGGTGGGACAGTAGCACGTTGGTTTCTTGAGCAGTGGTGCTGCTGTTGTGTTGGTCTGGGAGAGGCTTTGCCATGGCTGGTGTTGGGGCAAATACCTAACTGGACCAAGGTCACAGTCATTCTTGCTTTCTTTTCAAGCGGGGTTGTTCTGTCACTCTGCAGGCTGCTGAGCCTTGCTGGTATTGGGAACTTCTGCAACACAAAATGCTTTGAGTGAACTCAAATGATGCTCAGTCAGAGTGCCTGCAGGTGCAAGAAGCATTGGAAATGGCTTTGTAGTAAGCAATTGAGCTTCATGTCAAATGGAGGTTTCTACTTACCTGGGTACTTCTTCTCTTGAGGTTTTCTGCTACCAAACTCTCTCTCAGTCTGCAATTGCTCTTCAGTAGGATTGATAACTGACCAGGTCTAGTTTATGTCTGGTGACTGCTGCACTTCAATTTGTTCCAATAAGCCACCACCAAATCTTTTCTGCTTTTTTCTGGTTCTCACTCTGCTGAGTGCACCCTGTGTCTTCCCTAGGAGATACCTCCCTTAAAGATGGTCTGCAAAGGGAGAAAAAACAGGTTATGAGATTTTGTTGTGACTGTATCTCTGTGATGGAAGAAAGGGATTTGAGGGGAAATATTGGATGTTTGGTCTGTTTTTTAGTAGTGCAAATGCAAAGTGTCTCTCTGTAGAGCAGAAACCCTTTGATTCTTCAAGTGAAAGATGACAGGTTTACAGAATTAGGAGAGGGTTTTATTAACAGCAGTGCTGTAAACACAGAGTCCTCCAAGAGGCTCATTTAGTGTCACTGTGAGTGTCAGGAGCTGTCAGAGCTTGTTGGAGAAACTTCCCAGCCTGTGTCAGGGATGTTGTTAAGAGATGCTGCAACAGTTCCCTACCTGCCCTCAGTTAATACAGTGAGCTGAGGAATGTGCAGCACAGGACATGCCCAGGGGGGTTCTGTGTCCACTGTGGTGGCTCTGTACGAGCCGGTAGTGTGCATGTCCCTGGCTCCATCCAGACTCGGAGCTGTTTAGGAGCAGCTCTTGAGTCCACTCTGCTCCCTGGCACCAGCTCTTCACACCTTATCCATGTCATGTTGCAAAATGGGGGAGGCAGACCCTGGCCAAAGGGGCATGGGAGTCAGGGGATGCCCCTGGCACAGAAAGCAGTAGAGACCTGCTAATTAAAGGCTCTATTTGAGGCAGATCCAGCTGCTTTGCCACATCCTTCTGCAATGCTTCATATTCACCAATTTATATGGAGGAGTGCTCTGAAGCTAGCAGGGGTCATGTAACTTCTTGTTATCAGGAGAGACAGATGTAAGAGCTCTTCAGAATTAATTAGCTTTTAGCACTTCCTTTTGCACTGGTCCAGCAGGCTCATGGGGTTGCACTGATGGTTATACTGCAGTAAGGTGTGCTCATTTATGCCAGAGTTCGTCACCCTCCTGATTTGTATTTCAGTAGCCCTCATTTATTTCTTTCCCAGGCAGAATCATTTCTGTTTGACCATCCTAGGCATTCTTTTTCCTTTGCTTCTTTTTACCTTTAGGCATTTTATCCCTCCTATGCCCACCACAGGCTGCTTCTAGGACTTTAATTACCACTGATACATGCACTGCCTTCTGCTAATAACTAACCCCAGCTCAGAGGTTCGTTTTAAGTAGCGAATCGTAAGGGTAAACCTGTGATCTTTCTTCCTGTGCACCTCCAACTGGATGCATGCAGATTGATCTGGATGTACAGCCTTGACCTTTGGCTTCCAAAGAAGCCTCTCTGTGTTTTCAGCACTGGCTCTTCATTACATGCTTTCAAACTCCAGTGCCAGGTTTTGTTCCCTTTCCTGCGTGGCGTTGCTGAACCTCTCTGCCTCCGGAGTTTCAAAGGGATCTGTGCAGAATTGCTCAAGGCAGCAGAAACGAAGAACAACCAGACACAAGTTCAAGAAGGGACTCCTGCTGCTTGACAAGACTTGCATGTCTCAGTGCTTTGAATTTAGGCCTCCTCTGAGGAAAATGGCAATAAAAGCCTCGTTTGCTGATGAGTGAGGTTCTTCCTTCTGCGTGCTGTTTACATACAGCAGTCAAGCTCAATAATGAAGAACGCCGGCGTCTGCTCCGAGGCAGTGCATGAACAGGGTGTGATCCCAAGGCAGAAACCTCTGTGACCCTGCAGCAGAGGAGAATGTGTCTGGACAATCAGGATGCAAAGGGTGACTAATTGAGGAGAGCTAATAAACTGGGAAAGCAAGCGGGTGCCCAGGGAGCATCGCTCGGTGCAAGCTGTGCTCTTCCAGTCCTGGCCAACTCAACCCAGTGGAGCAGGAAGATACACTGAGGGCTTGCTTGTACTCTGATGTATTGCAGTTGTCACCTGCTCCCTTCTAGCCTTTGGTATCATAGTGATTGTGGCAAAGCAGGGTTTGGATGTGGCTGCATGCACAGCCCAGCTGTGCAAAGCTGCTAGCAAAGACCTAGGCAATGCTCTGGCCTCCTGAAATGAGGTGAAGGGAGGCAGGCACAGGCTTTTTAGGAGCACCCAGCTCACCAAAGTGTTTTTACAAGCCATTTCTGTGGTACCAGCTACAAGCACACTTGCCTAAAAGACAAACTTTCAACAGGATGCCTTTCCAAGCACTGGTAAATATTATTGTAATGGGTTGAATTTATGTAATGAACATGTTATCAGTCCCTGTTGTTGGAGGAGTTTGCTTTTTGAGTGGCTTAAAAAACATTGCTCTTAAATGCCTGCTCTCCACTGATTATTTTTCAGTCTTCCTGTGTCATGCAAATTCCTCTGCCCTTGTAGGCAAAACAGCTCCAGCTCTCTCTGCTGAAACCTGTTGTTACAGCCAGCACAGCAGCTGTGTTGTTTTAGCTGGTTTGTGTGGAGGCAAGGTCTGGAGAGGACATGGCAAAAGGCTCCAGGGAACACTGGGCCCAGCAAGCATGCCATGGCTGCAGGTGGGGCAGGGTTGCTCACCACTGGTGTTCAGTAGTGGGTCAGGGTTTGGGGGCTCTGCCTCCACCCTGGGCCACTCAGAGCCTGCTCCAGGCTTGCAGCAGCATTCACAGTGCAGCCCTGAACTGCTCTTGCTGTCCTGGGTAACCCCCCACACAAGGATAGTATCTTCCCCAAGTGGAGGAGGGTGGGAGGGGTTGTCAGGACAGAGATGCTCAGGGGAAATTAAGGCAAATCTAGGTAGGGAGGCAGTAGACAAAAGCTGAAATGCATTAAATTGCCAATGCCATGTTCAAATTCAGGTGCAGAGATCTGGATGTGGGGTCTAGAGCACAGGTCTTGTGAGGAGCAGCTGAGGGAACTGGGGTTGTTTACCCTGGAGAAAAGGAGGCGTGGCAGAGACCTTCTCACTCTCTCCAAGTACCTGAAGGAAGGTTGGAGCAAGGTGAGAATTGGTCTCCTTTCCCATGTAACAAGTGATAGGACAAAAGAGACAGCCTCAGGTTGTGCCAGAGTAGGTTTGGGTTGAACATTAGGAACAATTTCTTCCCCGAAAGGGTTGTCAAGGCCTGGAACAGGCTGCCCAGGGCAGTGGTGGAGTCACCTTCCCTGGAGGGATTGAAGAGATGTGTAAATGTGGTGCAGAGGGACGTGATTCAGTAGTGGCCTGGCAGTGCTGGGTTGAGAGTTGGGCTTGATGATCTTAAAGGTCTCTTCCAACCTGAGCAGTTCTATGGAATGCCACAGATCCATATCTATGATTATTTCTGCAGGAGCTTAGGTGGGTAAACAAGGTAATGTGTCCTCCTTATCCCAGTGTTGTGGTCCAACTAAACAACATTACTCCTTCCTCTGGCTCTTATCGTGTGTCCTGGCTTATCTTGACTAGGAGGCAGCTTTGGCTTCCACCAGGTGCTTGGGAAGCCCTTGACGTGGTGTGCTTGACTGGAGGGATGCTCATTCTTCCCCAATTCCAGTCAAACCTGCCCCAGAGTCAGGATGGCCATTCCCTGGAGCTAAGGGGTCTAGGCTAGTGGTTACTCCTTTAAAAAAACCTTGTGGATTAAATATTGTTCCTCAGATGCCTGGCCTTTGGCCAGAGTACCTGATGATTTTCCCATCGTGCTTCTCTGGGTGGGCAGTGTCTCTGACTGACAGTGGGGCTTGGATAAGAGTAATTGGTAGAAAATACCAGTTTTGCTGTGGATTTGGTTCCTGTCTTTCCTATGGCCAGTGATCCAGAATGACCTGGAGTTCTGCTATATTTAAACAAGTGTAACAGCTTTTTCATTTACAAGATCCCAAATGATGATTTTCAGCTTCATGGCTGACTTTGGAGGTTGTCTTCAGAGGAGCCCTTGTTCAAAGAGCCTAACTACAGAGCCACAGCAACACCTCTTTGCTCACCAGAGGCAAGAGCAGGGCAGTTCAGAGAGGAATTCCCTGTTTTTCCCCAGGAGCAAACCAATGGCATTATCATACAGCAATACTCCTGCTGCCCTCCTTGCCTTTCAGCGCAGAGCTTGCTGGTGCTGGAGAAAATCACGTGATGGAGGAAGGGAAAACAGCCTGGGAAAGTTGGGTTTTAAAAGTAGCTGTGCTCTAAAAGAGTTTTGATTTTTTTTTTTCCCCCTCATATATCTATCTATATTATTTCTCTATCTGTTGAAAATCTCTCAAAGCAAGCTACCTGACAAAGGGAAAACAAAAGTACGGTATTGGTTTGCCTTGCTTTCCCCCCATCTATTGAATAAGGTTTTGTTGGGATAAAATTAAAGTGCTTATCTTTGAATTTGCTTCCTCTGGTTGAGTTGGCACAGTACATTGAACGAAGGAATGTTCCAAGTTCAGAGGTGGCATTGGGGAATCTAGTTAAAATGACATCAAAGGCAGCACAGCGGGGCTGAACATGTGTTTGAAGCCGGATAGATTAGAGGCCATTATCAGCCTTTCGCTACTGTGCTGGGAACAAAAGTGGCTCTTTCCGCTGGGACTGCTGCTGGGGAGAATTAAACATAAGGGGAAAAAGAAAGGGGGAAAAAAAAAGAAAGAAAGAAAGAAAAAGGGAGAAAGAAAGCAAGCAAAATGGCACCTTCTCATCCAAGGCTGCTGTGCGGCTGCAGCCTGCGAGTTGTGTTCTGGCAGCAGCAGGGCTTGTGCAGTGCTGCAGCTGAAATGTTGCCTATTGATGCCAACCAGTGAGGGCTAAAATCATCTCTTAGACTTTATTTTGGTTTTTCCCTTGCCTGTTCTTTTGCATCCAGCCTGGAAAAAGCTGCAGTGTGATGGAAGGAAACTCTTTGTGACTCTCCAGTTCTTTTTCCAGTGGGAGTTCATCACTGAAGACAACAAAGCAGCCTAATGAAAGCTGTCAGAATGGCCTGTGGGGAGAGCAGTGCTTGGGGAAAAGGCTCTGCTCTCCAGTGTGGCACTGCTGGGCCCAGTGGAGGTGATGCTCCAGTTGAGCTCTTCCTCCTCCTGTATTACCTGCAGCCAGCAGCCAGAGCTGTAATTAGCCTGGCTAATTTTCTGTTCTCTCATTTATTGTCTCACTAAAAAGCACTTGCCATTAATCACAGGGTTTGTTTTCTTTTAATGATGTTTAATTTTGAGTGCCTGGGTTGCTGCATGGAGTTGCATTCTTCTGGTGTCATTTGGTGGCCATTCTGCCTGCACCCACATTTCCAGGGAGCAGCAGACAAGGTGGGAATGGGACAGAGAGCTGCTGGTGACTGTCCCTGCACAAGCTGGTGCTTGGCACTCAGGCAGGTTGCAGGCAAAACACCCCAATAAATCCTGTTTCTCTTACCAAATGGCATCTCAGCTTTAAAAATCTGCTGGTGAAACTGTTTGGGCTATGTTCTGGAGAAGCAGCTGTGCTTGGCAGTTGGGGAGAGGGTAGGTGCAAAGTGCCTTTGGCTTGTGCACACATCTTGTGGTTGGGAGATGTGCAGGGACTGGCTGCTGGTGCTCCTCGGGGCAGGAGGCAGCACGTGTGCATGGAAGGGATTTGGTCCTTGGGCCAAACCATTCATCTCCAGCTGTCAGCATTGCACAGCCTTCCCCAGCAGTTACTTCTACTGAATCAGGAAAATGGCTAAAAATAACAAAGGAAAGCTCCAAATGGCCTAGCTCCAGGCTGGCATTTGGGTTTGCATTCATTGCTTTTCCCCAGCTTAACCAGGAGATGGGCCCATAGCCTTATCTCATGGCTGGGCTCCACCTCACTCACATTCCCCTTGTCCCACGGTGGTCACAGTGGTGAGAACAGAAATGCCCTGGCCTGAAGTCATGCTCAGCCACTCATGCTTCACCATTAGAGGTGCTCAGTGAAGCCAGCCTGGTGCCTCTGACCCCCTATTGCTGGGACTCGCATGCACCCTGGCCCTGTCTTTGCAGAAGGGCAGTGTGTGGCTCATAGAGCAGCTCTGCACTATCCCCCAGCCCACAGCAGAGCCACAGGCCCAGCTCACAGTCTGTTAGACCAAGGATCATTGCCATCACTGTCTCCTCCCTCTGCAGAGACCTCAGTCAGCAGCTCTTTCAACGAGGGCACAAAGCCACGCAGAGCAAGTTGGCTTGGGTTTTGCTGCTCACGGCTTCCCTCCCTACCCTTGTCCAGCCTTCTCTGTGCAGGGGGCTAGCTTCTTCCACACAGTAACTCCAGTATCAAGCCCATAATTTCTGACTGAGCTAGAGGGTAAGAGCAGCAGAGCCTACCCCTTCACTTTGAGAAGCCATTTGAGAAGTTGTCACGCTCTCTTAGAAATACATACCCTGCTCCCCCAACCAAGTTTCCCTTGGTGTAGATGCTCACTGAGCTCCCACTCCTCCTCCTCCTCCCCCTCCTAGTCTGCCCTGTGGTTTACTGTGTACATTACAGGCTCTTTTATAGAAAGCACCCAACTATAAAAGGTACCAGGATGTGGTCCAAGTCCTTCTCCCTGCCCTCTGCCTAGGGCAGCAGTCACAGGAGCCCTGCCTGCTCTGCTCCCAGCGAGTGCCCTGTAAGTCCCCCTGGCACCTGCTACTAGAGCGTTGCAGGTGCAGGGACCTGGGCAAGCATCCTTCCCCCCACAGCTTCCTCTTGCTCTTCTGCACTCACCCTGGCCATGGCAAAGCCTTTCTCAAACCTCAAGGGGTTTTCTACCTGCCACTTTGTGCTGGTAGGGCTTAAATGAGCGTTTGTGTGTCAGAGACAGGCACTAAAGCAAGGGCATGTTGTTGTTTTGTTCTGGCAGAGATGGGATCCCACCCTACAGACTCCGCAAGCAGCATCGCAGAGAGATGCAGGAAAGTGCCAAAGCAAATGGACGTGTGCCACTACCTCACATTCCTGTAAGTAGCACTGGCTCCTTCCCCAGAGGTAAATATGCAAGCTATGTGAGCTCTCTGGCCCACAGTTGCTCTGCTTGCTCAAGTTTAACCCGCCCCCCCAGGATGGTTTAAGACAGAAATCCACCCTTGGAAGCCTTTTGGTCACCCAGGGCTGCCCAAAACACATCATTCTTCTTAAGCACTCAGTCAGTAGCTGGTTGTTTCTCCTGGAGCAGAATGGAAGCACTGGCTGGCTGCAAGCAGGTTACCTGCCCTCAGGCCAGCTGAAGGTGTTTTGAGGAAGGTGTAGGAGGCTGCTGGACATGGTGGCTGGTGTAGCTCTCGGTCAAGGTCAGCTGGGGAGAAACACAACTGTCCCAAGTGGTATTTCTGCACTGGGCAGCCCAAGGGAGCTCTGACCTGTTCCAAGGGCTTGGCAAAGCTGGCCTGGGGATACAAGGCAGAGAGCAAAGGAGGTGCAGGTGTAACTATTGCATTTGTCTGGTGCTGTCTCCTCGCTTGCTCCAGGGAAGCAAACAGCTCTTGGAAGGTGAGTGTAGCTGCCAGGGGTCTGCAGCACCATCTGCAGCTCTGCTTGTTAGTTTGGTTTCTGTTTGTGAGAAGTTACAGGTGACATTTAATGTCTAGCAGGGAATAAAGGTGCTTCTTTCCCCTTTGGACAGCTGGACTCCAGCACAAATCAAATAGAGAGGGGAAAAAAAAAGCCTCCATCTGCTTCTAGCAGGAGTGCCTTCAAACTTGAGGCAGCTGTTGTGATCCTGCCTGCTCCAAGCAGCACAATAGCAGCCCAAATACACCCTTGTTTTAATCTGATTAAAAAAAAAAACACAGCACCACAAAACCACCACTCTTTGTTTTGCCTTTTAAATTAGATTATTTTCCTTAGATTTAAGAGGGTCTCCTGTGCTTTGATCACTGGCTTGACAATAAAAGCCCTGGCTGTGGAGGCTCACTAGCCATCCTTGCTCAGTCACCTCTCTTTTCACACGGTGGCTTTCCCAGTGTGGTCGCTGTTGAAAGGGCTGGCTGGGTGCCTTTTTAGTTCTCTTGATGCTGGTTTTACTGTAAGCATGGCTTTGTTAGAGTTGAAGTTTGAAAGCTTGGCCTTTATTTTCTTTTTTTTTCCCCCCTCTCTTTTTTTTTTTGGTGGTTGTTGTTGTTGTTGCTGTTCCCCAGCAGTGGGAACTACTGAGTGAATATCCTCTGGCTTCAAAGCTTGTCAGTGCCTTTACCTTTCTGGCTAAAAATAAGAGTGGCTTTCTGTTGATCTGTGTGCACTGGCAATGCCTCCATGAACTGCAGGTTATAAACTCAGAGTCTGGGAGCATTAAATATGTATAGTGAGCTCTGCTTTAACGAACTTCCATCTGCCAAACATTGCTTTTGTTGAACTGAATAAGTGTCATTCCAGCAGCAGTTCCTTGCTGGCTAATTAGTTTTACTTAGCATTAAATTTTATCAATCTTTTTGGAAACCAGTAAAAAAAAAAGGGGGGTGGGGGGGAGGAGAGAAAACCAAGCTTTAAATTGGCCACCTGCTGCTTATAAATTTTTATATTATCCTGCTTATCTCCATGGTCTTTTAGAAGTACATATTCCTCCTAAACAACACACAGATGCTTCACAAGGCTTTTCCTGTGAAACATCCCCTGCTCCCATTAGGTTCTGTGCTGTAATTTTAAGTTTCAGGGAACACACACACAAAAAAAGGCATCTTGCTGCATAGTTAGATGGGAGGGGAGGGCTGAGAAGTCGAGTTAGTTCTAGTCTTTCTCCAGGGAATGGAAGTTTAGTTCAGACACTCTGGCACCTCCTGGCAGCCAATTACTGACACAGAACTGGCATTGACTTCAGAGAGGCACTGCTCTGCCCTTGCTTATCAATCAGCCAAGAAAGGAGAGGGCAATTAGACAGTGTGTTTTGACAACACCAGCGTGAGAGGTTCTAAAGTTAGTCTTTTACAATCACCTTTAACTGCACAGTTACTGAGTTAAAGGTCCCCAGTTAGCAAGGAGCCATGCAAATGTTTCCTCACCTGCTGCCTCCCAAAGCAGGTGCCTGGGCTGTCTCAGAGCCTGGGGCTGAAGCAGTCTCCAGCAACAGGCTTTTAAATGGGTTGCAATGGCTCAAATGCAACCTTTGAGTGAAGGTCTTTATGGACTCCTATCTAAGCAGTGTAGCCAGAGTCCACACTGATAGTGCTTGCAGAATGCATGGCATGTTTTCCCAGGGATAGCAGAGAACCTCCTACTTCCCAGAAGTCATCTCAGAAGTCCTTTAGGGACCTTAGAACCTTCCCCTGCAGATGAGCTGTGGGGCTGTTACTCAAAAGCCTGAAAGAACTTCAAGTGTTTTTAGTGGCAGCACTTTTAGTTAGGTCCAGAAGCTATAAACTGTAGTGTCTGTGTTCACAGAAGACTGCCTGTAGTTCCAACAGCCCTGCTGCCTCCAGGAAGGCATGTGCTGGTGATGTAGGATGCCCTGCTGTCCATCTTGGTGCATGGATGGTTGTGTTCTGCATCTTCCACACTCCCCAGCTCACCAGTGCTGTAAATCTGGGAGAGCTGTGTTTTGGGAAATGGCTCTCTGCCCAGGAATGCAGTGGGTGAAGGTCTCTAGCAAGCAATGGCACTTTTGGTTTGTGCCTCTGGCAGGAACCCTTTACATGGTGAGTGAGTGTTGCTTTTCATGTGGTTTTCCATCTCTCTCTTGGGTTTGAGCAGAGCCTTGGAGTACCAAGGTAGGAAAGAGCAAGCAAGTTCCCAGGGGAAGGGTGAAAGTGCAGAGAAAGCAGGGCTCTACCTGTGCTATTGCACTGTCTATTTGCCCAGGCTCTGGCATTCACCTGCTCCCAGGAGAGGATGAGAGATGCTCTTTTTTCCCAGCAAATTCAGAAAACTCCAACCTCAGGCATTAAGACCTGAGATTCCCTTTGTTTATTTGTTTGTTTGTGTAGCTGCATGAAGATGCCTTTGTGATTTCCTTGCTGTAACTTACTCATCAGGTGGGAGCTCTCCTGCCCTGCCCCACAGTCAAGGAAGCTGCAAGGTGGCTTTTGTAGTGCTCTTGAGTGGGACAGAAGATAGGGAGTGACCACTCTGCTGTGGTGTGTGAGTGAGGAAGGTACAGGAGGAGCCCTGCACTCGTGCTGCCTGGATAACTACAGCTGCTCCTGGGAGTTGGGAACCTGCTCAGAATTCCCACCAGTGGTTTCAGGCCATTTTCCTGGGAGCTCAGGATAGGCTCTGGCTTGGGATGCTGCATTGCATCAAAGGCTGTGATAATAAAGGGGAATTCTTTCCCAGTTTCACCTTTCTGTGGAAGCTCCAAGAAGGGGATGTGAGGCTGTAGCTGCTGAGCACTGAGCTGCCTCTCATTAGGCTCATTAAGCTTCTAACGGAGCAGGGCTGGGTGCTGCTGCCATGTAAACAACCCCAGGGGGAGTTGGTGTGTCTGAGGTGGCAGGAGGGAGTGAGCACATCACCTGGCAGGCTGTAACCTGTCAGGTGAGAGGGAGAGAGAGAGAGATTTCCTTCCTTGGAAGGAAAAGTGCTGCCTCACGAGGTGGGGAGCGGTGGTGATGGTTTGGGGGTTTCTGATGAAAGCAGACTTGCCTTAGGCAGAAGTGCTCCCCCAGCCTAGGCAGGAAGTAGGGAGAAGCATCACTTGGATCCTAGAAGCTCCCCAGGGAGTAATAGAGCAGGAAGCAGCTCTGCCACATCTCCTACCACAAGGGAGCATATCTGGGGCTCGTTTCTGGACCACACCAGGCCCAGGCACTGGGACAAAGCATGCCCCCTTGGCTCTTGGACCAGTATTTCAAGACAAAACATAACTTTGTGGATGAAATCATCTTCTACACTTTCTTTGTAATGCAGGCCATTGATTTTCAGGACTGGAGGTCCTGGTGGCAGCAAAGACTTTGTCATCCTAGGGTGGGAGCCACCTGGTAGCTTACTGATGTTATGCCCTCTCCAGCAGCTGCATCCCTGGATGAAGGGGGTGGTTGTTTGGGCCTGTTCCCAGCCTCAGCTGGGTCAGTCCTGCCCGAGGCACCTTCAGCTGGAGCTGTTGGTCCCTCTGCTTGTCCCTCAGGTGCTGGAGCAGGCAGTCCTTTTGCTTGCAAAGCCCCATGGTGGCCACAGACCTTCCCAGGGATGCTGCAGGCCAGCACCATCCAGTGTGGCGACGGCAGGGAGCACTAGAGCTGAGATTTGGCTGCCAGGGCTGGCTGCCTCTTGCTCTCAGCAAGCAAAACAAGTGGTGCTCTACCTGAGACCTCTGCAGCCCAGCTTGGGTGTCATAGGAGATACCTTCACCTTCTCAGTACCATCAGCAGGGTACTTACTGCTGCTCTTTTCCTTCCCCTCAGCAGCTGGCAGGAGGAACAGTATGGTTTGCATGCTTTTGCCAGGTTATCAGGCAAAGCATTACTTTAGTCTTGCTGCATTGATCTTTGGGCTGGTCTGGGATGAATTTGGGGAGTCTCTCCTCCTCCTTTAAAGATTTCAAGTTTGATTTCTGCTGCTCCATTTGTTCTTTTGCTATCAATTAGCTGATGTCTTCCCATTTCATCTTATCTCTGCCCTATAGAGTGTGTGTTTCTCTCCTGTTGGCATGGAAATGTTTGAAGGCAGGGTTTTATACTGTCAAATTTTCCATCTATTTTTCCTCCAAATTAAATTTTTATCTCCACTGTCTCATTTTTTTTTCTACTCTTTTAACAAAATAATGCAGAAGGGATAAAAATGAGGGAGAAAATACAGCAGCTGATAGCTTCTTACCTCACTACACAAACTCCTTATTCCAGAGCTCAGGAACTGAGGGACAAAGTAACAGCCTAAGGAACTGAGAGTGCCCTTGAACTTCCATACATATTCACTCAGAGCAAGCAGAAGCATGGTATCTCTGCACCTGCAAGGTTGCTGTGTTGATGAAGCAAGCAGGGGATCCTTGCACAGCTCTCAAGAGCCCAGATGCAATCCTGCAGCATCCTCTTGGTAAGAGAGGATGTCTTGTGGGAATCGTGGCCTTTTCTGTGGCTGGGCTGGGTTGTAGTAGAAGATGGAAGGAAGTGAGATGTCTTGGAGGTGACAGGACACTCCTGTAAGTGTGAGTTTTGAGAGTTCTGTTGGTACATCCTTTCCCCAGCCTCTGAGACCAAGATATTCCTGCTCACCCTGGCTACTTTGGGAGCAAAACAAGCACAGCCACCCCAAAGCAGAGTTTGCTACCAAAAGAGCTTGATCTGTGTCTCCAGAAAGCCTTTCCCTTAGGTGAGGTGGTGTGCAGAGCTGGTGCCAGCCAGGGAGCTCCTGCTGCTTGCTCAGCTTCCAATCCCCTGCTCCTCAGCTGCACCTCTGCCAGCCTGCCCTGCCTCAGCTCAGCTCAGCTCAGCTCCCCCCTGGCACTGCATGGCCTTGCCACTGAGCCAAGCCTCCCAAACCAGCGTCTGCTTCCTCAGGTAGGTTTCACTAACCCCTGCTGTGTTTCCCCAGCGTACCTACCGAATGCCAAAGGACATCCACGTGGAGCCAGAGAAGTTTGCTGCCGAGCTGATCAACCGCCTGGAGGAGGTGCAGAAGGAGCGGGAAGCGGAGGAGAAGCTGGAGGAGCGCCTGAAGCGCGTGCGAGCGGTCAGTCACCTCCCTGCCTCCCCTCCCGGCCTGCACTTGGCCTGGGGGGGCTGCCCACACCCCAGGGAGCTGCCAGCTCAGCAGCCTGGCCATTGCCCTGCTTCCAAAGCCACAGTCATCACTTGCTTCCGGAGGCTTCTGTTGCCCCAGGAGCTTTCACGGTGCTGTTCCCCGATCTGTGCAGGGCTCGGTGAGCTCCAGCACTCCCTCCTTGCTGGAAGCTACCAGCTGTGGGACAGCAGTGTCCACTTCTGCCATCAGCCATCAGGGAGGGGCTGTGGATGCTCTCCATCATAGAATGGCTGAGGTTGGAAGGGACCTTGAAGATCATCTAGTTCCAACCCCCCTGCCATGGGCAGGGACGCCACATGCACTAGAGCAGGTCATCCAGGGCCACATCCAGCCTGGCCTTAAACACTGCCAGGGATGGGGCCTCCACAACCTCTCTGGGCAACCTGTTCCAGTGCCTCACCACCCTTTGGGTAAAGAACCCCCTTCTTGTAGATGCTCTCCATCATCTTCTTTGGCACCTTCACTGTCCTGTCTTCATGAGCAGTCCCTTCCATGTGAGGATGGGAACTGTGTAGCAGGAGTTTTCCTTCCCCTGGGGGGATTTTGTGTGATCCCTGTTTCCCTCACAGATGGGAACCAGCTGGCAGGTGATGTTAGGCTTGGAGGTGTCTGCTCTCAGGCTGTTCTACCATCACCAAAAGGGTTCTGCCCATCAGTGCCTAGCACAGCCCTAGGAAGTTTGGAACTGATGCAAGTGTGGCATCCCAAAACCCTCTCCTGGGCAGAAAAACATGTTCATTCTTCATGAGTGGCTGGGGAAACCCAGTCCCTGGCACTGCCTGCTGTCAGCCTTGGTACTGCTGGGCCCCTTCAGGGCTCAAGGGCTTAGTAGATGAACCAAGGGAAGTGTGTGAGGCCATTAGACCCAAAAGGGAAAATGTGAGACACACATATTCCCACCATATCTTTTCTTCTGACATACTGCAGCTCATGAGGAGCTGTACTTGTGCTGGGAGCACAGGAGACTTTCCAGAGGACACCACAGTGTTAGTGATCATCACCAGTGTCAGGGGAACTACAGCCCTCTGTGAA
Source organism: Galbula dea (assembly GCA_013399015.1). Taxonomy (NCBI): domain Eukaryota; kingdom Metazoa; phylum Chordata; class Aves; order Piciformes; family Galbulidae; genus Galbula; species Galbula dea. Next base: position 2,150,243 of record VWZX01008711.1, on the reverse strand, counting down.
GAAATTGGGGGTCTGCAGTTCATAGCTGCCATGGCCCTGAGCTGGAGGCTCTCTGCTTGGTAACCCACAGCTGTCCTTAAAGCAAAGGTGTTAGTGCCTGTCCTGGCCAGCTGTGTGCTTGCAGAGCAACTGAGCCTCTGGGGCTCAGGGCAGAGCCTCCCAGCCCTGCTGGAGTGTTTGTAAGTGTTCCTCTGGTAGCTCTTGAAGCAGAAGAGAGCTGTAGGTTGTAATATTTGCTTTCAGCCACATCTACATTTCAGATGTGGAGAAGTGAGGAAGGCAGAAGGATCTGTAAGGTTCCCTCCAGCTCCAGGCATTGTTCAGCAAACTCCCTGCACCTCTGCAGCCAGCATGCAGCCAGAGCAGGGCACTGAGGTGCTGCTCTGTCAGTAGGTTCCTGTTCTGGAACTGCTCTGCTGTTGCTGTCTGGTACCTATTGCTTTCTAGACAAAGCCAATGTAACCGGCAGCATTTTATGCTAACACAGTCCCAGAGAACTCTTCCTCCTCCTCCTCCTCCTTCTCCTTCCATGGCTCCATTGCAGCCCCCACCTGTACTAGACTACATTATCCCAGCCCTGTGCCTCCTTGAAGAAGCTGCCAGTAGCAATACCACCAAATCAGCAAATACCTATGTGCCAGAGAACAAATTTAAGTCTGTTTAAACACATTTTTATGTGACTTAATCTATTTTTAAGCCTGGGACTCCCACTAATGCTATATATTAAACCTCTTTTCTGTCTCCAGAATGTATTTCATTGACTGGCTGGCATCTGGCATTAACCATTCAGGAAAAACTCCAGAGTAAGCAATTGTAGCTTTTTTTAGGTCAGCACTTTAAGGTGCAGGAGCTGCTGCTATCAGCAAGAGGAGAGCTTGAATCCTGGGAGATCACAGGGCTTTTTTCTATGACCTGAACACCAGGACTACAGGGTAACCTCTTAGCAGGTCCTCATGGCTGACTGAGCAGCAGCACAGGGAAAACCATGGGTGTTAGTCACACTTGGCAGTTAGCAGCTTAGCAGAGAAGCTGGAAATATTTTGCAAAAGCTAGGAAAAAAAAGAGTTTTTCTCCCCCATGCTGAGCTGCCTGCAGGTTCCCTTTCAAAGCCACATCATGCAGTAACATGGAGAAGAGGCCTCTGAGTCAAAGCCAAACACCTTTCACTGAACAGGCTGCAGGATTCCTGCTTCTCAGGAGAACCAAACTCTGAATCCAGTCATTATTCTGAGCAACATGGCAGAGAATTAGAGGATATGTATGTTCCCTTAGGACTTTTTCAGCTGCCCCAGCCTCATGGCCATGCATAGAAGCTGCAGTATTGGGTCAGATCATACAGATCACTCTGTCTTTGTCTGGGCCGAGCAGGTTGAAAAGAAGCCTGGAGAAGCAAAGCCAGTGCTGAGATTCTCACTGCTGGAATAGAAAACTGGGGGGAGGAATCATTTGCATGCTGAGGGTTAGGAGAGCTGTTTGTAGCCTGGTGGGTGGGAGTGGGAGAAGGCAGAGGAGGAGGTTTGCAGCAAGGTGTTGCTTGCCTGTAGCTCATCAGTGCAGATCTCAGCCTCCTCATTCAAAGGGAAGGGCACCCCCGACCTTGCTGGGGAGCACAAACAGCTCAGCAGGCAGTCGGTAAAGTTGAAGCCTGCCTCTCTTTGACTGCAGCTGCCTCTGGGAGTGGGTGGAAGAGGTTGCTGACGATATTATGTCAACAAAGCACCATCTAGTGGTTATGGCACCTAGGGCCTCGCTGCCAGCTGAGCTCTGCCCTGCTCCCCACGGCCAGATGCTGAAACAGGCTCTGGAGCCCACCTGGCTCCTGTGCTAGGGAAGCTGAGCTGAGGGAGGCAGCTGCTCCCCAGCCCCATGGCTTTCTTCGGTGTAAAACACAGCAGTTATTGCCTCTTGCTTGTGCCTCCTTGATCGTGGCTCTGTCATGTCTAACCTTTCTCCTGCTGGGGCCAGCCACTGGCAGGGCAAGGGTGCTCTGTGGCCAAGGGGTGCAGGTTAGGCAGCAGGCTTTGGTGGGTGTGTGCAGGTTTGGGTTGATGCTCCATTACCAGGCATAGGCTGGGGCTGGCTAACTCAGCCCAAGAGCACCTTGCCATGCACCAGTGCCAAAGCTTGTCTCTGCCATATCCAACCTCCTGCCTTGCAGTTCTGACTTGGGCTGCCCCAGCAGCCTCCTGCTTGTGTGTCAGTTTTCTCACTGTGCACTAAACATGATGGAAAGATTTGGCAGAATTTGTGTCTGCAGCCTTGACTCCAACCCTTGGCCTCTGCCCTGCTCAAGGAGAGAGGACAGCTCAGGATGGGCACCCCAATTCCTTCCTTAGCTTCCATTTTCTCACCATTGGGATTTTCCTACCTGATGCAAGGCTGAGAACAGTCCTAGGAGGTGAGCAACCAGCTGCCCCAGGGCCTGCCTGCACAGCACCCACCTCAGCAGCACTCTCTGCTGCCTGAGGACCTGCTTGGGGTTGAGATGGGTGACACAGATGAGCTGAGCCAAGGTAAACCAAGAGCAAGGCAGTGCATCCCTCTCCTTCCCTTAGCTCACCCAGGTCTCAGTCTCAGAGCAAAGTACCATGTCCCAGTTATTGGCAAAGCAGAGTTTCAGGCAGCCAGAGGTTTTTTCAGATCCCAGGCACCCATTTGCCTGGACCACCCTGGCTGGTCAGTCCAATGCCACCCTGCTCTGGTGCAACAGCACAGCTGGAGCTCTGGGCTGTGAGCAGAAAGGCCACACTGCCACTCCTCAGGGGTCTGTGCCAGGGCCAGATTCTGCCCTGCACATCAGTTGCTGTTTAAACCTCAAGAGTTTGCCAGTAAGTAGGTACCAGCCCTAACAGCCTCCCAAGTACTGAGGCACATCATTAGGTTTTCATAAGCTGCTAATAAATGCTTAGCCCAGTGGCAGGGATTTAGTCAGCACATGCTTCATCTCTTCTTGTCCCTGAGCTAGGTGCCCAGGGAGGGTGCTTGGCAGGCTGCAGAGCTGTGGCTGGAGATGAAAGGTGCCTCTGAAGTTCTTCAAAGCAGTTTGTTAGAAAGTGCTGTGTCCCCTCCAGACTTGGGCATCATGTCACACCCCTGGGCTTGCAGCACCCACGCCTGTGGCACTTTCAAAGCCTGGCATTGTCCCTCTTCAGGTTTGAACCCTCCCCCCCCCAAGGTGTGACACACAGGGGAAGTTTGTTATTTGCTTTCTTGCCCTGTGGTTGGCAGCTGAGACTTTGAAGCTGGTTAGCAAGTGATGGATGATGGCATCTGACAGGCAAAGCTGGTGGGAGTCAGGGTTTTCTAGCAGATGCCTTTATCTGGCAGGGCAGAGATACCCCATGCTGCCAGGGATTTCTGTACTGTGCCAGAGGAGGAGAAGAGAGCAGGATGAAAGGACTCCCTGGAATCCTGCTTATGTAATTAAAAAAAACAGGAATCCTGACTTCCAATAAAGAAACTTCATAAATAGATGAGTTTATGTTGGAGGGTAAAGTAATTTGTCAGCATCAAAACTGTGGCTGTCAGCATGGAGGAGTTTTATTCTTCCTGGCAAGGACTTAAGAGTCTCTAACAGTGTGGCCTAGCCTGTTGTGAGCTACAAGAGCAGGCAGCTAGTTCCAGCCCCTTTCTTTATCTGTCTGAAGTCTTTCACTCCAGCCTTAGCATGCCTGGGAGAAAGCACTGTTTGATTTTCAAAACTCTTCATGCTACTGTCGACCTTCAGCTGCTCCCTCCTGTTACAAGCCCACTCTTTGCTTTGTCTTGTGAACTACTCATTTGGATGAGGAAACCCACACACAACCCCCCTCCAGGTCTTGCCTGACTTGAGAGCTGGTTTTTGCCACATCTCCTGTAGTTTGGGGCTTTCTCTGGTGAGCTTTGAAGAGCTGCTGTACCAAAGGCTCGTGGGTATGGTGTGGTAAGTTGTGTTGCTGCTGCTGGTTGTTACAGAACCACCCTGGAGGAGCTTGGGGAGCTTTTTAGTAGGGTTCTGCCTGTTCATACATCATCAGTTGTGCCACTTGTCAGAAAAAGCTGCATCTGTAAATGCTGGCTGTGATCTGTGAGTTGGTTGTCAGAGGTTGCCTTGGTCTCCTTGGGAAAGCCTTGCTGCTGGGGGCTCAAAAGGCAGGTACAGAGACCTGAGCAGCTCTGCTTGGTGGCAGCAAGATGACAGCCACAAGCTGGGACTGCACAGGATCAGGTAGAGCACTGCAGGAGGGTGGGGCAGTCTGGGACAGGTCTCCGGAGGGGTGATGAATCTCTCTCTTGAAGGTGTTCAACATCTGGCTGGACAAAGCCAGGCCTGACCCCTTCAGTGGTTGGCAGCAGCCCTGCCATGAGCAGGAGGTGGAACCAAGGACCCCATCCAGCAGCCTGCTGCCACTCCCTGACTGTGCCCTTGTTTCTTGCAGGAAGAAGAAGGTGAGGATGCAGATATCTCCTCTGGTCCCTCGCTCCTTAGCCACAAGATGCCTTCTGCCCAAGCCTTTCACCATTTTGCTCCTCGTTACTCTGAGATGGGCTGTGCTGGGATGCAGATGAGAGATGCCCACGAAGAAAACCCAGAAAGCATCCTGGATGAGCATGTGCAGAGAGTGATGAAAACCCCAGGCTGCCAGTCCCCGGGGCCCGGCCGCCACTCTCCCAAGCCGCGCTCCCCGGAGAGCGGCCACCTGGCAAAGCTGGCAGGGACACTGGCAACCATTCCTCCAGGCCATGGCAAGCATGCAACCAAATCAGGAATGAAACTGGATGCAGCTAACTTATACCACCACAAACATGTCTATCACCACATCCATCACCACAGCATGATGAAGCCAAAAGAGCAGCTGGAGGCTGAGGCCACGCAGCGAGTGCAGAGCAGCTTCCCCTGGAACGTCGACTCACATAACTATGCAACCAAGTCCCGGAACTACTCGGAAACCTTGGCCATGGCCCCTGGCCCCATGGACTCTCTAGGCTACAGGTGAGTCCAGGCAACACCCAACAGGAGTCCCAGAGCTGTGGCTTCTCTAGGAAGCTCTTGCATAAATGGGCTGGAGGGTGCCAGGGAAGCGGGGTGGGTGAGCCACGTTTTCTTGTGCTGGGACGTGGTTTAAGGGCCGCCCCCTGGTCTTCCTCTTTAGACATGGATATGCCCACCAATAACCCTTAGAGACCCCTTTTCACCTCTGATCTGGTGCTGAAAGACACCCTTTAACTAGGATTTTTAATGGTCTTGGTGATGAAGTAGTTTTTCTGCTCCTTAAAGCAGTGGAAGTGCTTAGACATTGCAAATGCTGATCTGCTTCCCCACGTAGCAGGAGTTGCTAAGTGCCTTAGGGCTGTGTGTCAGGGTCTGGGTGACAGAAACTCTTCACCTGAGGTGTTTGTGAGAGGACAAAAACATCCTCCTTACTGCAAGGCCCAACCCATTCACCAGCAGGGCTCCTTTCTCTTCCTAACAAAGTGATGGATGCTGCAGTGCTGCATGGCATCCTGGCCCAAGGGGAAGTTCTCTGGGGTAGGAGACCCTCTGCCCACGACCAACACAGTGCTGCCTTACAGGCTTTTGTCCTTCTTCTCTTGGCCATTTGAATTCCTCCATCCCCTCCATGCTGAGAGGAGAGGGCACAGCTGCTTCTCTGCTGCAGCAGATTTTGCTGGTGGCTTCTCTGGCTCCTTGCTGAAGCCAGCTGGGCTGCTGTCCCCTCAGGCCTCCACAGCTGTGTCTGCAGGGTGATTACAACCTGCAGAAAAAGGCTGTTTTATTTTTTCTTTTCCTGTTTGCACTGCTGAGGCAGAGAAGTTGTCAGCTTGTCCTGCCTTTGTAGACCTTCAGCAACCCCTCAGCAGGCTTCTTCCCCAGAAAACCAGCACAGCTGTCTGAGGGGCTTTGACTCCTCTGTGCTGTTAGAGATATTCTTCCTGTGCAAAAGCAGAAGTAGGGAGGTCCTGTGGAGTGAAGCAGGTGGGTGGTTGAGGGGGGGTGGTCCCATAAATTCACAGGCTGTGGTAATGACAGGCCAGCATGGGGTTGATTCTCCATAGCCTTGTGAGCATGAGGCTGTCTGCATGGGCATGCATGTGGGCAAGGAGCAGTGGGGGCTCTGTAGGAGCCAAGAGTGCTGGCTGCTGCCTGGTGCACATCTGGCTGTGGTGTCAGAGGTGGCTGGGCTTCCCAGTGCAGCAGAGCCCCTTCTGCCAGGATGTGATCTTCTGCCATGGTGGGAAGCTTCAGTTCAAACTGGGGTGAGAAGCATGGCAAATCAGCAGCCTGGGCTGTCAGTGAACCTGGGGACAATGGGAAGGGCTCAGGTTTCTGGATGTGAAGAGGCAGTCAGCAGTTTGCAGCACCAGGATGAACCTGCTCTGAGCAAGGAGCTAGGGGTTCAACACAACCCTTTGTTTGGCAGGAGATCTGCTGGCCTTTTTGTCACGTTGCTGTGGCTCCTTTGGCCAGAGGAGAAGCTCCCTTTCTCCACAGATGGCTGGAGGCAGAAGCCTGCTGTGCCTAGGTCGAGCCAGTCTCACCCTTAGCCTCAACTGCATCACAGTTGGTTTGGGCTGTGGTAGAGCCAGGGGGCTGTAGAGGGCAGCCAGGGCCACATCTGCACTGCAGGAAGCAGCAGACCCCAGCAGGGCTGAGTATGTCTGGAGACAGGCAGGTCCATGCTCTGCTCTGCAGGGGCTGGCTTAGGCAAAGTGCTGATGTCCCAAGCTTTGTTCTTGCAGTGGGAAGGCAAGTCTGCTCTCCAAAAGAAATGTTAAGAAGACTGATTCAGGGAAAAGTGATGGTGCCAACTATGAGATGCCAGGATCTCCTGAAGACGTGGAGAGAAACCAGAAGATCCTCCAGTGGATCATTGAAGGAGAGAAGGAGATCAGCAGGCATAAGAAAACAAACCATGGGTAAGGGCTGGCAGAGCAAAGGTCTTCATGCTGTTGTGTTGCATTGCCTGCACAAGGCTGTCCAGTGGCCTGCCTTGTTCCTGAAAACTCTGGGAGACATCAGTACAGCAGGCCCAAGGGTGGAGAGCCTTTGGAGACTGAGGATTGCTTGGGGGCTGTTTATTCTGAAGGATGAATTGTTGCCTGGGTGGGGAGGTTGCAACCCCAGGAGAATCTCACAAGTTGCCACTGTGGTTCTGAGGCAGCTGGGACTGAGTGCAGGGCCAAGGACAGTGCCAGGCCCTGGTGAAGTCAGGTAGCTGGGGAAGGATAAGCACATCCCTGCAACATCCCTTTCCCTGGAGCTGCCAGTCAGCAGCTGGTGGGAAGGCTGCTGGCAACATCAGCAGCTCATGGGAGGGCATCTTCTAGGGGAGCATCACAACTGGTGGAGCTGCCTTTGCTGGCTTTATTTTGGTGTATTGTGAAGGTGATGAGAGTCCTTCAAGAGACCTGTGGGCTTTGTGTCAGGGCTGGCTTGCTCACCCTCATGGCCCAGGGCTGGCTGTCCTGAGCTCTTCTCTAGAGGCGTGTGGTGCTGCCCTGTCCCAGCAGTGCCCCTGCCCAGCTGCAGAAGCTGTAGGTCCCTCTAGGAGTGGCTGTGTGCCTGTGCAGAAGAGCTCAGCAGCCTGTGTAAAGCCTTGGTGTTTGTGTGCAGCTCTTCAGGTGCTAAGAAGCAGCTGTCCCATGAGCTGGGGCGACCCCTGTCCATCGAGAGACCTGTCGCGGTGCACCCCTGGGTCAGCGCCCAGCTCCGGAACGTGGTTCAGCCTTCTCACCCCTTCATCCAGGACCCCACCATGCCACCCAACCCAGCCCCCAACCCTCTCACCCAGCTGGAGGAAGCTCGCAGAAGGTTGGAGGAGGAGGAAAAAAGAGCTGGAAAACTCCCCCCTAAACAGAGGTATGGCAACAGGGACTGGTTGTGCACGGGAAGGAAGGGGGAGGCTGCTCTGGAGGTGAGCAGCTGAGGGAAGTGTCCATGTCCTCTGCTCTGGGCTCCAGCTCCCAGCACCAGCTGGGGGGAGGCAGGTGCAGGTTGGTAAGGTGACTCTACCTCAGTCCCTCTGACATGATGGTGCAAATGCCAAAACCCACCTTGAGGGCCTGGGCTTGTGGCTTGTGAAGGGAGAGGCTGGAAATAACTCCTGGCAGGGTGGGGAAAGGGCTGCTGAGAGCTTGAGGAGGACCTGGGCAGGGAGAGCATGTCTAGAAGGGGCATGGTTTGGGAGAGACCTCCTCCAGTACTCACCTTCCACTCATTCACACTCACACAATGATTTCAAAGGTTAGTGGAGGAGCAGAAGTCAGCAGGATGCAGCAGAAGCAAGTGCAGAAGAAGAATCTATCTTTGCTCTTCATCTACCTGTCCCACAGGCTTCCAGCAAAGGCTGCTGGTGGCATCTGGATGAGAGCACTGCCCTGGAGTCCTGCTGCAGCAGCACTGACTCCCTGTCTGGCCATGTCCAGTGCCTCTTCTGTGGCTCAGCTCAATGCCTGTTGCAGAGCTAATTCTGCTCTGTGCTCTCTTGCAGGGAACATTATTTGCAGAGCACAGGGAGCTCTCAGATGAAAAACCCTTTTGGAAATGCTAGATAATTACTGTTAACAGCTAAAAGCTCTCTGTCCATTAAAAACCTTTCACAGCTTTATAACTGTCTTCTGGAAAGTTGAAAACTTGCAGCCTGACTCTTAGAAGCACAAATGTAGTTTCCAAAAGAAACTCTTAATTGCCAAGCTCCAGTTGGTTTTGCTTGCAGTCACCATGCAGCAAACTTCTGCCTATTTATGTCAGCATTGATGGAGAGGCAGGTAACTAGAGGGCTCTCCCACACCAGGTTAAGCCAAGTTTATTTGATCTCCCTTTCAGCTGATGTAACTGGGTCAGGTTTATTAGTAGAGTTGTTTATAGTCATCCTAAATTCATGCACCTTGCCCAGAAATGTCTAGGTGCAGGTGCACACTTTGGAAGGCCTGGCCTGGGCTGTGTGCACATGCAATTAACACTTATAATAATTTGGTGTGTACTGTTAGCATGACTTTGGTAGGAGGCCCATGGCATTGTGGGGAATGCCATGCAGAGCAGGGGGAGGACAGGCTGAGCAGGCCCAGCACTGGGCTGCTCTGCTCACACTGCTTCTCCACGAGCTCTGACTCTTCTCCTGGTGATGCAGGGATCTCTCTGAGCTGCATCATGTGGGGAAAACCAGGGAGCCATGTTCTCCAGTGGAGAACTGCTCATGAGAAGCAAATATGCCCAGGTCCACTAGCAGGCAAGAATGGTTAGCAGTGGTTCCCAGGGAGCCAAAAATTTCTGGGTGTTGAAATCCCTCAGCTGGAGTTTGGCAGGATTGGGTGCTTCAGCCATGCCTAAGCTAGAGAGCTCCTGCTGTGGCTGGCACAGGAGCCTGCCTGAAAATAGACCCCATGGCTCTTTGGAGTGCAAAGGAAGAAACAGAGAAGGGAGCTTACCCAAACCCACCATTTATTTCAGTCAGGAGCTTTGACAAGCTCTGGGAAATTGGAGCCAATGTCCCAGCTTTACCTGCAGCCTTGGGGAAGCAGAGAGGTGGAGGTGAGCCCAGAGGTGTCCTTGAGGCAGGGGCTTGAGCTGGCTGAGGCAGGAGTGTGCACTGTGCCAGCTTTGTGTGGCCAAGATGACCTTGGTTACCCAGGTCACCAGCTGCTCTCCTCCAGCACAGCCCCTGCCTGCTGCCCTGGCTGGGGAGGGGGCAACAGTCCCATTCCCACCCCAGCACTACCCCACTGGAAATAAAGGAAGCTCCTGCAGTGCCTGGACTGGGAGTTGGAAATATTCTTCCAGAATACTGTCATGTTCTTCTGCTGCTTTCCCTGTTCCCCAGCACGTGGAGGGACATTGATCTCTCAGATCTAGCAAGCCATGCAGGATTTAGTGTCTGGCACTGAATGATCCAGCATGCCCAACATGGGTGTCCCAAAGGCCATAAGCTTCCTTCCATGTCCAGTTCTGAGCCATGTTCTGTAGCTCAGTGTCACAGCACATCCCATTCTCAGCTGGATGAAGTCATCAGTAGCAGCTCTTCAGAGGAAAGATTTTTGCAAGCAATGCAAATATTAGCCTGGTCTGTTTGGAATGAATTTGGTTGGGCCAGGCCTGGAAGATGAACAGAGCTGGCAGCTGGGCACCTCCTGTTCAGGGTGCATTTCAGGCTTTCCAAAGCTCTGCAGCTGCAGGGCTGAGTTGGAGAGAGCCTCATAGCACAGCAGGGTTGGATTGGTGCTGCAGCCCTGCCTTACCTTCCCTGTCTCAGCACCGTGGGTTACACAGCTGAGAAGCCAGGGCTGAAGTGCAGGTGCAGGTAGCTGAGTGCTGCTGTTCCCTTGCTGCATCACGTTTTGTGCTTGTGACAACTGCAGCAAAGGGAGGTGATCCCAGCAGGGGTAGGGTGGTGACACCTACCTGTGTTTCTGGGTCATGCTGCCACCCAGGAGATGGGTGCAGGTGGAAGCTTTAATGAAGCAGGGCTCAGAGACAGTTTGGTAGCCTGTTTGGGTAAGCTGTGCTCTCAGGAGATCTCCTGGTGATGATGAAAGCAGAGGCAGTTGTGTTGTTTCACTCTCCTGAGAGGAGCTCTTGCAGAATCACATTTTCAGTGATTCCATATTCATCAGCTCTGCTTCAGCCTGCTAGAGATGGGTGGCTGTGGTTGGGATGTGTGTGTTCCCCTCCCAGCCAGCCAGTCCTGCTGCACAGCTTTGTTCAGCCCCAGGAGCCTGGGGGCTCTACAGGCTACCTGCCCCTGCTTTGGCTGGTGGGAGATCCAAAAGCACAGGGACAGTTTGGGTGAGGGCTGGTCTCTTCTCCCTAGGAACAAGTGATAGGACAAGGGGAAACAGCCTCAGGTTGCACCAGGAGAGGTTTAGGTTGGACATTAGGAAACATTTCTTCCCCAAAAGGGTTGTATCATTTTGAGGCTCCTTTTGGGGCACATCTCTGCTCTGGACAGAGGTTGAGCACTGGAGCCAGGCTGAGCACGTTCAGAATCAGCCTTTCAGGGGTGAATTCCACAGCAGCAGGAGGAGGGGGAAGGCTCCTAGCCACCAGCACAGTTCCTTTCTAGCTTCTGTTGTGGCAGAGCTCAGGGGTGTCCTCTCCATCTCCCAAGCAAAGGAGAAGGCAGCCCTGGAGAAGAAGCTCTGCTGCCTGCCCAGGGCTTGCTGCTCTCTCCCCAGGCACACAGCAGTGCTTTTAGTCACGACTTGTTCCTAGCAGGATTGAGAGCAGCTTAGGGACTTTGAGGTTTTCCAAACCCCTTCAATTGACTTCTGGCTCACAGGGTTCACAGAATTTGTCTGAATTTATGACCCATTTTCCCTTTAAATGCCTCTTTTTTTTTTTTTTCTTCCAAGGATGACTCAGTTCCTTAATGTTTTTCTAGCTAAAGGGCATCCTGTGCTTTGATACTGGGATGGGAGAGGCTCTGAGAGCTCTGCTGGCACCAGGAGCTGCCACTGTTGTCTCTCAGGATGCTGCATCTCCTCCAAAGGTCTCCCAGGCAGAGCAGGCACCAGAAAGGTTGTTCAGTTGAACTTTAGACCTCTCATGCCTTTAGAAAGAGAGGAAAAGATTGCCTTGGTTTGCAGTGCTGACGTTTATGTGGACATGCCATTAAAAAGCTGCTCTGCCTGCAAGCCAGGGCTTAAAGGTTAGGGCCAGAGTCATTTCCAGAACTGCCATTACCTCATGTGCTTGGCAGATGCTGGGGTTTAGAGCAACTTTCCAGTCATCTAAAGACAAAATCATCTTTTTTATCCAGCATGCTTTTTAAATATTATTTTTAAGCTGCCAAATTTGTTTTAGGTGACTTGGAAGGAGAAGGCTTCCTCTGGCTTAGACCTCACCTGCCAAGTTGCCAGTTTGTGTAGGCTGCCGCTGTGTTTGTGCAGCATTTACAGCACCCCAGATGAAAGGCTCTGCAGAAGGGCAAAGCACCCTCACTTTTATTACTGCTACTTTTGTCTGCCTCTGAAAATGGGGTGACTGTTTTGCTCTAGTGTCAGCACCACATAGCAGAACACCAGCGTGTGGGCTGGAAGGAGAGACCACAGCAACGTGAGAGTCAGGAGAACACAGGAGATGTAAAGTCCCTGAGGTTTGGGAGATGGTGGCTGCCTTGCCACTCTGGACAGCAAAGCCTCCAGGGCACATCCCCTCTGACCTCCATCGATGGCAGGAGAAGTGCCCAGGGGAGCTGTGGGAGCAGGAGCAGCTCTGCCTGCACAGCCCTGCAGAAAGCAGTGCTGAGCTATTTTGGCCACAGCAGAGCAAGAGTCCCAAGTAGTCTGAGTGGTGTTGGTGTTGGTGTGTCCAGCCCTGCATGCTCAGTGTGCACCAGGAGCATGCTGATGGTGACCAGGGTCAGCTGCTGTGGGTGTGGGGTGCTCTGCTGTGGGAAGGGCCATCTCTTCTCAAAGCCTGGGGACAGGTTTCTTCAGCATGAAGGGAGTGAGTTAGAACCTGTGCCCTCCTTGTAGCTGCAGTCTGGCCCCATCCAGCCTCTCCAAGTGCCATTCTTCAGCGGCCTCAGCATGTGGCTGCTGGTGGTCACTGGTGGTCAGAACAAAGGATGCTCCCCAGGGCCCTGGCTGTTCATTTGCCATCTCCATCCAGGCTCTGCAGGTGTGGGCTGATCCTCAGCAGGTTGCTTGTGTTTTCACCCTGCAGGTTGAAGCCCCAGAAGAGACCAGGCAGTGGCACATCCCAGCCCTGTGAGAACATCGTGGTCGCTTACTACTTCTGCGGCGAGCCGATCCCCTACCGCACCCTCGTCAAGGGGCGCGTGGTGACGCTGGGACAGTTCAAGGAGCTGCTGACCAAGAAAGGGAACTACAGGTAAGGGCCTGCTCCCCACCTGCAGTGTGGTGCCAGCAGGCTGCCCCTGACCCCTGGCACTGCCAGAACATAGCAGTGTTGCCCCCACCATCACGATGAATGAGCGTGGTGGAGGTAGGTCAGGGGCTCCTGGAGGTCCTGGCAACCTTCACAGCCTTCCAAGAGGGCCCCTGCTGCATGTGCTGCAGTGGGATTGTGGCAGTAGAACAGTGACTGTTGGAGAGGCTGGTTCCAGGGCCAGGGAGCAGATTGGGTTTTATACCAGAAATGTCCTGCATCATGGTTTGTACCTTCAACAGAAGCTGCCGAGTGGCCTCACGGGGCCCTGTGAGGTCATGGGCTGGTGAGGAGCAGTGTCAGGTGGTGCTTAGTGATGCTGTGAGGAACACTCCAATTTCCAGAGCTGTTTCAGCTCCTCCAAAACTTTCCTCCAGTGAGGACAGGGAGGTTGAGTCCTGCAAGAGTCCCAGAGTAGCTAGACATGGGGCATGTATCTCCCAGCCCAAGTCCACCTTCCAAGTAAGCTGCCATGGGGAAGCCTCCCTAGAAATGCTCAGCCAACATGGGTGCCTCCAGCCACTACTTTTAGGAGAGCTCTGACTGGGCTGGGGTTCAGGGCTGGAGCTCCTGAATGTGCCAGCACAAATCCTGACAACCCAGGGGGAAAATGAATGGCCCCGGTTGCCTCCGTGTCTGAGGGAGCATGCACCACAAGCTCAGGGGCTTGGAAAGGTGGTAGCCAGGTTTGGGGACTGTGGTGCCCCCATGACCATTTACCTACTCCCCTGTTTTGCCTCTCTGCCTCCATGTCTCCTCTCTGCAGGTATTACTTTAAGAAGGTGAGTGACGAGTTCGACTGTGGTGTGGTCTTTGAGGAGGTGCGGGAGGATGACACCATCCTGCCCATCTTTGAAGAGAAGATCATTGGGAAGGTGGAGAAGATTGACTAAACTCCAGGGCTTGCCAAGACGTGAGGACAGGACTGTGAAAGACTCTGGGACCGGAGGAGAGGGCCTGAGGCAGATGCTGGCAGTGCTGCTGCCGTGGGTGCTGGGTGAGCCCAGGCTGGAAGGCAGCGACCTGCTCCGACCCAGAGCTGGGCAAGCTCTGGGTTGCTGGTGAACATCATTTCACCTCATGGAGCTGCCAGTGGGAGCCTGGGCTCCCTCTCCATCCCCAATATAAGTGTAATGTAGCATTGTACAGAGCATTAGAAAGTGTAATATGACCTTGTTTACTAAAGCTGCATATTTTTGATATATTGTAATAAAAGGAAACTATTTCCAATGTCACAGTGCTCTTATGTAAATGTAAAACACACAGGTACTGCAGAACCCACCCAAAGTCTACAGCCACCCTTCAGGCTCCAGCTGCTCCTCACCCTCCCAGCCCCTGCCCCCGTCCCTGGCGTGGATGGCTTCGGAGCACTGTGCTCCAGCTCACCTCAGAAGATCCTTCAGCCATCTGGAAGGAGTCAGTCTCCCACCTCCCTGGCAGCCTCAGCTGCTGGACATGGTAGGATGGTTTTATCTCCTCCTGAGCTTTCTTGTGACCGAGTAAATCCCTGAGGGATAGAAGGGTCCGTGTCAGCTCTTGGGGCTGGGGGCTTCCCACAGCGTGAGGGCTGGCTGAGAGCTGGGCTGGCATCTTGCAGTCCACACCTTTGTCCCATCCACCCTGTTCCCCAGGGGAAGGATTCACTTCCCGGGAGGGTGCTGCAGGTCTGCAGAGGGCTGGCACCTGTGGGCTCAGCACAGGTGTGCCCAGGCTCCTGGTGCTTGAGCTCCAGCTTCAGTCAGGGAACTCTTTTTAGAAGAAACATAACAGGGGAGGGAACTGATTAGAAACTAAAGCTGGGGAGAAAATGTCTTTTTAGAAGTCCTGCATCTTTTGTTGGCTTCTGTATCTGGGGGGAAGCAGCATGAGGGCACTGCTGCCAAGAGCAGTCTGTAAGGCTCATGTAGGGCCAGGTCACCCAGCAGAGCAGCCAGCACCCTGGGAAGCCTCCTGGGCTTACTCGGACGCAAGAAAGCTGGGGACATGCTCCCAGCACCCTGCCCTCGGCCCTGCCTGTCCCCTAGCCCGGCCCTCGGCCACGGCTCTGTGCCACCTCCTTCAGCGACCAGCCCTCAGCTGCCTGCAGAATTTGGGGCAGCCCCTGAAGCCGAGGGGGCTTCCATCTCGGTGCTCACCCTTCCCCAGTGATGCCCTGGGGCCGCGGTGTCACCCTGGAGCTGCCAGGGACGCTGTGACACTGGGGGATGCGACTCAGCCTCTTGTATAGTCACCGAGTGCCTTTCAGACGCGGCTCTGGGACTCTGCCTATCCCCTGTGTGAGGGCCAGCAAAATCTGCAATCGTTTTCAGCCTGGGAACAGCTCCTAGAGCATTTTTCCACCCTGGGTTTCCAGTTCTGATGGTGGTGTGTTGGTGAGGTTCTTAAGGTGCCCAGGATTTCCCTCCCCACCCCCTTCTTTTTCTCAGGGGGTTCCCTGTAAATATGTACAGTGGCCAGGCAGCCCCGGCGGCGTCTCCTCTGCATTCTCATGTGCTGACTTGTACAATGATCTTTTCAAAGGTACTTGGATAAAATGAAATAAAACCCCATGGCCCACTGCCTGCTGCTTTCTTCCTTCCCTGCCCAGCAGGTGCCCAGACCCCCAGCAGCCAGAGCATGGGGCAGGGCAGGTGATGGGGCTGGGTACATAGTGGGGCTGGAACAGCTCTGGGCTCCCTGGAATCTGAGAGCTCTGGGGTGGCTTAGCTTGGAGAAGAGCAGACCCAGAGGGGATCTGCTCAATGCTGAGCAAGAGCTAAAGGGTGGGGGCAAAAGAATGGGACCAGACTCTGCTCTGATGCCCAGGGACAGGCAACTGAAACCAAGAAGGTTCCATAACGGAAATCTTTGCTGTGAGGGTGCCCAGGCTGCCCAGAGAGGTTGTGGAGTCTCCTCTGGAGAGATTCCAAAGGCACCTGGAGGTGATCCTGGGCAACTTGCTGTGGGTGACCATGCTTTAGCAGAAGGGTTGGACTAGATGATCATCTCCAGAGGTCCCTTCCAGCCCTCACCATGGTGAGATTCTGGGATTCTTCATGCTACTCTGGGACTGGGACACAACTGTGGAGCCTGGGCCTGGGCTGGGAGGGCTGCCTGTGAACCACAAAGGAAAGACCCCAGCTGGTCCTCCATCACCTGCACGAGCCCAGCACGAGGGCCAGCGTGGAGAGCAGCAGGCTCCCTCCAGGGCCGTGTCCTCTGCAGTCTTGGCCACACCATGTCACCACAGGGCTGGCTTAGCACCCCTGGGGAGGCAGAGGGTCCCTTACAGGACCCTTCCTCCATCGGGATCCAGGGCCAAGCTGCATTGATGTAGTGGGGGTTCTGCCCAAAGTCAGCCCTGCTGTGGCCCCAGGACACGTGGGTGTTCCTCAAGACATGCACCCCATTGTGCTGTGGAGCTGCAGACACAGACCAGAGCCTGCAACGTTTCCAGGTCGTTTATAGGACACACTGAGTGGGACAAGGCTCACAGCTCATCCCGGGATTCATCTGTGCCAAGCGGGTCTTCCCTTCCTGTGCTGTTCTCGGGGCTCTTGGGCACCTGGAGAAGGCAGAGGTGAGACATGGATGGATGCACACCCCCTGCTCCAGCAAAGGGTCCATCCCCCTGCCCAGCAGAGGCTGGGGGCATCCCTGAGGTGGGTGGGGGTCCCTGGCCCTGGGGTGGAGGAGCCTCACTCACCACAGGGGGCTCTTCAGGCAGCATTCCCCCGTTTTCCAGGAACTTGGAGAAGGTCTCCACATCTCGGGCACTCTTGTACTCAATCATCTGGAGCCACAGGATAGAAGGGAGACAAGGGGTGACCCTGTCCCTTGGGTGCTGGCAGAGCTGGGGTGAAGCCAGGATTTGCCCCTACCTACCTTCCTGCCCGGCCCCGCAGGGAAGTAGTGCAGGGTGGGGAAGCCATGGATGGTGATATTCTCCAGCTCGTTGGCTGTGGAGTCCATCTCAGCGATGACGATGTCCTCGTGGTCCTTGTAGCGCTCGCCCAGCTCCTCCCAGGCAGCTGCCATGGCCTGGCAGTGGGAGCACCACGGCGCGTCTGCGGGACGGTCACAGTGCTAGGGGACGAGCTGGGGACCGGGGCTCTGCCGGGCTCCGGGTGCAGCAGCCCCCAGGGTGAGGGGTCGGTGACAGGGCTGGGGGCTGAGCCCTGTGGTAGAGCTCAAGGAGGGCTGCAGGTGGCCCCAGCACTTACAGAACTTGACAAAGACATTCTTGGTCTCGTCGAATGCCACCTGCTCAAAGGTCTTCCCCACTAGGACTTTAACAGGTCTCGAGTCCCAGTCCTTGGGGGGCTCTGCACTCATCAGGCGAGGCTGTGGGGACAGTCAGCATGGCCACAGCCCGGGCTGAGCAGTGCCAGGGCCTCATAAGGTACAGTGTGGTCAGCGTGCCAGGGGTTCTGCCACCATCCAAGCAATGTGAGTCTCCACACCCACAGTCTCCTGCCTCCTTGCCCCTAACAGCCCCTCCCAAATCCTCAGGCCTGGCAGCGCAAGCATGTGGCTGGTGTTCACCACACAACCGCCATCATTAGGCTTCAGAGTTAACAGCTCACCGCTCACCACAGGGTGATCATCTTTGGTGCTGGTTGGCACGCTGTTGCATCCCTCACCTTCACCTTGCCATCCAGCACCTCCTGAATGAAGGTGCGTATGGCTGTGTCCGAGAAGGAGTCCTGCTCCATCTGGTACTTGCGGTTGTTCTCCATCTTGACTAGGCGCAGGGTGGGGGCATCGGCAGGTGTCATGCCAAAGAAGGGAAGGACATCAGCACCGTGCCCTGTCACGTCCACCGTCACGAAGAGCACCTGGGCAGGGGGTGGGTGACACTCAGGTTAGGGTGCCCCACAGCCACCTGCCATGTCCCTGCCATGGCATCTCCTCACCTTACCACGGAAAGCACCAGCAGCTGCCCTGAAGCCATCCTGCAGTGCCAGCTGTGCTGAGGACGATGCGTTGAGGAAGAGTATCATGTGGTGTGGGATCTTGACGCTGAAAATCTGGTCGGAGGTCTGAGGAGAACGAGGAAGAGAAGGGTGAGGGCATGGGGGCCATGGCCCTTGTGGGAGCAGGGACTGAACCGGCTGTACCTCCTTGGTGAACTCCATCACCAGCTTCAGGCTGTGGACACGGAGCAGTTGGGTGAGCTCGGCTACATCCAGCCCCTGCAGTGGGTCCACCGGGAAGTCTGTCCGTCCCTCGTCAAACTGCCAAGGCAGGGGCTGGGGTGAGGACTGGAGGAGAGTCAGGATGGCCCCACCAACCCTCCTACCCCTCCCTCACCTTCTTGAAGAGGCAGACAGTGTCAGCTGACAGCCCATACTCCTGGAAGAGCTCCTTCGACTCAGCCACACCAAATGGCATGTCCACCACCTCTCTGGCCACCTCATAAAACGCCTGGGCCACCTCACCCCTCAGGTCCTGTGCAAGCCACACCATGAGCAGCCACGGCCACAGCCATGGCCACAGTCCAGCCTCCCTCACCCTCCACCCCAGCAAACCTTGAAGAAGCCAACGACCACCAAGTCCTGGGAGCTGATGAAGGTGGCAGCGATGTCGGTGTCCTGCAGCAGTGTGGCACTGGGGCCAGCCCGACGCTGCATCCAGCGCACGATGCCCTCGGCGTCCATGCGGCCTGCCACGCAGAGTGGGGCCCCCACCATAACCCCAGCCACCCCTTACCTGGCTGCCAACCCCCACCACCACCCCCAACTCTCTCGTGCCATCAGCCCCTGGCCACCTGCCTGCCATCACCAGCATGGCACAGCCTGCTGGCACCCCATGCACCATGGTGATGCTGTCACCTGCCCACCATCACCACCCCAAGACCCCTTGTCAGAACACGGGCACCCCTTTCACCATCAGCCCCTACCCCAGAATCTCAGCACAGTGGGGGTTGGAAGGGACCTCTGGAGATCATCTAGTCCAACCCCTCTGCTAAAGCAGGGTCACCAACAGCAGGCTGCCCAGGATCACCTCCAGGTGTGTTTGGAATCTCCAGAGGAGGAGACTCCACAGGGCAGCCTGGGCCAGGGCTCCAAAACCATCACAGCAAAGAAGTTTTCCTCAGTTTTCAGATGAAACCTCCTGGGTTCCAGTTTGTGCTCAGTGCCCCTTGGCCTGTCACCCAAGCACCCATCCCAGCATCCCTCCCAACAGGTACCATTAGCCACTGCACAGTGCTGCACCCTACCAGTGTAGGCGAGGGGATGGGTGCGGTTGCCATCTCTGAACAGCTTGAGCGTGGGGTAGGAGGTGATGCCAAACTCAGCGGCCAGGGCTGTCTGTGCTGTGGCATCCACCTTGCCCAGCCGTGCCAGGCTGGACTCATTCCGCAGCGTGGTGGCCGCCTGGGCGAAGGCAGGGGCCAGCCTCTGGCAGTGCCCACACCACGGTGCATCTGCAGGCAGGGGACAGTGTTGGCAGCAGGGACAGCCCCAGGACAGTTTTGGGTTGTCCCCAGGGTGTGCTCAGGGGGTGGCTGGGGCACCTCCTGGCTGAATGAGCCTATTGAGCTCCAACTCGTGCCCACATCCCCTGTGCCACGGTCTGTGCCCCACACCCCTGCTATGTCTCCCTGCCCTGTGTCCCACACCTCTGCTACACGTCCTCTGCTTATGTCCCTGCTCCATGTCCCTATTCCCATCCCCCTGCCCGGTCACATGCCATGCCCTGTGCCCCTATTCCACAACCTTGCCCTGACCATCCCCCCACCCTATGCCCCCTTCTACATGCATGCCCATATATCTGCTTCTGCCCACACCTCTGGCCTGTACCCCCTGCCCATGCTCCCTTCCCACTCCCCTCCTGCCCAAGCTCCCTGCCCACCCCGATCCCTGACCATTCCCCTGCCCACAGTGGGGGCACTTACAGAATTCCACCAGCAGCAGCTGGTGCTCATTCAGAGCACGGGCAAAGTTGTGCTCATGGAGCACCAAGACACCGTCCTCCTCCTTGAGCTCATCTGAGACGACTTCAGCCTCTTCCTCCTCCTCGTCGGCCACCACCTCCCCATCCTTCTCCTCGCCCCCCAACACCGGGCCCAGCCAGCCCAGCGACAGCACCAGCAGCCAAACCAGCCGGGCCCTGCAGCCCCGCATGGTGCCAAAGCCAGCGCCCGTCGGGGGGTGGAGGACGCAGATAAGGGCCCTTGGGCAGGTGGTGCCAGTCCCCTGGGGCTCGTGGCCCTCTGCTACTGGCTGCCCAGCGCTGCTGATAAAGCCGTGGGACCAGGTGCCCATTTTCCAGCCACCTGTCCCTGCGGTGGGACCTGACCCTGCTGCCAAGTGGGACAGGGACAGCGCTCTGGGGCAGAGGCGATGGGGGCACAGACACACCAGTAAGAGACCAGTCTGTAGGGTTTAATGGCGATGGAAGAGCACAGCCTGCAAGCGGGCGGGTAGCCAGGCACGGTGCCACCACGGCAGGGTCACGGCCCCTGCCCCAGCGATGGGGACACCGTGAGGACCAGGCGGGCGTTGGTAGTTAAAAAAAACCAGCAATTAAAAATAACTTTGGTTGCAAAGACCACGACCGGGGGTGCCTGCTCGCTAAGGGACACCCCCCCACCCTTACAACCCTTCACACGACCGGGGCAAGCGTGGTGGTGCCAGCCAGGGGTCCCCCAGGATGGCAGGCACCGCGTCCCCGAGCTGGCAAGGGGAAAACAGGCTGAGGAGCGTGTGGAGGAGGTCAATCCTCCCAGGCCTTCTTTATGCAGAGGCCCCACTCCCAGGAGAGATGCTCCGTCTTGTCATCGTCGGTGACGAGGGAGCGGACGCGGTAGGAGCCCCGTGCCAGCCAGCCCCGCGGCGCCTCCTCCGCTGGCATCACCACCTCATACTCCTCAGCCCGCGGTGCGTAGCTGCCCACCATGAAGATGTCTCGGTCCACTAGGAAAGAAGGGGAGAAGAGGGATGGGTGAGCAGGGCCAGGGTGGCACAGGTCCCCCCCCCCCCCATACACACAGTCCCAGCACCCCAACCCCACTCACCGGGCCGGCCCCGGCGGTAGGTGAGGTGCAGGCACCGCAGCCCACAGACGATCTCCCTGTTCACCTGCAGGCAGAAGGCAGGGGTGCCATGGGTGCTGCCCCATGGCACAGAGACCCCCACCATTCCTCTGGGGACTCCTGGCCTTGGGAGGGGCACCCCCCATTAATGCACCATCCTGAACCCACCTAGGATCCAGCCTCTTGGCCAGGATTGAGCATTGAGCAGCACCAAGGGTGGCAGGGACCCCAAGGTAGCAGGGACACAGCCCCAGCCAGGAGGGGCAAGGACCTCCAGGGACCCCTGGGAAAGGCAGAGACCCAGTGTGGCTGGGACCTCGGAGAGAAGCAGCAACCCTGGTGTGTCGCTGATGTTGGGGACAGCAAGGGTTCCCAGGGTGGCATGGACCCAGGAAGGAAGGGACCTCAGGGTGGGCAAGGATCCCTAAAGGAGCACAGACTCTGGAGGTGAGGGGTGGGAGGGCAGATGCCTCGAGGCAGCAGGGACCTCAGGTAGCAGGGATCCTGGGGAAATACAGACACATGATGGGCAGGAAGGACCTTATAGGGCAGAGACCTGTGGGAAAAGAGCCCCATGGGGACCAGTGACCCTGTGGGACAGGGACCCAGGACAATAGGGACTCTTTGAGGCAGGAACCTCAGGGTGTGAGGGCAGTAGGGCTGTGCTCAGCCAGTGGGCACAGAGCACCACACACCCGCCTCACCTTGAAGGACATCTTCACCCTGTAGTCCACTCCTTCCTTCAACACAAAGGCCCGGCCCCGCAGCACCTCCAGGTCTCCTGCATGGGGAGATGGCCCATCAGCGTGGAACCCCTTCTTCCTCCTCCTCCTCCTCCTCCTTATCCCAAGGGTGCCCCCACCACTCACCTGTCAGATCCATGGTGATGGGCCCCGGCGCTTGCTCACACATCAGAGTGAGCCTCGTCACCTGCACGTTGGGCACGCTGGCATCTAGGGACAAGTGGCAGGGTGTAGACCTTATTCACCTGTGCCCAGCCCATTGCCACTGGCACCTCCATCCCAGCACAGTGGGGAAAATGCCTCTGCCCCTTGTAATGGCACGAAGGGCCATGGTATGCATGGGGAAGGTATTAGGAGCTGGCACTTGTCAGGCAGCCCAGGCAGGCTGCAGAAGCAGGGGCATCTCAGGCCAGTCCCAACACAAACATTAACACCTTTGGGGTAGGACCATGCTGAAAGGCCCCCAGCCAGAAGCATCTCCTGGGGTTGAGGGTGTGATGCTTCCTTGCTCAAGAGTGGGCCAAGGAAGGTGGGGAGAAGGCAGCACATGCAATCAAAGGCATCCCTTGAGGTGGGTGCTGGTATAATTCGCCTCACCAGCCCAACCTGCACCCCATCAGCCTGCACATCTCCCCCCGCAGCTTGCACACCTCCTGCACCCCACTCGTTTGCACATACCACTGCTTTGCACACACAGCCAACCCCTCCCAAGCTCTCAGGCATCCATCAGTCAGTCCAGGAGGGTGCTGGAGCACCTCAGCCCGGCCCAGGTCCCGCAGACCCCAAGGGCAGCAGCAGGCTGAGGTGGGTGCCGTGGGGAGCAGCGTGGCACTGTCTGGGCACCCAGAGCCGTGCCACCCCCGGGTCCCCGCGGCTGCTCGCTCCGTCTGTCATCCCAATGAATTTCCCGGTCCCTTGTAGCCGTTCCTATGGAAACTGCAGCGGTGATCCCGTAACCAAGGCAACCGGGGTCCCCGGGCTGCCATTACCCTCTCGGAGGGGATGTCGGGGTCTCCACGCAGGTGGAGGGCACAGACGGCACCCATGGGCGATGTCAGCCAGAACACATCCTCCCCGCTAGGGATGCCCCATGGGTGCTGGGGATGCCTGAGCTCCCTGCGCCCACTGAGGCTACATCACCCAGTTGGGGTGCCAGGGTACCCAGCCCAGCAGGCAGCCCCCAGCCTTACCCACGGGGGCAGGGATGGCACCCAACAGTGCCTGCTTGTACTTTTGCAGGCTCTCGTCCCCTGGGTCTAGCTCCTGGATCTCCTTCAGGCTCTTCTTCTCCGGTGTCTTGTACGCCAGGGCCACGTCGGCCTCCTCCTCCTCCTCCAGCGACAGCGTCACCCCCTCCTTGTCAGCCATGATGTCTGCGGGGGACAGGCAGTGGCAGTCCTGCCACCCTGGGGACTCCCCCGGGGGACACCCGCACCCCCTAACACGCAGGCATTGGTGGGCAAGGGGTGGCTGAGCTAGGGCATGCCATGGATGGCTGTGGGCAATCCCCCGCGGTGCAGCCAAAGTTGTAACCCTGCTTGGGGGGGTGGGGACTCTGCCAGGCTCTGTGTCCCCAGGGTCGGGTGACACAGCTGAGACCTGAGGTTTTGCTGCTGGCTGCATGTCCACACCTTCAAGGAGCAAGACAAGCTGGTGCTTATGTGGTGTGCACAGTCCAGGAGCTGTTTGCAGCCCACCATGGTCCACACGTGCCCTTCACTCCCTGTCACCTGGAGAGGTCCTTATCACCACTCCACAGCCCCCCCTCCAGCCCCACTGGGAAGCCACCAGCCCCATCTTCCACCCCAAACCCAAACAGCCAGAAGCTGCAGAGGGAAAAAAACAGCTCTGGGGCAAACGGTGGCTTTGGTGGTTGCCAGGCTGTGGGGGACACAATGGTGAGTGATGTCCCCATGGCCCCAGCCTCTGCCCTGCTTACTGCATCGTACCCCACACCCAGCACCCTTCTGACTGCAAGCACTGAGCTCCCCAAAACCCTGTAAACCCCATCTCTGAGGACATGCAGATGGCACAGCCTGGGGCAGGGGCCACAGGGCCAGCTCTGCAGATCCCCAGGGCAGTGGTGGTGACCAAAGCACAGAGTGGTGGCCCTGCTGCACCCTAGCAAAGCCTCCTGCACCCTGGCTATCACGGCAGGGTGTAGCACCCAGCCATGCTGGCTCCCAGCCCAGGGACGCACCCGCCCAGGGGCTCATCCATCCCCGAAAGGGTGGCAGGACAGGGTGACGTGTGCTGGGTTCCATAGGCCAGGCTGCCAGGTCGGAGGGGAATGGCCGAGGGGGTCCCCTGCCCCCGCGGGACCTAGAGTGATGCTCACTCATGGCCAGCCCAGGTGATGCTCACCTGTTGGGGACCCGGGCTGATGCTCCCCCCACCCCGGGCCGATGCCCACCCCCGAGGCGATGCCCTCCCGCTGCTACTCACCTCGGTAGCACAGCGCCAGCCAGAGCAGCTCCAGCAGCTGCCCGCCGGCCTCGCACACATCCAGCCCGAGCATGGCCGAGCCGGGCCGGGGGGATCCCCAGCACCCCCCACCCTGGGGCCGAGGGGGGCGATCGCTACCGGTGCCCGGGGCGCGGCTCTGCCGGGGTCGGCTGCTCCTCCGGGGCCCACGTTCCTCCCGTCCGCCCCCGCTCTCGCCGGTACCGGCTGCTCCGCTCCCCCCCCC